>CM072816.1:97169327-97586827 GCA_036937905.1 Salvia rosmarinus
AATATAGTATCAAGGTTTGGAAGAGAAATAGAGAAGAAGAAGAGAAGAAAATCTGAAAATGGAGAGGGATGGCTCTCGATTTTGGCTGAAGAAGGGAGAGGGAGTGAGAGTGTTTTGTGTGTTGTGGTGTATTTGAAAATGTGTAATGAGTGAATGGAGTGAAAGAGGAAGAGTCTCCCTTATCTCTCTCTCATTTTACACGCACACACACACACAATAGGAAGATTTGCAGCCAAATGATGGAGTGAGAGAGTGATCATTAGGCTGGCAAAAGGGTGTTCATGGGTTGGGCAATAAAAAGGTGATCCCATGCTTTGTTTAATAGGGGGTAGCCGGCGCTATTAAGGGTGTTTAGGGGTGGGATTTAATTTATTTTGTACCATAATACAATGTATTAATCACACATGATCATAGATATATAATACATGCCATTAAAATAATTAAATCCAACATATAGCTTAATATCGATTTTACCGATAATAAATGGAAAAATAGGAATAAAATACAATTTACACCTATTATTGATACTCATGCTATTTTCGATTCAAATATACATATATACATCATAATATATGATTTAGATATTAAATAATATCATAGGATAAAATTATAGCATTAATTCATGCATATAAAACCTAATTTCTATAATTATGTTTGAAAATTATAATTGTGCGAATCGAGTTTTAATGCTCCAAAACTGATTTCATAGCTTAATAACACTCATATATATCATATTATAAAGTTTAGATACCATATGATAATTTAATAGTGTCATTTCATGTGAAAACCAAAGTTTATAACTGAAAATTGATTGTTAATAATTAATAATACTGAAATTATATAAAATATTAATAGGAAATTAATTATTATAATTTCCTGAGCATTAAACTCATTTTTCAAATCGTCTCTAGACGTTGACGTTCAAAACGTCTCAAAACGTTCAAAATCGACTCATCTCAAAATGGTCGCAGTAAGTTCACACTTACTAAATAAATATATTCCTTTTAATATAGGAAGTAAGATGGAAATTAATTCCAAGCTTCACTGCTCAGAAAATTTCATGAAAAGGCGGCGTTCGATCGTGTCGGCGTTAAAATATATTGACGAATCATTTCGTAATATTTCATTCCTTTAATTCACAATCCTTAGTGAATTTTTGAAAGGAATTCGTCATAACGATATCGTATCGAAATCACAAGATTCGATGTCGTAAAAAGATAATATACGGCAAAACCCTAATTACGGGTTTAGAAAACCGTAATCGTATATTCGTTTCTTTGGAATATTACATCATGATTCGTCAATGTGTTACATTTGCGACATAATCTCTTCGGCTTGGTGGCAGCAGCTATGGCCTTCTCTCTATTAGATTTTTTCCTGTTTGCACTACCTTTAGTACTAACTGCGTTAGGAGGATGTAATCTTACCGATGACGGTTTAGCTGAACCATAATACTTCTCAAACATACCCTCTTTGCCTTTATCCGAATCATTCATAGCATCACCTAATTCAAATGTAGCGCTAGCTTCTTTTAGTATAACCAGTCGTTCTGCGGTGCGATCCGGATCACCATCGACTAAACCAATGCATTTACAAGCCTCGAGAATAACTCATTAATCCCATTCCCATTGGAACAATGGTTTTTCTTACGTTCACTGCTAACATTATAACATGCAAACTTGGTCCAACGACGACAAACATACTTCTCAGGAATTGATTTCAAGTTCATGTTCATCATCATTACAAATATATGCTTACACAATAATCCATTCTGTATATAATACTTGCATGAACATGAAAATGAATCATCTGAACCAACATGTACCACTTCAAATTTGCACCCATCCTTGTCAACAACCACGTAACACGCCAAATCAGGTTTATCGACAATAGACAATATACGACACTCATGTACAGCACTTTCAATCTGAGATTGTACCTTAACGAATAAAGTATTCGTATACACAGCCGCTGCATGACGCTCAATAGGAAATTTTGTTTTAACATTTGGAACACCTGTTTCATCTTTAAAACTCAACTTGTCGTGTGTGTTACGTTGCGCGTCAATAGCACTCTCATAATGCATATAAAACTCAGCCAAATCTGAATTGGGATTAAGATACTGTCGGAAGAAGTTGTTCTCACTTTCAGAAAGAGACGTTATCTTAAACAACCCACTCATATAAACATCTCGAAAATACGTTGGTATCCAATATGACCGCATTGAAAAAAGCTTACCAAACCACTTGTGACCCGACAGATCGTACTCAGCAATCAATTCATTCCATTGTATCTCAAAAGCATCTGGTTCGTGCAGCTCGGACCAAACAATGTTGTTAAACTTTTGTTTAAATTCAACATCATCATTCAAAGTCGAGGAATCTTCTCGCAACTTTGATCATTATATGCCACATCTGAGAATCTATGACGTGTGCTCGGAAGAACTTTTGCAACAACATTTTCAACGCGGATCCTCGTGATTATCAACATCTTTGGAGCATTTTCATACATTCACCAAATTTTGTGAGCAACCACGAATAAGATTCAAAGTCCTCTCTGGTTAGTAACCCGGCACCAAAGGTCACACATTTACCATGATTATCTCTGCCTGTGAATGGCGCAAAAATCAATTTGTACCTAAAATGTGAAAATACATTGTCAACAACAACAAAAATATAATACACAAAATAAACCTATTTTGTGTTTACTGCATTATTTTACAAAACTGTATAACACTCTAAATCAATTTGTAGCATATATTTATATATATTCTGACAACATACTATTTCTGTAACATTTATATACATATAAATAATATGCAAAAATAAATGCTATAAATATGAAATACATTTAAAACCTGCAGTAGGATTATATTGCATTTATACTAACCTATTAGTCGAATAAGTAGCATCAAATGACACAGCTTTGCCAAATATATGATAATTTTCAATGGAGAATGCGTCTGCCCAGAATAGACTCTTAACTTTCTTCTGCTCATCCACAATGCAATCAAAAGTAAACCCATTACAAAACTCACGTTTACGTTCCAACTTCTGTAATAAAATTTCGCAATCTACTCCATTAGCAAACGCCCCATATCATGTGCATAATTCTTAAACTCAATGTTAGTACAACCTACATCCTCAAAACTACCAACAAGCTCCTTAAAAAGCCTGAATGATCGCATCGGCCCTATGTTTGCTCTCCGGCATTTAGCAATAATCATTTCGTATGCGGGACTAATCTTCTTGTTACACTTCATAAGATGTTTGTAACTTTCGACACCATATCATGATTATGACCTTCAATGAAATTGATACCACATAACCAACACCAAGATCTAAGCGAAATACCACACGCGCCATGCATCCCGATCCGGTAGACATCCTCATGCATTTTTACCACTAGATTGTGCCTTGCTTGCAGACTTAAATCCGGATTTTAATCCCTCTTTGTTACAAACAACGTGGCGTAAACAATTGTATCATCATCGGACTTCACTACAGTAGACAAACGCGCTTCAAACCCACATAAAACTGAGTAATCACGATAAAATTTTTCTCCATCCTTTAAAGATACGAAAATCTTTCCAATATAAGGTTTCATACCATTAGGACAAATTGGTATGTGAAGTTCATCGGTTTTCTGTTGATTATGATCCAAATCTGTAAAAAAAATATATATCGCATATTTCTAAATTATAACATTATATAAAACTAAAAGCTATAAATTAAACTAACATATGCAAATACAAGTATTACTCTGATGCAAAACAACATTAATTAATGAAAACAACATTAATGAACACATTATTAATAACAAAACATCGGACAAACGATTAAAAAAATAATGAATATGAAAAACAAAATAATAATTTCAAAATGCATCATAATTACTATCTAAGTGTTATGTATTAAACTAATATATGCAAACAATATTAGTTTACAACTAACAAAATTTGGGGCGCCGAGAAATTTAAAAATTATCACAACTAAAATTATTTACAAACCTACCATTAGAATCATTTTGATGATGAAATTCATCATCATTCTGTAGATTATATGTGACATCTAAAAGAAAAAAAATATTTATACATAATGTTCAATACCAATAAACAAAAATGCAACATTATATGTGAGGGTATGCTATTAAATGTGAACAATGTGCAATTCATAACAAAATTGTATATATTTGACGAAATTTTTAAAAATAACACATTCTATCAATTAATTTCAAACATATACCAGTACCTGCTAAAATTTTATAAGTGATGGTTTTAAATCAATAAAGATCATACAGTAAACAGTAAAAAACTGCATTCTCATACCGTAAACATTAAAATCCAAAAAAAATATAAAAGGCAACATTATATATTACTAAAAGCTATAAATTAAACTAACAGATGCAAATAATATTAATACTCTGATGTAAAACAAAAACTGTATCAACTTCACGAAAAATATAATAAATATCACATTCTATCAATTATTGCATACATACCATTATATTCATTTGGAGGATTAACTTCATCAATATAGTGTTGATTATATCTGTCATCTGAAAAAATAATAAAAGAACAATCAAAGAGTAAAAAAACGAAATAATATGTATAAGTAAAACTAAATCTCATATGCAACATAAAATAAAACGAAATTCTATTAACTGTGTATCATATATGCAATGAATATTAATAAATCATTATAACACAAATTGTTGAACGTTTTTTTCAAAAGCTATGAGAAAAACCTGCGTCTTCCATGGTTATTCATGAACTGCTGTTTTCAAAATAGGTTAAAGAGGATATAGATGAATAAAACACTCAATAAAACTAATAACCGTGATTTAAAAAATAATTACCATAATCATAAAATAACCGTGAATCTTACTCACCTTTAAAATAGCCTAAATACTAGGAACTGCCATAATTTAAAAAATGTAAATTTACTATAATATCCTTATTATACACGATACTATGATATTGTGTAGCATACCCTCCGAATTATTATTGCATTTTCATAATTAAATCTATACCCTAGATCTATAAACTTAAATGGCTTAAATTCATTCTCAATTCTCACACTAATATCTATTCTCATATGATCTCTCATATATATATATATATATATATATATATATATATATATATGTCTGAAAATAAGAATAGGATGGATCATATTGCAATGAGAACAATTAGCACAAATATTTTCTCAACCATTGATATAGAAATGAGAACTAATCCTAATATATATATATATATATATATATAGTGGATCTAAGAGAATGAGAACTAATCCTAAACGTGGATCTAGGTGTATCCGACAGTTTAGATTTAATGTTATTTTAGGATATTTTTTTACAGATTTTATTAATAAGGTTATTATTGTACTTTTGCTTTTTTGTGTAACAAATTTATACCTTAAATTAGGGGATTCTTATAATTATTTATGGTAGGTGATTAGTTACAAATATTTATTATCTTCATTTAATTCAAATTTTATGGTCTTTATTAAAACATATTATACATTTTCGTGTATTGAAATATTCAACTTGAATAGTAGATTTTTTATGAGAATTTCATAATAAATTTCCTTTTTCATTTAGTCCATTTTATGCATTTTTAATATAATCTTATGCATAATTTAAATGTTTGTTGTGCACGAGGCCAACCTGCATATTTTAAAAATATGTTTACGTAATTAACATCATGATTAATGCACATAACGGCCACTAGCGCATCTATATTGTATTGTAACTCCTACTATAGTAAACGTTATTTTATGCATTATCCTATGATAGTTGTGCAATGTTCACGAATATGCTAACTGAATATTGTTCATCCACATAATAGATGATATGCGAGTTTGTCTTGTGTTCAATGCACAACTACTATATAGTTATGCATATTAGTTGAATCACGAAAATAATCATAATTTTATATCATTATTTTTTCACACCCACTAATTGTGGGATTTTTTGTGCGAAATTCTTATATGTGATCTTTATTTTAAGGTAAAAATTTATATTTACGTTAATTATTATTTAAATAAGGATTCTCAATTATGTAAGTTTGATTTTTACTTACTATTTTATTTCGCATAAAAATCTACAATCCTATGCACAACCATTAATATCGTATGCACAATTATTAATTTCAGAGAGAGTGTGTGTGATTTCCATATGGGCGAAAAAATAGGGATTGTGCGAAAAATTAGAATTGGACGAATCTTTATATTTACCTTTATGCCCTAACACGTTTTAAACCATAAAAATAGTATAAAAAATAGTCAAACTTGTTTTAAAGCATGAATTAAATATGATCCATTAGATTAGATGAAATCAAGAGTGATTATAAGTTCTTATTTCTTATCTTAGATGGAGTTCTCCCTATAAACAACCCATTATATATATATATAAATGCTGCATTCTTATTTCTCACCAATATTTACATTCGCACGTGATACATCCTATATATATATATATGCTAGACTAGACTACTCACTGAATAATTAATAGATGTCAAAAGAAATTGGACGCCAAGTAAACACACTTATTATATAGAACTAGTTATTAATGAGATTTGATATTACTATACTGCAAGCATATAACGCATGGTTTTTGTAATCGTGGATCTATATTAATTGATAGGCTAATATGGTACTCCCTCCGTCCCATCCAAGACATTTCATATTTTTTCGATACAATTATTTAGGATAAGAGTATAAAGTGATAAAAAGTAGATAGGTCCCACAACTTTTGAAGAGATAATTATTTCCTAAAAAAAACAGGTCATCTTGGGTGGGACAGCAAAAAATGAATACAAGTCATCTTGAGTGGAACGGAAGGAGTATTTTTTTTTGTTTTATAGAATAGATTACAGCCGAACCTCCTTAATTTAGAACTCAATAAATTAATGATCTATATAAGATAATAATTTTTTTCGATCCCGACTTAGACCCATTATTCAAATTAATAATTTTGATAAATTAATAAAATTGTAATTTTTTAGAATACCCTTATATAAAACTATGGTCCCATCAACATTATAAATTAATAATCTCCTAAAATAACAAAGACAACTAGAATAACTTAGTAAAATATGAAAATTTTGTTGTTTGTGTTTTATTGATATTTTAATCAAAATGAATTTCATCATTCACATTTTGCATCCAAAAGCTTTGGTACAACATTCTCAATATGCAACAATAAAATTATAAAGGATTTTTGACACTCTTATTGCTTCCTTTCTTGCTTCAAGTTGAGCTTCATGCTCAAGTGGCTTTTCATTATGGTACCAACAATTTTTTATAAGTTTTGAATCTCTAAACATGTCCACCCGAATAATTCAATTGGTGATTAACATCTATTTTATCATGGTAACCAAGATTATTAATTATTTAGTAATGTCTTTGGTATCTGCTCCATTTAAATTCTTGAACATTCTTTCATAATCTTAACGAATTTTATAATGTCTGAAACAATTGGCTACTTGGCTCAACATTTATAGTCCAAGTCGAGATTGCAAGATTACTAAATATTTTTGTATGTAATTAAATTCAAGCTTAATGAATTCTTATTCTATTACATTTAAGTTTGTTGAATTTCTATGTAACTAAATATAATTTTGTTGAATATAAAAGACCCTTTTTCAATTAATAAATGAAAATAAAAATATGGTAGTAGAAATGAAAGAGGGGAGGAGTAATATCTAATATATATTATCTCCATCAACAATAAATATATTATTTGTAGACGATATGAATTTTAATAAAATTATTGATAGATGTTATTTGAACAGAGAAAATATATCATTATGTGTTAGGTTATAAATAATAAAAATAATTTTTTGATAAGTAATGAATAATTTTGAGATTAAATAATAAGAAACATCTTAAAAATAAAAATGATACACTTTATATGACAATGATACATTTATGATTAGATTCCGAATAACAATTGTGATTTCACTTTTGTGACACTTCATAACTAGACGGTAAAAGAAATAAATTCCTTTTCTTCTTGTTCGTGTTGGAAAATGATGGGAGGAGGAGAAGCTCTTTTGAGGTCACTGCGTTCTTCCCTTTCTTCTTCTGCTTCTTCTATTCTCCGCCGTCGCAGTTGCAGTCGCCACTTCGCCCCCTCCGATGCCCTTCAATCTCAATCATCATCACCGTCTCCATCTTCGCCCTTCGAATCCAGACTGCAGACCATTCTTCGCAATGAGATTCAATATCAATACGATTATGCTCCTCCTCATCAGGTGCTTTCTATTTAATTACTTGTTTATGCTCCAATTTGTTTACTTTTTATAGCTCAACGCAACGTCGATTAGTTAAAAGATCATAGTATACTCTTCATTTCATTTCATTTATTATCCATGACTGTGTATTTGTGCTGAGGGGCTTGATTTCTAGTTATACACACAAAGACGCAGTGTTTGTGAATTGTGTTGTATTCTTGATCCGCTGTTGGTTGTGTTTTTCTCACAGCAAGTCGTGTAAGGTTCTGACAGCTCTTCAGCAGAACAACTCTATTATTGTGAGCAACTTTAACAATATAAGCACAATACCATCACAATATCATGTCACATTATCTAGTTTGGAAATAGCAACATTATGCGTTATCGAATTTAAGCTGATTTATATTCCTGAGAGATATCATGCAAAGATCAGCTGATTCATTCATTTTGAAGGACATCTCTATTTCATAATGTCTGCTTCTATGTGTTTCAGCTACCTATTTATGAGATGATGTGATTGCCTTTGCCTATCAACTCAAAGAAATGCCTTTGTGGTTTGTGGGAGGAAAAGAGAGAGCTGGAAGACTTGTTACTGTCCCTATACTCCGGGGATTAATAATTTTAAACCAAATAAAGTTGTTTATGTTCATTATCCGAGACTTGCTTCCTCACTTGTATTTATCAGTCGTGCTCTTTTGCAGCCTGTTACAGAGTTCGACAGATTTGTGGTGGAAGAACTGCCTGGTCAGCAGTGGATTACATTGAGGGGCAAATCAGCTGAGGATGATGAGAATATTAAGATTGAAGCAACCATGTTTGATGGTTCCATTCCGGCTCCAAAATCTGGTGATGACGACACTGAGGAAGTCATGCGGCTTCACATTAGCATGCTAGTTGATATATGGAGAGGAAAAGAAACTGATTCCATGGAGTTTGTCTGCTCAGCGTGGCCTGATTCCTTGGAGATTCAGAAAGTTTACGTATTCAAGCGTGATGATAACTCTCCAGCTCAACCTTATATGGGTCCTGATATAAAGTATGGAATTTGCCATTTTCTTAAATCCATATATGTTTGTTGAGGATTAGTACTTCCTCATCTCTCTGCAAAATTTATGCTCAGTATTTTTATATGAATGAATGGGTTGTATTTATGTAACCAAGTTCTCACTAGTTCACCTGTTATTTGCAGGAATTTGAGCAACAAGCTCCGAACTGGATTCTACGAGTTCCTGAACGATAGGGGGATAAACAGTGACCTTTCAAGATTCTTGCATCAATATATGATGAACAAAGACAGGATTGAGCTTATACAGTGGTTGAGGAAATTCCAATCATATATCGAAGAAAAGGGAGGTCTCATCCAAAAATTTTAGGATGGGATTGGTATTTTTGGGCTCATGGCAACTGTTCGGCTGTTAAAAGAATGAATTTTTTATTTTTTTAATTTTGTTTTTCCTGTTCTTTGTGCTTTCATGGTGCAGGCTATAGTGGCTTCCTGGTTCGTGGAATGTGTTTCATTCTGGAAAGACTAATATCTATCTTTGGCGTATAGATAATGGAGAATTTTACAATATTTTCGAGACTAGGATGGAATATCAATTTGGATGGCTATAGCTCATCTCATTCTCATTCCCATCATGTTGTATTTGATTACATAACATTTAAGTTCGGGACATTGTTCTACATAGACAGAATGTGCATTGTTAAGTACGACTCGGAACATACAACTTCCGCAAGGATAGCAGTGGACACTGTTACTAACATATTTGATAGCAAAACAGAGCAAAGTTTCTTGAAAACTTTTGTTTGATTGAACAGAATGCGCAGTTGAGACAGGTCTAATGCCTCCACAAAGGGGAGGGCGATACTGTATAATCTTTAGATATGAACTAGTTCTTGACAGAGTAACAAATCTTATCAAGATTCTTGAACAAAATGCGGCCCATACAATTTCATCTGACATTGGTAACAAAACAATAGATCCCGAGCATGCCAAGAAGGTATGTACAAACAATATTCCCGGCTCTAGATCATCCCAAAACCGCTGAGTCGATGCAAAACCCACCTACTTGGTCCACCAGTAAATTAAAATTAAAAACATGCACACAGATGCAACTAAGGAGAGTATGATGGTGTCCATGGACTTTTTCTTCTTTATTGCTGAGAGAATGTGATTCACCTGCAGAATATCAAGCACGCTTGGGCCGTTTAAGTCCAGTATATATGGTCTGGGATTTAGATCATTTCCAAGTGTGCAGTGTGATTTACGCATTTATTTGTCTTACCGTCGGAAGGCGGCTGCCCACATTACTAAGCTTCGAATTGATGCCCCCAAACGTGGAACGCTGGAAGACCAGGGACTTCAATGTTTCTTGTGCTTGTGATATCACAGAGTCCACCTACAGGAAAACAAAGAATTAAACCTGAGCAAAACAATTACAGAACCAGATAATAAGCCATGAGCCAATTTTGTCTCCAACACAATAATCACTAGCTTGAATATGATAAGGCCATCATTACCAACACAATAATCACATTTATCATAACTTGAATATGATAAGGCCATCAGTTACCAACATAAATAATCACATTTATCATATTGTAACCTATACCTCCAGAATTTGAATTATGAACCTCATTCACATAATTTGACATCATATATGATATTTCTGAGGCCAAAGGTCTCGGGTTCGAGTCCACCGTGACGCGGCCTTTAAAATTTCTGTATTTAATGCCCAAAAAAAATATATGATATTTCTGTGTGTGTTGGCCTAGTGATAGAGTGGTTAATGCCCAAAGCCAAAGGTCTCTATTTACGCAGCCTTTAAAATTTCTGCATTAAATTGACCAATATATATATATATATATATATATGATATTTCTAGTCTCTTATTTGGAATCAGAATCATGCAATCTGAGAATTATGTGCACCCAGTTTCCATTCTGCCGACTGATCCAGTTATTAATACACATGCTAACCAAGATAAGCCTGCTATTAGGTGATTATACAAAAATAAGTATTTCCCGATTGTGAGTCAAAGCAGTATCAGTACCTTCAGGCAGCATTTACTTTAAGTGATATGGTAGATCGATAAAACATAAGATTAAGTATTTGAAGGATAAGAAGTTCAAAATTAATCAATCCATCAAAGTAAAATGTGGATTAGGTTTTATCAATCCATCCTATCACTCAAGTAAATGCTCACTTAGAGTTCTCCATTAGCAAGCATCGCGCATTAGAGAGTAGGTAACCACTACATCTAGACCCTTCTAGCAATGCCTCAACATCTCTGTCAAACCCGACTCTCCATTTAGCTGTCAAATATGATGTGTGATTTCATCTTATATTCTTGGGTGTACATAGGACCTCCATAATTTACCCCTATGAAGTGCCTAGCAGCGTAGCATGAGAAATTTTTGCCCCTCTATACCTAGCCATCTAGCAAACAATTAATGTCCCTCGAAGCAAAACCAGTAGCTGTTTCAAATACAAAAAAAAAAATTCTATTTCCATTTTCTGATATAATTATTATTTTTTTACAAGTAATAAGACAAGTCTACAAACTCTATCCTCATGTTCTTTTGGTGGCACATCAAGACTCATAAGACAACATTATTTGACCTATAACACTACATAGACAAGGTTACCCATTACCTGGCTGGAATTTCTATGGAGAGAAGCACGCTCCTTGAGAAGAGCTTGATCATAAGAACCACCACCATCTTCAAGGTCTAATCTTGTCCGGTCAAACTCCCTAAAATCCTCAAGAAGTGATGCATGCTCTTTCTTAGCACTATGACTTGAATGAAGTCGCTTGAACTCCTATGGAACCAAAACGTAAGCAACATGAAATTCTTTAATCAACCATATGAAAGAGGACGATGCTAAAAAGAAAGGCAACATTCGGTAAGAATCATGAACATGTGAAATTCAAATGAAATCATACAGGTAAGGTTTTTAAGATTACATTATCATCTGCACCTTCTTAAGTCACATTTTCTACAAGATAATTAAGCGAAACATCTTCCATATCCCGGGTATGGAACATAAAATAAAATTTTCACATCCGACTTTGAGGTATAGTCTTCAGCAGAGCTTAACTCCAGGGAGCAACCTCACAATTCAATACCAAGTCATACATACATAACATGTTACTAATAGTAGGATGACAAGTTTTTTTAACCTGAGTAAGATCCTGAAGGATTTCCTGATGTCGTGTCAATGTGTGAGAAAAGATCTCTGATCCACCAGATGAAACCCAAGCTTGCATTTGCACATTTACTTGCAGAAGCTGTTTCAAGAGTTGATCGATTCCAGACTCCAAATCATTATCATTACATGAATCAATTTTTGTTGAGACTAACTTGCGATACAAATGCATCTGTTCGTCTAGTTGAGTTTCGAGTTTCCTCGCCTGTTTAGATGCAAGCATAGAAGGACAGAAACAATCATATCTCAAACAAAGTGGAGATGGAGTATAGATTTAGAAAGAAGAAATCCCTATTAAATTGATGAAGAACCTAACCCTAGCGATGAGTCTAATGACTCACTCGAATAAAACAAAGACCATGATCAGGTTTCTGATAGAAAGTAAGCAGTTAAAGGTATATGAAGAATTAGATCCAGGATCAAATTGCACATAATGATAATATCGATAATGCAGTGGAGTCATCACAATTAGAAGGAAAGAAGATAAGAGTGAACAAAGCGGCAGTAAAGATGATATCCGCATAACAGATGCTGATCTCATCGTAAATGAAATGCCTTTGGACACTAGGATATTTAGCAAGCACCACCACTACCAATTATCACAATCATATAACAAATCTGATCATATCAACTGAAGCCCTAAAATCTAAAGGCGGGTGGATTTTGGAGCGTGTGCAAATGGAATTGAGAGAGAGAGAAAAACTGGCGAAACCAAAGAGAAGTGACATACCTGTTTGCGCAAGGAGTCCCAAGAGGAGGGAGGATCCATTCTTGCTCAAATTTGAAGTTGTAGCTGATGAATTGAATTGAATTGAATTGCAGGAGGGAATTGAAGTGGAGAATGCCCAAAATTAAGAAGAAGAAAAATGAAATGGAGCTTGGAGGCCGACACGAAGAGGAGGAGAGACGTGAAAATGAAGGAAATGTGTGTTTGTCCGGAGTTTTACATCCAGCGAGAGCGAATTGTCAACCACTCCGCTGCTACTGCAACTCTACGTCGGTTGCCAATGGGCCCCCTCTCCCCTCTCTTCTTTCAACTCTAATTCAACCCTTTCTATTTATTCTTTTATACTCTCGTGCATCAAAAATTTATATTTAATTTTTTTTAAAATATCTATCAAAATTTTATATTTATATTTTAGAAACATCAATTATCATCAATTTATTATTTATTTACAAAAATCATATATGATCCATATTTTTACTCCTATTATTCATTAATATATTTATTTACTATCTTCACTCATTTTATATTCATTACAATTTATTTAAATTTGTGTCATCAAAAGAAATATAAACTTTGGTTGACGGAAGGAAGGAGTATAATATATTTGTGGTATTAACTGATATAGATAGCGTAGTAACCTACTGTTATATACTAAAAAAATAGTGAATTACTTTGGAATTGATTCGAAATGCATTAGATTGGGTGACTTTGTTATTCATTTGATACTCGCAATTACTACGTTAATGAGGGATTAATTGTCAGATAATGTTTCACCTTTCAACCAATTTACAACTTAACGACGATTTTTGAAACATTTCATAGGTCTCTATCTTTCTATTGGTAGCATATTCAATGGCTGAAAAAATAAAGTGAAAAAAATTTGTATTCAATGAACAAAATTTATGACATTTACAAGCCACATGTAAAACAAATAACTTTTCACGTCAAATTTCAGGCATCAAAAAAATTGGAAGTGCCAAATTGACAACAAATCGAAAAATATGGCCCTTATTAAAACGTTTAAAAAGCCATGTCTAAATTGTACATGGTCATGCATTATTTAGCAGGTAATCGAAAGATATGATGTAAAGTAGTGTAGTCAATCATATGTACACTATTGAAAGCCTTTTTTTTTTTGGTAATTTAATACGAAAATTTTAAAGGCTGCATCACGGTGGACTCGAACCCAAGACCTTTGGCCTCGGATTAACCACTCTACCACTAGTCCAACACACACACACTATTGAAAGCCTTTTATCAGCAGAGCTTGTCCATTACGTTTCTAAATGATGTTTGTCAATGATTAGCATATCTATGCAGGAATAGATGAAAAAAGAGGCTGGAATCCAAATAGGTGTTTAATGAATTTTACCACCGGAAACTGTAGTTCATGGATTAAAGACAGACAAGAGACTGTAGTTTAGTTGTAAATACAACATTCTCAAAACCACCAACTAGTCAGTCCTCAATAATCAGCTGAGCTGAGGGTTTGATTTCTCCTCCTCCAATTCTATATGGTCAGATCCATTGCCAAATGATTCAGCTTCTGCAGCAGCAGCAGCAGCTGCAACATTCTTACCTTCACTTTTGAGGGTTAGGCTCTATATCCATGGCCTGGCTGCAATCTGCGAGGGGCGTAGATGACGGCTGTACTAGTGTGAGTATTTGGTTTATCTTTTCACTCATATCTTTGAGGGGACCCAGCTTTTTTCTCAACTCCAAACTTGCATATGCTGCACCTGAATCCGGCACATTATCTTTCACTATCCTGCTCATCTGCAATAAAAGGAAAGACAAACCAAATTATCATCTCACTCACTGCTTATGCACAAACTTTCTTTTGCCCAAATAATTTACCTCGTTAAAGAGCCTAGCCATGTCCAAGCGCTCCTGTTTCGTGTCACAAGCACATGCCGAGATTTCTGAATGAGCTGCATTAATTCAAAATTAATACAAGTAAAGCTTTGAGAAGCAGAGCACAAAATATTCGTTGGCCTTTCTCTCATACATCAATTGGAATTCTTGTGAAGGAGCTGCATTACTGGAACTCCAACTACCATTCTTCCTGAGACAATAGTTCTGTATCAATTGGTATTCTTGTGGAACTTAAATCACTTACAAATTATTTCGACTTGGGGCAACTGATCAATCATTTTGGTATCTAATGCCTCAGAACATGAATTTTCTGTATCTGTGACCTTGCCTGTCTCCTCATTTGGAACTCCATTTGGTTTCTCATCAGCCTGCAAGAAATCACCCTTTATTTAGAAATGCAAAATCTGTGACATCAAAATATTATATGGGATTACATCAATTCTAACATCAACTCAACCAAATCAGATGATGAGTCAAAGCAGTAACTAAGCACAGCAAAGTTAGAACTAGAGCATTTTCCACTGCTTCATCGAATAGGGCAACAATATTTAGTTGTTAGTACCACCAAATTACAGCTATCACAGCATTATCCACTGCTTCGAATAGGGTAACAAAATTTAGTGGTTAGTACCACCAAATTACAGCTATCACATTAGAGGAACATTTAAAAGGACTTACATAATAATCTTTCTGCAGCTCTGCATTCAGACCTTTTTCTAGAAGCAGAACCCTTTTCTTGATAAATTCAACCTGTCTTCTCTGCATCTCCCTAAAATGGTACAGCATGGACTGGTCTTGAAAAAGTTGTGATCGGGCTGTAGTATCAGTGGCTCCATGCCCAATATCAGCAGCAGCTTCGCTCCCTGCAGTAGTCTCTTTTACTCCATTTCCAGGTGCTTCAACATGTTCTGAGTTCATGCCATTTGTTGACTGAGAAAATCCTGGGGTGGGAACTTGAGGCGGAGGAACTACAGAAGCAGAGGTCTGGGCCTGAGAAGTCCCCATAACATTCTGCACTTGAGTAGCTCCTGGGGCAGGTGTATTTATAAAAGGAAGGTTCAACTCCTGACAGATCACTTCTTGTATTCTCAAGTCCTTGTCATCAACAATTGCTTGCCATCTTCCATAACCATGTCTGGTATTGGATGATAAAATCATATCAAAATCAGGGTTACATAATCAAGTACATAGAATCAGGAATATGCCTAAATAGCATCCCATATCCGATCACATTAGTCATAAATCCTCTCCTTCCATCCCAAAAAGCAAACCACCCCAATACACTTAAGCTTGCATGAATGCATCGCAGTACGGATTATCCAATCAAATGGCAGTTTGAATAAGTTGACTTCTCACCTAAGCATGTGTGAGTCAGATTTTCATTTTACTGATTATGCAGTTTTCATCCTATCGTAGTTGTGTTTCTATGGATTTTTCAGCAGTTGCCATCACGATTTATTTCAGAGTCAGGTTACTTTTGGACAATTTATTCTTTTGGTTAAACAGTCCTAAATCTACACAATAGGCTATTTTTTCATATGATAAAACTTAAAATAATGAAAAATCTCAAGGAAGGGTAAACAGATAATATACTTCATTACTGCTCGCAAAAGCAACTTATCATGGTGCTCCTTCCAAACTCTCCCTCCTCTCAATCCTGGATAGCGGGATATAATATCATCTGTGAAAAGAGTAGAGCCCTCTGATAACACCTTTAACTGTAGATCAAAATATAAACATTCAAACAAATATCGAAAGTACAGATTAACTACTATACATTATCAAAGGATGGAAAAACATTTGCAGTCCAAGATAATAGCAAGTTAATATACCTAAAAAAGTATTATAGAAACAAAAATGTTCTACGAACACAACCATGAAGATAAACAAGTCTCTCTCTCTCTCTCTCTCTCTCTCTCACCAAGGTTCAAGTAAGTAAAGATGAACTGCCATCCATTTCTTACCATTGAAAATGCAACAAAAATGGGGTTACAAGCATGAAACACCTGACAACATATAATGGAGGTGTGATAGTATCCAATTATTACATGTTATCTAGCACATCTTACATGCACCTACAATTGCCCTCAGAAAAAGTCAGGAGAGAGACAAAACAAAAAAACAAAACAACAAGAACGTTATCCCGTCAAAGTAAGGCAGGCCAGAGGCTATCTACCTAATTTTTTCTAACTAAAGAATATACTTGCTCAGACATGCAGTAGATAGAAGCAATTTTCCCCTCCATATCCAATAAAACAAGAGGGACCAAGTGTATGACATTTTACTGAATAATAGGACTTAAAAAAGTCATTAATATTTCTTATCCAAGATACAAAACTTACTTTATCCCTGATGAGAGATAGTGTTCCTATCCTGACGAGTACATCCTCTATTCTTAATCCCTCTTTGGGTACATTATCTGAAGCCAACAGATACCGTGAATTAGTTGATCTGGCTTGGACCAAGAAACTTAACGCACAGACAGATATTAGCTGAAAAGACTTAAAAGGTAAACAATCACCTGAAAATGTAGGGGAGTCATTTATATCTTCGCATATGTGCTGCAAGAAAACTCTCCCATAACTGCACAACAGAAAATACAAATTAAAAGCACGTGTACACCTGTAAAAAGTATCAGGATTATATTTTGCCACAAAGATAGTTAAGAGATTTCATTGCAGTAATTTCAGCTTTAGTCCAGTGGACAAAGTTACCAACCTAAATGAATTGCCAAGTTTTGGCATAACCACAACTTCACAACTCAAGTCAAACTAAAATATCCCTTGATATATTTTTAAATGTAAAAAATAAATGAAATCAAGCAACTCGTGTTATTATGTAATTGTTAAGTTGCCAATAGATAGAGAACATGTAGTGACAAAAAGGAAAATAAAAATACATATGATCTTCAATAACATCTTGTACAGATCACTTGTCAGAAAACTAACAGTGACCTTGCACATGAAAATTCTCCAAATAAATTCAATAGGAAAAAGTTGGTACTTCTCTTGAACCAGTATGATCATGATCATCAAAACACAGATATATATGTGTCAGATTATCTTTTCAATAACATCTTTTACAGAAAAACTGCATAGGAAAGCAAAAGAATAACCAAGCAACTGGAAAAGAAAGAATAAGTTCTCGGGTGACCATGCACATGAAAATTAAAAGGAGAAATGCAAGCGGGAAAGGTTGGTATTCTCAGGAACTAGTATTGTCATCGAACACATTTTTCTTCATTTTATGCAAATTAAACATAGATGCAGATTCAACCAACATTCTAAATATTAAATGTAGAGAAGAACAAATCAGCATAACCAATTACGTACTCATTAATTTCGTCATAGGACTTCTGCTTTAGACGTGCGACGAACTCTGCCCAATCATATTCGCCAACACCAAATCTGAAGAAAAAGTGAAAAACAATTCAAATAGCTTCTTTATTCTTCAGGATAAGAACAAGCTGGCTGCATATTTATCTAGTGAGATTGATCAGTGATGGAAGGAAGGAATAGAGGGACTAAAATAAATATGCGATCCTCGACAAATAATACCTCATCAAAATTTGGACAAACACAGCCCTCTGACTCTGATTAAACCCCAGTACTCGAAGGTATCTTCCTTCACCCTCCATGAGAGGAAGTTTTTCTGAAGTGTCTACCAATACAAAATAAAGAAAAAACAATTAATGATATCTTGTTGCGATTGTATAATCAACTGATATTAGCAAGCAGTTAGACAATACCACGCGATCTTTTTCTGTATTTTTTCTTTACAGCAGCAGCTCCAACTGAAGCTGTCTCATTATCTGTTAACTCAGCTTCATAATTATCATCTTCCCCATCAGAACTTACATCTTCCAAACCAGCAAGGTCATCTTCTTCAACAGATACCATCTGTATAGACCATATAAAAATCTAATCAAAATAATAAATGATGAGTTTTACCAACAATCCTCCACTAAGAGAAGCTTGAAACATTAACCTTCCCTTCAGATACCGAAACCCCTAAAACCCTCCAACTGATGCCAAAACTATATCTATATATAAATGTGTGTGCCTGTATTATTACAAAGTACACCCAAAAGTAATAAGCATAGTTTTCCCTACCTAAATGTACTCGCTATCTATAGATTTTATAAATATTACATTACTATTCAACCTTCACTAAATGTTAATATACCATTACATTATCATGAATATATTGTATTTATATGCATACACTATCTATTAAATATTTATTATATGCGTTGATTGTAATTTATATGTACTTAATAATATTATATCTAAAAGATATACTGAATATCCAATTTTCATATTTATTATCTGATGTAATATTGTAATATCATATTGTATTTGGAAAAAGTTAGATCAGGTATAAAGCACCTAGAAAAGTTTTGCAAATCTTAACTATAACATGTATGAAGAATATTCTATTTTTTTCATTTTCTATGTATATGTTGTATTTTAGAAATAATATTTAATCTAATAATATATATTGATAATCTAATTTCTATAAATGTCATATTAATAACTACGAGATAATATTATATTATGTTATGTTAAAACAAATTGAGATTTAACGCCTCCATAAGTATTGTGAATGTGCATACAAATATAGTTTAAGCATTTAAAAACATGTTCTTATTTTTTTTTGTATAATTACCAAAATATGTTTTGGATATTTCATATTTAAAAAAAGTAATGAATACAATTATGAAATATTATTATATTATAATAATAACAACCTTCAACAACAGAACAACTAGCAACCCCCAAAGTGGACAATGTTTTTATATCTATCCATGTATCGCATTGGTACTACTATAGTTATTGATAAATCAAAGTCCTATAATAAAATTTCTAAGATCATCGAACACATAATTTTATTTTATATTTTAGGTGTGCAACACGTAAATTCTAGTTGATAGCCCACTTGACCTTTATAATTAAAGCCCAAATGAAATATGCCTTGTTAACACAGTGTCTGATTTTTTCGGAACTTTTGATGTGTGATATGCTCAAGTTCTAGAATTATGGTAATATCATTAACAATTATAAACTCCAACATCATGAAACAAATAGATCTTCATAGAAAAGGTAAATTGTGGCAGTTTCTTTCTCCTGAGTGACTGGAGAATTGAGGAGGACTTTTCTAATTTCTCTCACATTAACCAAGCGTATTGATAATATTAGGAATGAAATCACAGATAAGCACGGCCAATTGGGAATACAAATGATGTGATATGAATATATATGCCAAATAATTGCTTTCGTTGGCTGATGCAGGCTTCATGTAGTCCAACAAAACTGAATTATGCATCAATCAACTATCATGCTTGTCATTGTCATCATTATTCTTGAATTTCAATAAATGGTCATTCCCATAAGCAATAAAGAGTACCTGCTTGCGGCTCCTCTTTCCCTTGCCCATAGCATTAAATTCTTCTACTTTTTGCACTTCATATTTATCTCGCAACAGATCTTCCCAATAGCTTGCCCGTTCAGGATTGTTTACGGAGGCCTTACTTTCTGATGGTGGAGCAGGTATCTCCTCTTCTGCTGCCACTTCCGCTTCATCAACATACTCAAAGTTGGCTACCTGAGATTGACTTCACTTTAACTTCCTCTAGAATGGAGGTTCAAATTGAAAACATATACAGACAAATGAATATAAAAACTCAAAACTGAAGAGTCATAAACTGCCAAATAAGCTTTAACAACTACAAGTTTTGATGAAGAAAGAATTGGCCTAATCCCATAATAACTTTTATGAATGCTAAAGCTGCCTTATAAGAGACAGGCCCACCACACGAGAGTAATAACCTAATTAAAAGCTAGCTAGAAAGAAAAGGCATTCTTTATATCAACACTCACTCTCGACTCCGCATTTATGGCATTGTCCTTCATTTGAACTTTGAAATAGACAGCTCTGCTATTATCAGCAAATTAGAAAATATTATATCCAGCTATAAGTACAGAAGTTGTCAACTGTAATCCACGTGATGTATAATCTTCAATGGAGTAGAAATCTCCACCTTTCTTTATACTAGACCGAATTGAACACGGAGATAACATGACACAACAGCTCAGACCAATAACAGAAAAAGGTTAATTTATAGATATATAAATCTATAGAGGTGAAAACTCGAAGAAACAACTAAGAGAAGCACCAAAAGACCAACCCCCCCCCCCAAAAAAAAAAAACAGAATTTATGGTAATCCAATTATATGATTGTTAGGGAAACACAATGGCAAAAAAGATAGAGAGATCGATTAGTTATGAACCTTAAAAGCTTTTAAAAATCCATCCTCCTCTTCATCGTCTAACAATGCCTCTTCCTCTCCAACTTGATCTCGATTGAGCAATCTACATCGCAGAACGTTTAAAGTTCACAATGACAATAGAAAGTGAATCATAACATCCAATGGAAAATTTATGAAAAGTAATTTACCGATCAATTGCAGTATCATCATAATGAATTTGACGAGATTTTACTGATTCGTCATTATCATCAGCAAATAACTCCATTGAGCCATACCTAATAATATCATCTAATTCTTCCTGCATCCAAATATAAGTATCTTAGGGAAAGAAACCTCTCACAGGTTCTCTTTGATAGAGAACAAGGCAACAAATATCCCTGAGAAAACAAATAAATAAAAGAACTATAATAAATGAGGAACCACTCTCTAGTGGTGGCGTTTATTTAACAAAAATTAGCCCATCAAGATTGGGGAACTCCTATCGGACTTTATAGCTAAATCACTTAATGAACTGTCAAAAAAGGTTTCCAACGTCTACACAGAAGATGCAGTGTGTGGCCAAAGGAAACCAATTCATTCACATTGGATGTATTTTCCATAATTGATTAAACATATAGAGGGAAGACTGGAAGTAATGCAAGCATTTAATACTATCACATGTAGATAGAGGCAGAATTTTTGGCAAATGACTGATATGAACATCATTAGAAATGAAAGTAAACAGGCGAAAGTGAAGCCATAATGAATGTGGTGCCCTTCCAGGGTAGAAACTTAATTGGCAGTGAGATTCTATGTAAGCAGAAATCTGTAGAAAATTATTTCACATATCATACACACAAAACTAATCACCAGAGCAAACAAACCCCAACAGTGTATTGGTGTGATATAAATAAAAGATAGCAGCATTAGATTTGCGTCAACCATTGGTGTACAAGTTTATAAAGATAGCTATGGGGGATCATCATTCCAGCCCTATATTGGTTATCGTGGTTAGAAAGGAATATGAGAATCTTCTAGGACAAAGAAGGATCTTTTGAGGAGGTGTGGGGTAGAGTAAAGATTGAAGTTGTCAGGTGGGCCTCAAATCACAAAGGATTTAAGGACTTTTTGTGTTAGATATTACTAAAGATTGGATTTAAATTTGTAGTCAGGATGTATTTGCCTTTTGGAAATTCCTCACTTCTCATCCCTTTCTAATACCTACTCATTGATTACCTAATAAAATTGGAGTTAAATTTGTAGTTAGGATGAGTTCACCTTCCGGAAATTTCTCACTTCTCACCCCTTTGTAATACCTACTCATTGATTACCTAATAAATGTTTTTCTAATTTTAGAACAGACAAAACGAAGTGCCTATTATGCCAAACTTAACAAATCAATCTAAGAACGAGATAGGCAAATTATGCAGAGACGAAATATCACGTTAGAAACATGCTACAAATAATAACTGCTTCGAAGTATCAGCTAAATGCAAAAATATAGGAGATGAATGCCTTCATCAAATAAGTATGTAAAGATACATTTGTGTGTGTTTATATATATGCATCTTTATATATAAAATTAATAGGACTTTCAGAAACAACAATTTTATATGTACAAGTTCGCATGTATTGTAAACTGATTTTGCAAATAGAGGGTGCTGAATGAAAAATGGAAGAACTCAATTGCAATAAATTGTTCCAATTATGTAAATTATCCATTTATCCTTCAGTGCCTTAATATGTGATAGTTGAATTACATATTCTACCTGGTTAATATTTTGAGCTTTGAGCCTTCCCACAACTAGATGTTCCAAAACCATTTTCTTCTTGGTCATCTGCATCATCCTTTCTTCAATGGTTCCTCGTGTTACTAGTCTGTAAATCATTACCTGCATACAGAAAGGAGTTAAGGCTCATTGAAAAAGAAAATAGCCAAATGAAGCCAGTAGATGATCTAAAATGGGCATTAACCTTATTGGTTTGACCAAGACGATGAGCTCTTGCCATTGCCTGTAGATCTGCATGAGGATTCCAGTCGCTGTAAATTTTGGATGATCAGTTACAAGACAAATTCAGATTATCAAAATGCAAAAGCAAAACAGGCATGATGAAGTGAAAATTATATATACAGATGAACCTGAGTAATAAAGACTTGCTTAAATGCCAAACCATGGTTATTGAAAGCACAACTACAATATGCCAACTCTAAAACATATAGAATATACTTAAAAGAGATTTTCATTATATATTATTTATTATAGTGAAAACTCATCTTTTTTGAGAACTTGAGAACTATGCACTGTCGTATAAAGTTGATGAATAAAATCTATAAAGTTGTGCACAGCAAAAATATTCTAAAATTGTTGCACAACAAAATAATTTTAGAAAGTTTTCGTTATGGACATATTTATACTATTTTGTGCATCATCTTCAACGTCTTATGCATGGTTCGCAGAGTTAGCAAAAAGATGTGTTTCTCATTTGATCCACTCCTATATATATATATATATATATATATATAAAGATATTCATTCAAATGAAAGTAGAGCTATGCAAGAACTATCTCATGCCACAGAACAATTAAGAAACACTGTGCAAATTGTCACTTTGTTTGTGGGAGTTGACACAAAATGGTGCGAAATAGAAATTAGGCGTCCTTCAAACTATTTGCTGGGAGAAAAAAACGATTAGATTGCAATCTGAGTAAAGTATGATATTAAGGCATTAAAATCTTGAGAGAATTATTGCATGCAAATAGCCAGAAAAGAGAAACTAAAAATAAGGAAACCATTGAAGTGTATGCTTGATCGAGAGAACATCAAATAGGTAACCCCAGGCAAACTTGGGATATAAGTCATGTCATAATATGCAGACATATAAAATACAAAGTTATGCCATAATATGCAGCCAAATGTCTTTGAACCTTAAATCAGCATATTACCTATCATATATAATGACTGTGTCAGCAGTAGCAAGGTTTATCCCTAAACCCCCTGCTCTAGTTGATAATAGAAAACAAAATCTTGATGAATTCTTCGCATTGAACCTATCTATGCGAACTTGTCTTTCTGCTCCACCGACTTTCCCATCAATCCTCTCATAAGTCCATTTCTGAAAAATATGAACCTATGTATTTAAAGCAGTTTCTTGACATATTTCAAGGTAATTGAGGTTATAGAGTTGCTTACTCATACCCTATAGTTACAGTAATCTTCTAGCAAGTCCAACATATGCTGGAATTGAGAATATATTAGAACTCTGTGGCCCTGCTCCTTGAGTTTTAACATCATCTTGTCAAAGAGTTGCAATTTCCCAGAGGATTCCAACAGTTGCCTGTGAGCCAAACAAAATGTAAGAGATATACACTGAAAAAAAACATAATATTAAGGCACTAACTCCTTTTGTCATTCATCCAATAAAAAACAAGAGAAAACCAGAGAGAGACATTTACTTGTGAAACTCATTAGTATCTTCCGGTTCAACACCCTCTAACATAAATGGATGACAACACAGCTTGCGCAGTTCCATCACCACATTTATAAGGGAAATCTAGCAAACAAAAGTGTTAACCAGGTTAGGTTATCTGTTACAGTAAGAATTACTAATAAGTGATTTGTTTTATCTTACCTGGGCACCTCCTTTGCGAGTCAGTATCTGATAATTACGAGTCAAGATTGCTTTGTAGTACTCTTTCTGCATGCTACTCAATTCAACACGAAGTATTAGTTCCTTTTTAGGGGGCAGCTCCTTCATGACATCTTTCTTCACTCCTGCAAGTCCAAGGGAAATGTTGTCCGCGGCCACAAGATGATAGATAAGGGTATGATGTACAGTAACGGAATACGAAAAATAAGTAAAAGTTGTTTATGTCGTAGACTCATATAAGCCTCGAGGACAAATAAAAATGGAGAATCAAAAACCTACAGACATTTCGCTTCAACAGCTAATAAAGTCAAAGTAGAGGTAGACCAATTGCAATAATCCATTACACAACGCACTGGGGTTGATATATGCAATCTACAGCAGAAATATGGACAAATAAAGTGTAGCTGATCGGTAGAAATTTGGGTTCAAACTTCAAAGTAGAATGTGCAAGTATAATCTGCTTTATTTAACTGTTCCAGGATTCTAATAGGTTCATCAAATGCCAGTACATATTGTACACCCAATTACCCACTAGCTGTTTCTTATCTCTTGAGGTGCAGACAAAATGTCTCTTACTCTCCTGGCATAGCAACTATTATTTTATGTTGCAGTATAACTAACAGCCATGGGTTCACATCTTAGTTAGGGAGTGGATAACATGATTATACAAGGCGAATGTAATTACAAACTCAGTAGATTTTTATGACATCTTTTTCACTCACTGCAATTCAAGGGAAGTCATCCACAGCATAGGATCACAGAAATATATGATGTATAGTCAGAGAAAAGTATAGCTATAGAAAGCTGACAACATCATAAACTCACCTGAAGTCTCAAGTACATTACATGAGATGCAAAAATACAACTACAAATTGAAAAGACATAAAGTCTGAGTTCATACTTCTGAGGAGATGTGGAGCTAACATCTTGTGAAGCCTAGAAATTTGTTCCTCCTGATTGATATCCTTGAACTCCTCCTGGAAATCCTCTAAGCTTGCAAACTGAGAGGATTTTGATATCAAATCAAGTAGCGGAAACTTAGGTATGAAACAAGTCATAATTGATAACAAAATTAAAAACAAGTTTCGAGAACTAACCTTCCCAGCATCAAGGAAATGCATGAGCATGAAAAGCTCATCTAAGTTGTTCTGCAATGCATGACTTCAACAATTATTACAATTGCAAGATGGAATAGAAAATTTAAATTGCTGTTAAATGCATGCTTCGTGTGAGGCTATCTAGTAACTTTTTTTAGATAGACTTCAGGCAAATTAGGATACAAGAGGATGGATGATTGTCAAATTCATAAATACCACAGATTGTTAAATGCAAAAATACAACTACAAATTGATCAATGAAGTCTGATGGTACAGTTGAACTGCATACATGCAACATTGCTTGTGCAGGCTTTTACATTCAACTACTCTCTCCAGAATGATGTGAATTAAAATTTGAAGTAGATCAAGTGTGAGAATATCCTTCCCGTGTGGGGGCTCAATTCAAACTTCAAAGAAAGCATAAATATAGACGAGTATGTAGATGTAAGAAAGGAATACAATCATCTAAAAATGCTTCAGCACCACTTGGAGCCTGATATAAATGATATTGACTAATCTTAAATGGAAAAGGGGCTTCGACATGAGATCAAGCAAATACCTAACAAAATGTGAACAGTTACACATCAAGCCAATGTTGAACATTTAACTAATCCCCACCCTCCACAAAAAAAATGTATATATAGAGTGAGGTTCAAATAAGAACCACTTTTAACGTGAGAGCAGAAAACCACAAGAATTCTCCATGAACAAAATGAATTCACTATGAAAGTTCATGCATCCGCTGAAAAGTTACTGAATCCAAAAGTTCAGAATTTTCGCTCGGGTTAGAATCCCATAGGGGCGAAAATTGCAATTTTCACAATTTTTTGTTATCATGTTCTCACTATAAAAATGGCTTTTACATTCAACCCCCCATATATATATATACACACACACACACACACACACACACACACACATACATATCAAGTTCTTCTCTAAAAACACCTTAGACTAAATCAGCAAGGTTCTAAAAAAGTTTCCAGGCACACTCCAGCAGATAAGCATTGTTATCTCTGGTGGTTTATATGCTTATTAGATATATAACAAAAGAATCAGATTCAGCAACACTAACTTTCTTTACAGTATGTGAAACAATAGAAACAGTTTTCTTTTCTTTCAAAAAAAACCACGTTGGGTGCATAAATATCTATGTCGTGATGGAATCAGTCTACCTGAAGAGGAGTCCCAGTGAGCAGGACACGATGTCTGCTAGAGTATTGCTTCAATGAAGAAAATAATTTTGAGTCCTTATTTTTAAGTCTATGGCCTTCATCAACAATCTACAAAGAGGTAATGAGCAGACTTTCAGAGCAAGTATGAGATGGGATCAAAACCAATCAGCATTAATGGTGATATCATCTCACCATGCATTCCCACTTTATAGGCTTCAGAGATGTTGAATCCATGTTAATCATTTCATAAGACGTAAGAAGCACATCAAATTTTATTCGATCATGTTTGCTTTCACTGACAGATTGACCAATTTTCTTTTTTTTGCTCTTCTTGTGATTTTTGGGATAGTAAAATTCATATTCTCTGATCACTGTACGTGCTTGGGAAGTGCCAACATACATCACCTGCAAAAGTTAACTATTGATTAGTTACAGTCACAAACTAATCTGATACAATCTGTTTTTTGCCAACCAAAAAGCACAAATGCTTACAACATTCATATGAGGAGCCCATGTGGCAAACTCACGTTCCCAGTTCCTCAATGTTGAAAGAGGAGCAACCACAAGATGAGGAGATATATTCTCCTCAAAAAGAGATGCTAAGAAGGCAATACTCTGTATTGTTTTGCCTGCACTCATCAACAATTGTAAAAAATGATTTGTGCTGATTCTGCTCCAAGAGAAAGTAAGAAGCAGAGTGAGCTGGAATGAAATTGAAATAGCAAGGAAAATACGCATACCAAGTCCCATTTCATCAGCAAGTATCACATGGGTCTGTTTGGACCAAGCAAAACGTAAGAAATTCAACCCTTCAAGCTGATATGGGTGCAAGGAACCTTGATTTTGATAACAGATTCAAAAGAAGGGTTAGTTATGACAAAATGTATGGCAATTACCCAACTCGATGAAAAGCATCATGTACCTCCAGAAAGAAAATCAGGGCTGCTCTCACACTGCTGGAAATCTTTCTGTTTATTCTTTACTTCCATGGCATCACGAAGGTTGCTCTTCTGTTTTCCTGCAGATACCTTTTGAGACTGAATTCTGTCATACTTCTCAATTTCACTATGGAAGGATGCAATGTCAGATTCCACTTCCCATGAGCATTCATCATATGGAAGCTCTTTCCATTTCACAAGATACTCTTTCCCATCTTCAACTTCCCTGGTATTCAGAATAATTCAGTAGCACGTGGCATTAGAAAAATGAAAAACGCAACTAAAACACATTAGTAACAAATGGAGCAACCAATGACTGTATGGACAGAACATGTTACTCACCAGGAAAGAATAAACTTGATAATTTTATGTAATGGCTCCAATTAATTTCACAAGATAACGAAACTCTCCTTTTCACAAAATATAAATAAATGAAGAACTGCCTCTAGTTCCCCAGGCAAGTTCAGATCTAGGAATAAACTTTCAACATCCAACAAAAGATAATACCAAGTTACCAACTTAATAAGCCACCATGATGGTATATTCTAATCCACTATCTGGAACTTCATATTCAGAACTTACCAAACACAACTGAAGAAAACCATGCTGACTATGTGACATTCATGCAGCTAATAATCTCTCACCACATTATCATGCCTTGAAACAGAGCTACATCTTACCTCAAAGCATATAAAATATTGGCCCAAAATGCAAGGGTCCATGAAAAAATTGACTTTCTAAAAAGTTTGAGCTGGAGACAATAGTTCATAGTTAATTTCCTAAGTTAAAACAGTAGGGGTTGTCAATATGTCGAGGCATGTCTACTTTTGACTAATCTTTCACTTCAGAATTTAATTACTAATTTTGATCAAAACCATTTGTCCTTAATAATAATTAATCAAATGTTGCAATCTTATATGTGTTTGAATTTTTCATGACTAACCGAGAATGCCAATGAAATAGATCAAAATGGAAAAATTACAAGAATAACCAAAATACTGTACTAAAATGTCAAGATAAAGTTGAGACGAAGTTTCAAGATTTCAGCATTCAATGGATCCAAAAAATGAATGCACCTGCAAGAAATAATCCGATCCACAGTTGTCCAGTCCGGCCTGATGGGAACAAACTCATCATCAGCGTTATTAGATGAAGAAGCTTGTTTGTGGAAGTTGTTTACTTTAGTTCTTAGACGAGGATTGGACTTGTATGCCTTCACAAATTCCTTCTCTGGCACCCTGAAATCATGTTCGCAAAAGCAGCACAATAAGATTTAAAAAATGCGAGAAGAGAATTAGACTGCAATAATTGATACGTGGCACATCCCTTTGTTCCAAGTCAGGCTGATCTTCTTTTGAAAAGTGTTAGAAATATATTAGTTTATGGTAATTGCTTGTAGAGCAACTTAATAGTTTCCGAGTTTAGTTAGAACTCTTATGTTAGTTTTCCTATTTTGGTTAGGACTCTTTTGTATAAATAGGTGCTTTGATGAGTTTATGAATATAAAGTATTTTGCACCAACATCATGTTTCCACCTTTGATTTAACATGGTATCAGAGCTATGTTCCAGATTTAGGATTCGAAATTTTGAAGTTTGAAATTAGGGTTTCAGATTTGAAAATTAGGATTTTTTGGGTGAAAAAGGGAAAAGCAACTCATTTGAGTTTGGAGCCTCACCGGTCGACACTGCCGGCACAGGGAGATACGGCGTCGACCGACGAACCTTCGCCGAAAGTCCCGCGGCTGAAAGACGCGCATGTGGCTCCCATGCGCCAACAACGTTTTCTGGCGGCAGCTCGTGTTTCTGGCATGTGACGGCGCATGCATGGCCAGAATTTTCTCCGACCGGTCCTGTTCGACTTGCCTCAACGTCCTCTGTCTATTTGAGTACATATTTGGATCAGCACCGGTGAGGTGTGAGATCTGTTTGTTGTCAGATTTGATTTTTGGTACGCGTGAGCTTGTTTGATGTCGGAATTCAGTTTTGTTTGTTACGATTTGCTCATCTAGACATTTGTGAGTTGTCTGGATACATATCTGGGTCATCATCTGATTGGTGTGGGATTCAGTGTGGGTCAGACATTTGTGAGTTACATGGATACCTATTTAGGTCTACATCTGATTGATGTGGGATTCAGTTTGGATCATATTCGAATTCTAGTTGAGATTTCAGTTGAAGTTTAAGTTTCTGATCTTCCTTTTCGTTCTATTTTTGGGGTTAGAGTTGATTATATTTGTAACAAGCTAGACATGATTAAAATTTATACTCTAGCTTGAGGGGGAGTGTTAGAAATATATTAATTTATGGTAATTGCTTGTAGAGCAATTTAGTAATTTCCTAGTTTAGTTAGAACTCTTTGGTATAAATAGGTGTTTTGATGAGTTTATGAATATAGAGTATTTTACCCCAACATCATGTTTCCACCTTTGATTTAACAAAAAGAAATTACGCAAGTGCCATTTAAGCATAAGGAAGAGAAAATGCTAAGAATGGCTTCCTCCAAATATCTGACAGCTGGAAGCTACCAATGGTGCAGCGAATGGAGAAAAGACATAATGTAAGGCCTTGAATTGGAAAATAACCATGAACATGGAAGGTGAGATCAAAAACCTACCATACGCAATGGAGGTGGGACCGTCCTTTCCATTTTACTAAATAATGTTTCATCATAACTTGATTACAGCCGAGCTCGGATGCATCACCGTCATTCACAGTGCTTGGGCGCATCTCACAGTCAAGTATCTTATCAAGCTCATTCAGATAGCCCACCTGTCAAAGCACAAGAAACCATGATTAGACAGTTGAAACGTGGGTTTCTTGTATATGATCAACCACTAAGAGTGTTTGTGAAAACCAAAAAGAATAAAAAGAACACCATACACATTCGGGACATTTCCAACTGCTAGGAAAAGGACCTCTTGGTACCGGCAGCAAGCACTTGGCATGGTAAGAATAGGTACATGTTTCACAGCTCCAAAGATCATCATCTTTTCCACAACTTTGACATAAACCGTCCTTCTGTATAAAAAAATAAAAACAAATCATTAAATAATAAATAAAAGAAATGATGTGATGGTAAAATAAGCGTATATGAACCAAGGGTTATAGTAAAGTTATTCCACAAAGAAATTTGTACTTCAGCAACTAAGCCATAAAATATGAGATGCACTCCGAGTTACCAAGATGGCTTCTAATTCTTAAATCCATTGGAAGGTATTCTGAAATTTTGTCTTCATTTCGAAGTCTAGATAACGCGACCGTTACCCAATCTTATGAAGAAACTTTTTTTCATTCTATAACTTCTCTGCATTGTATGTTTAACTGAATTGCGTAAATGTAAGTGTGCAGCTCATTTAAATTAATTCTTTCTATTCATCAATCTGTTCAATGAAAAGTTAGGTTGTTGTGAAGGTTGTTTGCTAGAATCTATGAACTTACGTAGTATAATGAACAAGTTACAACTCGATATGTTTCTCGTGTAATAACATGGCATGTTAGCATTACTCCTGCATGCCCAACAGAGAGAACAGTTTAAACAATAGCACGCATTAATTAGTCATTTATTAAAATAATTTCTTTTGTGATGCCTACTATACATGGGACGAATCCTAAGTGCCAAGAATCATGTACTGGCCATCAAAAAACATGAAAAATAAAATAACAAATGCAAAATTGGAAAACAGAACCATGATACAGAAAGAAATTAGTCAAACGGCCAAAACCCCCTAAAGAATATATAAATGGTACATCGGCACGTGTCATGCAAGTCCCAAAAGACTATTAAAGTACTTTTCAAGAGCATTCGAACAACCATCTCAATTAATAATGCTGCATCGAACTATTTTTCAGTTTTAAATTTGATTGAAACTAACTCCTGGGCCATAAGCATTGGAAGAGAAATGCATTACATACCTATTTTAACATAAAACCATGAGCCTTCACAAATTTTCACATATGAAGGCCAGCATTTCTTCGTCTTATGAATCAGATTATGTCACAATGAAAGTACATTTTTCTTTATAATTATACTTTATATGTGTCTAAACTTTTATCACCAGCACAAAACAACAGACTTTGGCAGTGAAAAACACCCAGAATTATGCGTATCCAAATTCCAATCTCACATGATGTTGTTGCCTATTATATGGTGTATGTTACTTTGCATAAATACGAGAATACGCAGAAGTTAGTAACGGAACATCAGGAAATAACCCCTCTTCCAAATTTTCAGGTCCAAAAAGGCATAACCAAAAAAAGGAAACAAAAGTGCGTGTCAGCTAAGCAACAAGCATACAAGGCATGCACCAACATATATGTATACATTTAGAGAGAGAGTGGGGAAGGGAGGGAGATAGAGCAACACATAAATGCATAGATAGGGTGAAAAGGCGAAAAGGGACCTCTAATCGAGCAGAATTAACGTTAAAGTGCATCAAATAATAGTGACGAAGTGGGGAGTGAGGCAGAATTACCACATCGGGGCGTTGGAATCTCTCAAAACTATCAGAAGAAGGGCCGGCTCCCGATTTCTTCTTTACGAAATCAGCCTCGTCGTCGGACTCATCAAGGGTGTAAATGGGCCTCCGATCGGATCGAACTCGCAGTCTCTCGACCAAGCTGGCCATTTCTGCACCAACAACATGCACAGAAGCACAATTGTACACAAATAAAGGGTTTCCGAACTCGATTGAACTTGAATTGGAAATGGGGATGAAAAAGGTTGCCTTAATTCATGGTGCAAGCTTACCTGGCAAAACCACTGAGAAAAAAGCAAGTGAGACAATCAGAAAGAGGTAATAATACTTGTTTAGGGAAATCGAGACTCCGGTAAGAGCGGGCGAGAGAAAGAAAATGGTGGGGTTATTGGGAAACGAGCACCTGGGCGCTGATTAAGACAGAGTGAGTATAGTGTTCCTGCTCCGGTCTGAACTTATAGTGGCGTGGGTGATTTGGGAATTCTCTTCTCACGACTAAAGTACGAATTGTATTTTTCTTGTGTATTTGTTAGGGGCAACCCAAATCCATTGTTGCAGCCCAAAACGTATGATTTTCACCATCCCCTGCTTAACTTTTTATTTTCGAAAAAAAAGGACATAAAATATCAAGTCTTTAATGTTTTAGTTTCGGAGTTTGAACTTTCTTCAAAAACTCCTACATTGGATTTGTTTAAGTGATACTTAATATTTCCATTCTCTTTGTTTGTTTGTTCTAATGTTATAATCTTTCTTAAAAAGTATCGTTAATTGTGGATTGAAGTTCTACATCAATATAATTTGTTTCACGTATTCTAAATTTGTCCACATTTTACTATACGTAAACATATTGTTTGATAAGAAGATGTGATAATGAATAATATAATTTTTAGTTGCCTATTTACTTTTTGTACATGTAGTAGTAGTTGTTGTGATTTTTACAATCACGAAATTATCACTCCGTCAATTTATCTAGCTAAATTAATTATATAATATATACATACACATCAAACATTCATAATCATACGTCAGTGTCTTACTTAGATGTGAGGAAACCAATTGGAGGAGGAGACACTACAATAGCGACTGAAAAGCACATGCCAAAGGTAGAATTGAAGGTATTGCCTGACCACCTCCAATATGTTTTTCTAGGAGATGATGAGACTTATCCAGTTATAGTCTCCTCAGAGTTGACAAATGAAGAATTGGCTAAGCTGATGGCCGTATTAAAGCAGTACAAGTCCGCAATTGGGTGGATTACTTCGGATATTAAGGGGATCAGCCCTTCGATTTGCATGAACCGGATATTGTTAGAGAACGAGTACAAACCAAAGGTGCAACCTCAACGCCGACTAAATCGACAATGAAAGAGGTCGTGAGAAAGGAGGTGCTGAAGCTGTTGGATGCATGCATGATCTATGCTATATCAGACAGTGAGTGGGTGAGCCCAACTCAAGTGGTATACAAGAAATGTGGTGTCATTGTAATTCAAGAGACAAGAACGAGCTTGTGGCAACAAGGCTCGTGATAAGTTAACGAGTTTGAATTGATTACCGTGCATTGAATGCAGCCACAAGGAAGGCTCACTCTATTTTCTAATACGGAAACATGCTAGTAGATAGGTAAGTCGAGTATCGTATCCACATGGATTGTAACGCGAAAATATAGAAGCTAACTAAATGATTCTTTAATATTATCCAAGCAAATAATTTGGTTGATAAGAGTTTTATGACTTTAAATTTATAATTCAAAGTCAAGTGAATCAGGGTGAATAAAAATATAAATATAAATCAAATAGACTAACCCTGGGATGTAATAATTATACCCAAAGTGTGTTTATCATGTTTCCTATTAACCAATTTTTAATCCAGTCAAAGATGAAAGATCACATAACTAACCATCAATTTCAGTTACGACAATTATGGTTGTGGATTACTAATTTACCTATTATTGTTACGTTTCAAGGTGGAAATTAGTAACTTCAAACAGATCACAAAGAATATGCTTCATAAGGATGTTCCTATCTCAGCTACGACTCAGGGCTTACATGTATTGTGCATTCAAGATCGATTGACAATTAAAACTGTGAAGTATTCAGTTGACAACTAGATATGCATTAAAGTTGATCAGAAATTAACACATAAAATTAAGCTACCTGAATCACAAATCGATAACTGGAAGATAAATAGCAATTAACAGGAATTTCCACACTTAGGATAAAATCATACAAACCCTAGGATTAGAACGGAAAATTAGCTACACATAGAAATTGAAATAAAAGACGAAATTAAAATTAAAATAGGAATTGTAATGATAAAACCCGTGATGGAGTCTCTGAAGAACAATTGTGGGGTTTGAATCCAAACCCGAGTAGAAAGTTGAAAATCTGAAATCCTTCGGATGAATTACTCCAATATCGATTACAATGCGTTGAATAGAAAATAGAATTGCAAGAATCTAAAGTCTGGAAGTATAAAATCTAAAGCTAGAACAAAAACTGAAGAATATGAGTGAAAAATCAGCTAAAAACAAGATGGGGTGCCAATGGATGGTATGGGGTATTTATAGTTGATGGGCCGAAGCCCTAATTCTCGTCAGGGCGCGCTTAGGCCGCCTAGCGATCGCTAGGTCAGTCGCTAGCTATGATACACAGACTTTTTGAGAGATCATCGTGGCGGGTGGTCGCTAGCCTCGGTACAGAAAGTTCTGGAGCAAGCTCGCGACCTGGTTAGCGACCGCTAGGGTGGTCGCTGACCTCCTGTTCTTTTTCATCTTTGGTTGCTTCTTTGCCTTGTGCATCACCAATTGTCAGTTTAGCCTCCATATAGATACTGGTGCGGCACTGAAATATTTTGCTACTTTTCAGAATTGCGCGTCTTGTATTTTCGACATCATGTTTATTTATGATAAATAATTTTTATATCTATCATGACATGCTTATATTTTGTAACTTTTTAGAATTTCTCGTTGTTTTAATTATTATTTTTAATAAATATGAGTCAATATTGATTGTATTTTACCTAAAAACATAAATATATAATGTATTAATAGCTCATCGTCATATTTTATAATTGAGCAATATACATCCTCAATTGCACTCGATATACATCTTTTTACAAAATTTTCAGAATTCTTACTAAATACGAGTAAAGATTTATATTATTATACTTAATTGTCAAAAGGTTATATTATATTCTAATGGCTTGTCGTCATATTTTAATGATCTGGTTGTATACGAGAATCTAACAATAGCTATATAGTAATATTCTAACCACTGACAAGGAATAATATTAGTCAAATGATTGCCACTAATTATATTGTAAATTTTACTATTAATATCACCCAGACCTAAGTTAATTCTGGAACCAAAGTTTAGAATTTATGAAATATGCATGTCTGTATATGTGTATAATTTTTTGCAATGTGTGTGTGTGTATAATTAACCACATACTGTATATTAGAATACTACCAGGGTCCTAAAGAGACAGAATCTACTTTCTATTTCAATTTTACACACATTATCTAAATTTCAAATATTGTTATAATATTATTTTACGCCATAAAGTTTCGATTCTTTTATTCCAATAATCTCGTTTTAAGCTTGTGCATTGTTGTTTGTCATTTAAAAGATATACTAGTTTTGCCCTCTGTGATGCACACATTTTTTATAATATTAAGTAATTTAGTATGCAATTCATTTCATCGTAAAGCATGTACCATTTATATTGCCAAATTTAAAATATGAGTTAAAATTATAAGTAAATATTTTTTAATAAACTTAAACTGTGTGAAAAAAGATAAGTATGAAATTACCCATGCATGACACTAAATGAAGTATTTGCAAATGAAAATTTATCTCTATATAGACATTTTAAAATTTAAAACTTGTAATTATACAACAAAATAATTCATAATCAGATTTATATGATTAAATATATTTTGTTCTTGATTTTATCATAAAATGAAGCACACTAATTACAAATTACATATATTTTGTAGATATTGCATATAAATGTAAATTTACTGAGTACACACTGAAGATAACGGTTGAAGATCCCATGAACAAAAACATATATTTATAGCTTTCGAATTAAATGTATAATTATTTTCATTAACAATTTACATTCTATAGTTTTTTTTCGAAAAAAGTATACCTTCAACAACTATCCTACAATTTCAGTTAGAAAGTAAGTACTAATACATCTTAGTTATTTTTTTCCCGTGTTATCATAGGTCACCCTGACTTGTAAATGAGATTTTCACCTCATAAGATTCCTCGTTTTATATTTCAACGTGAAATTAATTTTTCCCAAGTTTTGCTACCAATAAATATAAGTGAAATAGCTCAACAAGTATGATTTGTATTATTATAATCGACATACTTTAATTTTATTGATAATATTATAATAATTTAATTATAGATATATCATATGAATCTTGTGGTATTTGTATTATATTTTTATACATTTAATTTAATGTGGACGATATATTTATTTTAATTTCATAATTTTTTATTTAATAAATAAAACTTAATTTTATAATTAAAATTAAATATTAGCATTGTTAACTAAAAAACAAAAGGAAACGAAATGAATTAGTCTTTTGATATTATATATATAACGTATATATAAGTAGGAATGGGTTTCGACATTATCATATCCTTATGTAGTATGTAGTACTTAATTTGGATCACACATTTTAAACATATAGACGCACAAATTTGACACGCGGTAGCCCATTTCACGCAGGGACAAAACGTAAAGGGTGTTTGCCGGTGTGGGGTAAGATTGTCCGCGAGCGCAGAGCGCCAAAAAGAAACACAAAACATGCATCTAAAACAATAAATTCATGCATGTAAAATAATACAACACTACATGTTGGCCAACAGACACTAGATGCTTGCACAAAACACAAGCATGCATGAAAATAACATATTCATACATGTAAAATAATATAAACATGCATGTTGGCCAACAAGCGCAAGGAGTGAGCGAGCACGTACTGGGTGCGCATTTTCGACATGCATTAAAATTGAAATTCAGATGCATGGTTGTGTTCAACTACATATATGTTTGTGTTCATTTTATGCATATGTCTATTCAAATATATGCATGATTTGTTTTTTGTATCACATAACAAATCAAATTATTAATCTACTCTTACTCTAGTGAAATCAACGATAAGCTTAAAAAATCTAAAAAAATCTCCAATGATCTATGAGATAATGGATGAATGGGGTACTATATAAGATTTGGGTACTACATGATCCCTCCTATATATAAGTATATATTATATACATAAGTTATTCATTTGAAATTCATATATTACATATTTCACCAGTTTCATTTAAAATGCCTTACTTTCTTTTTAGGGTTGTCCCATTATAAATGTCTTATTCCATTTTAGAAAATAATTATGTCTTCAAAAGGTGTAGATCATACCCATTTTTTATTACTTTAACTACTTTATACATTTCTTCTAAATATATGTGCCTAAAAGAAATTATACCCTTTAAATGGGACGCATGGAGTATTATATATCAAATTAAAAGTTTTGATATGATCTTTAAGTCAAGATACATTATCTTAACGAAAAGAATTGTACGATTTTGAGAAATAATGATAAGAGAAGAAATAGAGAAAATAGAAAGAAAGAAAAAAGAGAGAGAGACTGGGAGAGAAATTCGGTTGCAAGCTTTTGGAAAAATGAAGAAAAATCTATTTACTATATTTTTCTTACTGTAGCAACTTGACAACTTAGACATAAAATATATTTTTCTATTATTCATACTTTATATATATATATATATATATATATATATATATATATATATATATATGGGGATGGTTCACGTGAAATATTGGTGAAAATGAGAATCGATTTAACGTATAAAGTTGTTGCACTAAATGTATAAATTTGTTGCACCAAATTATGTGCAACAACTTTATATTACGTCTACACTTTATATGTTAAATTTGATGCAACAAATTTATACATTTAGTGCAACAACTTTATACGTTAAATGTTTGATTCTCATTTTTCACATTTCTCATTCAATATTTCCATATATATATATATATATATATATATATATATATATATATATATAAATTGCATAAATATTTTTGTTAGATTATAATTTTATTTTGATTATATATTGTTTGTAATTATAATAATTTGTGATACAATTTCATACACATTTTTTTGCTAATTATATTAATTATGATATTATAAATGTATGTTTGATTATATTAAAATGATAGTAACATAATACCCGCAATCTACATTCACTATATGTAGAGTATCAATTTTATCATTTTTTGCGTCCACCAAAAGTATATCATTTTCTTTTTAAAAACATCACTCATCATTATTTAATCTCACAACCACTAATTATTTACCAAAAAATCATTCATTCAACTCACAACTTATCACATGGTGATACCATTTCTCCACTCAAATAACATTCATCAATAATTTTATTAACATCTATGCCCATTATAAGTAATCACTTTTGATGGACGGGTGAAGTATATAATATGTTCAATAGAATGGTAATTTAGGTGGAAAAATAGAAGTTATTATTTATGAAAATGATGAGTTCTCACTGAATTCAAAATGACATTATTTAGTGCCATTGTTGGACAAGAAGATTGTTGTGAAGGTTGAAGTTTTATTTTAAGTAGTAGGGAATACACAATGGTATCGGATGAACCATATCAATATTCTGAGAACAAAAAAATGAACGCGGGACATTTTTCTATACAAAATAATAATCACGATTTTAAGAAATATTGTTTACGGTGTCAGTGTTTGTCTATGAAAGTGCAATTTAATTACATTAGTTATTTTTTCTCAAAAAAGTAAAAAATGGTTATTTCTTTTTACAGATTTAAGCTTTTAGGAAAGTTTCCTTACATACCTATTTAAAAATAAATACGCACTACATAGTATATGTAATTATAGTTGTGTATTGCAAAGATAATTACACTAAAATGTATATATTGTTCATGTATAGGAGGTATTATCAAAAGTTATGATATGACTTGGTGTTTGTATTTTTTTTAGATTCTTGAATTCTTTATAATTTACTAATAATTTCATTATACATGAACAAAATATTTATATATTTTATTGGTTTGATAATGAATTTATTGTTTACAAATAAGTAATGTTGATACAGTATATTTCGTGCATCTGAGGGTAATGCTAATTTTGATAAAGTGGATATAATTTAAGACTTAAAATGATATTTACCTTTTAAATAATTGTGGTGTTCAAAACAAAGGGTTTTTAGTGAAGGAAATTTTAAGGGGATTTCATGGCGGTTGTATGGCAGGAAACAAACTTATGAAGAGAGTGATTATAGAGAGAGATGGGGTTCTGATTATAGAGAGAGATAAACTACGAATATGTTTACAGAAAAAACACAAATTTAGCCATAGTTGTGGGTTGTTGCAGATTTGGGAAGAATGGTTTCTACGTTTGAGAAAGATAGAGATTTCATATTTTTTTCCACCTAACCTAAGCAACAAACGATGTTGTTTTGATGCTTAGGTGGAAAAATAACCCTTATAATACACCTAAGTATTCAAATAGGTGATTCATCATTCGATCACTGAATTATGTGAGGCAGATTGTGGATCAACCTTTTGAAGTTGATTTTTTTAAGTGAAAACGTGAATTGGAAACATTTTTGAAAAACATTGAAAGTTAGGGACACAAACTATTATTAACCCTATAATTTTATATAAACATCAACGTTTGAATATTTTCATAACTGTATCCCATATGTATGTGAAATTACAAATTAATATATAATCGATCAATGTTATTAACAATTCTATCATTAAAAAAGTCAAATTTATTTCTTTCAATATCAATTTCAACCGATCTGATCATCAGTCGCTGGAATTGACCATGATTGCTACCGTCTCGAAATGAGATACAAAAACACAAAACCAATCATTTTTCAATTTGACAACAAAATTCCACCTCAAATAGCTACAAAATCCTAACTTAGTAGTATCAATTTCTTGACTCAACTATTTTGTCGACTTATAAGTTCAAAACGTAGTATCAATTTCGACTCAACTTTGGAAACTTAAGAGGACAACCTAGACTGACTTCAGATTTCCTCAATTACATTATAGTTTTGAAGCCGAAATATGAGCTTCAAAATTGCGCTAAAAACCGTTTTGCGTAACTTTGCGCTACCCAAATTGCGCCGACCAACTACTCCGATGTCTGATTGATATCCAAAGAAATTGTTGGAGAGCTATCAACGATAACTTGCCAATGATTCCATATTGTTGCATAATATTTACGTGATAGGATATAATGCTATGTTTACTAGCAATCAATTCAATCACCCAACCATCAAACATGATCAATATTTAATTAATTTATCTCTCTTCCACATTCTTATTTAACAAAGTAACACTATGTTCTTTAACTTAACCATTGTGAAAAAATATGACAAATTTTATCTTTATTTATAGAAAATAAAAAAAATTATATTTTTAATACAATATATAAAAGAAATTCAATATTTATCTTAATATAGAAAGTAAATCTGATTAATCAATCAAAATATAAAAAGTGTCACATTTGATTGGGGAGACCACAAGGTTGGCCATGGTTTGTGGTCTCCCTTGGATGGTTGGTTTTAGGATTAAAACTTTTTTTTTATTGTAATATGCTTACATGGAGGTGACTTTTCAATCAAGTGGTCGCTACTATTTTTAGTGTATTTGATAATGATAATAATAGTATATGTATTAATTAATTTTATATTATAAAAAAATTCAAATATTGAGAGTAGGAAATAAAATACTCTCTCTGTCCTATTTAAAATATCTCATTTTCCTTTTTGGGTTGTCTCATTATAAATGTCTCATTCAATTTTAGAAATAATTATCCATTTAAAAAGTGTGGGTCCTACCCATTTTTAATATTTTTAATTATTTTATACATTTCTCCTAAATACACGTGTCTAAAAGAAATGAGACACTTTAAGTAGGACGGAGGGAGTACTTCCTAAATGCATGGCGATTTTTGCTTTTTGTTTGTTTGTTTTTTTAAAGAGATTATATTAGTAACAGCACTAGGGTAGTGGGTAATGAGTTCCTTAGTAGTAATAATTATTATACCGCGAGAATCCTTCAGTAACGCAATTACCCAACCCTTGAATCTCTCTTTCCCTCAATCCACCTGTTGTTACTGTGTTTATTTGCTTAGTTGCAAATCCGTATTTGTTCTGATAATTCATACGCGATCATTCACATGGTCATGAATCAAATCCTCTTCGACGATTGATAGGAAAAGAAAACGGAAGCAGTCGATCAAATTCGTGAAACTCGTTAGTTATCTTCAGTTGATTCGAACTCTCCACTTGTCCTTGTCCGACCTGGTACGTTCTTCAGCTAAACCTATCGTTAGTGCTTTTGTTATACAGTTTCATGCTGCTTCCGTAGCCCCATACTTTAATTGGACCAATTGTTTTTGGTTCTTCTCAGATTATAAGGATTATAGCTTTATGCTGATTAGAGATAGGCGTGATGCTTTAGTGTTATACATAAACTATGTTGAGATTTAATCGATTTGGAATTTGATCCCGGGTATTATAATACGAATCAACAATTAGATAAAAATTTGAAGGATGCTGGTATATTTGAGTGCTTATGAGAGAATTCATTGAATTTAGGTGGCTTCTCGTGTATTTCGAGGTCTTGAGGGATTTGAGCGAACTCTTCTTAGTTCCATTCGTGTATTGTGGGAAAAGGTAACCTATAAATTGTTTCATCACGTGAGAAAGAGCTGGGAAAGAATAACTTCTGGTGGAACTAACATAACGTTGGTATTTGTATGATAACGTATTTGTATCGCTGAGTTGTTGATGATCAATTTATCAATTTATTGAATCTCGGGAACTAGTGAGCTCAAAAGGATTGTCTGTAGCAGCTGTTGAACTAGCACCTTGCTTTGATGAAAACAAGAAGGTTGTTCTTTATCAGTTTTCCAATGACACAATTTAAGTGTCGCTGCTCATGGCACTCTCCCTTAATTTCGTTGATAAAAAGTATGGACATATATTCGAGCAAATATCACGAAATGATCCCTTTAGCTGCCTGGAACACATTTTCTGCTGCCATTATATGCATATAATCCATATTTATTTTCTATTACTTACTCATTTATTTATATTGGACATGCTTATGTAATATGGAATTTGTATCAATATCTTTATCAATTTCTGCTGAATTTTCTCATGGCTAGTTGTTTCTACCATTCTTGTTACTTAAGTTGTAACTATCATAATTAAAAAAAAATATTGAGGAAGTGTTAGAGTAAGGCACATATATACTTTTTAAATGCATAAAGATGTGACAGATTTAACATAAGATTGCATTCCTAACCCACACATGTTATGTGGCTGCTTTTCCTTTCATTTTGATAAATTTAAATTTATACTCAATAGGTGTAATATCCAGTAAGAGTTTCAGTCTCTTTCTTTCTGCAAGCAAGGGGAAGATGGCAGATGTGCCTTATCATGTGAGATCTTGCTTGCACTCTGGGAAACTTGCCTTGCTAGTGATTCTTGTCTCAGGGGGGATTGTACTGCAAATACTGGTATTCTTCCATACTATGCATTTGAAGCCTACGGCTCCTTAACTTTGGCCATTTAATCTTGTTAAATACTATATCCACCTTTTCTGATTGTGTGATAACACTCCAGGCTTGTGCTTTATACAATAATTGGTGGCCAATGTTGACAGGTATCTCTAGTCAGTTTATCTTTGCTCAAATGGATATGCTTTTCTTATAGAATCATCAATTTTTTTGGAATTGTTGCTTGTATGGATATTCAAACCATCTTTTAGGAGTTTTTGGTTTTTGTTAGAGGCTGACATAATTAGTTTAGAGGGACCTTGCTTGTTTGTTGCTAACACATATGATCTGCATTTTGCAAGTCCAGGAAATATATAGATGTTTTGGTAATTGGGAAGATTTTCACCAGCACTGCCTGTGCCACCAGCCAATTGGGGTGTTAGGTATACAGAAAAATTATACTACGCACTAGTAATGATTAATTTTGGAATTCAAATGTGACTGTTTGTTTCACAAGTCTAGAATGGCATCCTGAAAATGTGCTTGTTAAATCAAAGCTGGCTTGAAAACATCCTTAGAGGTACACTCAATAGTTTTCAACAAAATTATGTTTCCACACCATCAGTGGATGTCATTTTATTTTAGCAAAATTTTCCATCTTGCTTGCATCTTAAACCTGGGTGGTTGGGATTAACTATGATTCTTTTGATTGGTTTGACATTGAGGCTTCCTAGCTTTCTTTCTGTAAGATGTTTCACAAAATAATTGTTATTATGACTGTGCAGTAGTTTGACTTGATTTGTAATGACCTGAACAAATTTGGCTGGCGATTACTTGCAAGAGCAAGATAAATTGCTTTATGCTAATGGCCACCTCCCAGTCATCTATGCCTTGCCAAAATTCTCTAATCAAGCTGTTAGAGGAGCTTGTGGAAACCTCATAAGTCCACCTGGATCTTCTCTTACCCCTGATCTTGTGTGCTAGATTATTCCTTTTTTTTGGGAGGCTAGATTCTTGATTGATTACTTTTCATCTTCCCATATTGAAGCCAAAATATGTCTATTGACTATTGGCTCTCTGTTTATGGTGATCTTATAACGTGTTGTCAATTGGTCCCATGAATTGAACTTTATCTGCATTTTCGGAAGCTAAACCTTAAACTAATCTTTGAGTTGAGTGGGGCTTGCAGATTTCTCTCTTAAGATGCTAGAAGGTTCAAGGTTCTGAGTTTTTCTGTAATGTTTCATTTTCTTTTTGTTGCAGTTTTAATGTATGTACTTCTACCGATGCCTTTACTCTTCTTTGCTGGGTCCCACGCCTCTTCTCTTTATTCTGAATCTAGTAGTGGGTAAAGTTTTTCTTTTCAATCCTATTGCCAATATTACTCTTTTTTAACCTCGTACTTGCATCCCACTGCACTGGGCTCTAAAAGACTTTTCTGGGCTTATACAGTTGGATAGATGCTACTAAGTTTCTGACTGGTGCTTCAGTAGTTGGTAGCATTGCTGTACCAGTTATTCTCAAGCATGCTGGTGTAATTGGTTGGGGAGCGTTAGCAATGGAGCTTTCATCCTTTTTCATATTTGGTATGGCCATTTTGTGTTTTCTTGGGACGAACAACGATGATGCGTACAGTATGTTTTAGACTAAAGATCAGAAGCCATCTCCTTGATTTTCATATGATGATGCATTGGCCCGTGCTAGTAGTTCTGGTTTGTTTTTCATGTCGTCTTGTGCCTCGCCATGCCTGCTCTGCTATTTAATGCAGTCCTGTAAATTTATAAACGATTTGTTTTGCAACCAAACCGTGTTTCTTGATGGGATCAAGAATACGGAGCCACTGATAATATATGCTTTCATTTCAGTTGCTTTGCTATGTGTACACCTGTGTTTCTTTCCCTCGTGAATAACTGATTTATGTTTGACCAACATGTGCTAAGATAGGTCGTCGGCCAACTGGAGCTAGTTGGCTGGTATTTGGATCGACGATACTCGAGCTTAGAGCTTAGAGTCCACCTCTACCTTGAGCGAATATGAAAACTTGGAGAGATGGTGAAGGAAGTTTTGGTGAAGTGACCTATAGTTTGTTATAGCTCAGTCAATTGACACTATCAATGGGTTTTGATGTTGGAAACTTTTTTATTACCGACATTCTTTTGTTGTTAGTAGATAGTGGAGTCGAAAGAGCTTAGGAAATAATGGAATGCAAGATTCCAATAACCAATCAATCCTGTTTGTCCGCGTAAAATCTTAAGGTGAGAGAGGGGGAGAGGGTGGTCCAAGAATGTAGAAATAAAGGGAGGGGTTTCATGTTGCATGGATGGCACTAGTGGTGGTCCATCCATCAACAGCACAACCAAGTGAAAACCAACCATCATCTTATCCTACCGAACCTTCCAACTATAACATGGAAGCATGCATCTTTTCTTCCCTGGGACGCAATTCTCCTTCTTTCACTCACTGGTAGATGGATATGGATGTAAACAAGATTGATTACAACCGAGTTGACATTGAGGGATAGAGCAGAAATAATGGAGGCAGAGTGACCAAGTAATAAATGAAAAAGGGTAAAGCGTTGGAACCAGTTTTAATGGAATATGGATGAGGCAGTCACCATCACTATCTGCTACTGCTTCTCTCACACTCCGCACATATTCATTGTTGAAAATTTCAGTAAGAAATTTCATCTCTAAAAGGAAACTCTTCTTTATATATGATGTGTGTGTGTGTGTGTTTTTTGTTCTTTAAATTATCGTATTGATATAATAAAATAAACAAATAAAGCGCACGATATGATAGCACACACTTAAAAATTTGCAATAATTGATTGCTAACCACAATATTAATATCCTAAGAATGACGGATTAAGCGTCACGCCCATGTCCCGAACTTTTTTGTTTTATTTCCCCTTTTTTGGTTTGGGGTTGTGATGAAAACGACGGACTAATAATTAGTTGGATTTATTTCTTTAGAAAATCGACTTATTCGATGTTAACAAAGAGTTGTTTGCAAAGAATGTGTTTTTATTTTGGGTTAATAGCGGTTAAATCCACGAACTTTCATGTAATTCTGGTTTATAACAGCAACTTTGAAATTTGAGTGACAATACACAAACTTTTGATTTTTCAAATTTTTCCCACGCGTTCCAATTGAAGCTGAATTGGCACGGTTGTCGCTGACGTGTTAAAATTCAAAGTCAAGCTGGATATTACGTGGCTTATATTGTTGACGTGTAAATCCATAATTTTAACAAAATAAAAATAAAAATATATCTCACCCAAAATTTCTTCCTTTCCTCTCTCACTTTCACTCTCACATCTTTCGATCCTCACTCTTTCCAGGGAATCTCAAAAACTCTCCCCCTCCCAACTTGTTGCCGCCAGCCAGCTTCTGCCATCGCCGACGACAACAACGGCATCAGCTGCCCTATCTTACCCTTTTTTCTTCTCTTCTCTCACACTCTCCCATCTCTCGGTCCTCTCTCTATAGGATCCCTAAATTGGAAACTCTTCCCCCATTTCCCACCTTATTGCTGCCGCCATCGTCGGCGGCAACAGCCTTCTCGAGCCTCTCATCCTTTTCCCCAGCTTCCCGATAGCAAGTCGTCGCATCCTCTCCTGAACAACAAGCGAGTCTTTCATCCCTTCTCGACCATCTCGACCACTGACCCGCGGCAAGTCACCGTCGTCGACAACCATGTTCCATCCCCTCCTCTCTCTCGGCCAAACACCGACAATAGTGACTCCTCCGCCCGACTACCGTCGCCTGCCTCTTTCTTCAATTCCTTCACCGCGCCTCTTTCTTTAATTCTTGCTTGATAATTTGAAGTTGTTGGCTTGTTTGTTTGTTTGAATTTGTCGATTTGTTTGTATGAATTGAGGTTGAATTGTTTTGGTTTGTTTGTTCGAGAAAGAGATAGAGACGAAAGAGAAGATAGAAGGGAAGCTGAAGGAGGGAGAGAGAAAAGAGTGACATGAATTTTTTATTTTTTTTTTTTTAAGAATTTAAAACGACGTCGTTTTGATAGTTCAATGTCCAACTCAGCTTCGTTCTAGAATGGAAAAAATCAGAAAAATCAAAATTTTGTGTATTGTCATTCAAATTTCAAAGTTCATTTTATAAATCAGAATTACATGAAAGTTCGTGGATTTAGCCGCTATTAACCCTTTTATTTTTTGGGACATTACTCCATATACAACTTTTATTATTTAATTTAATAATCATTCATTATTTATCAAAAAATTATATTACCCAACAATCAATTTTTATTATTTATCAAAAAAATCATCATTTTCCGCTAAAAAGGTATCTATAGTGGGATTTTTTATCCATTTAACAAACATCTATAAAAGTTTATCAAAATTTATATCGTCTATTTGATGACACACTGGATGGACGGAGAAGTATTTACTTTAGCATACATCGTTGTCCCAACGCCAATCTCAAATTTCATTAAAAAGTTGAAATTCAAATTTAAAGTGTGTTGCGGCCGCGTGGGAGCTAAGGAGTGGATGAACGGCCACGTAGTGGTTGGGTGCATTTATATTTTTCTTGTAATCTAAAATAATGTAGTATCATTTTGTTGATACCGCAGCATTTCTGCTTCTATGATGGCATGATAAGAGAAGAGACAAAGTTGCAACTGTTGGTATATGTCTGTAATTGAGTTATACGGTGGACAAAATTAGGAACTAACCTTATCTCCAGGAGCCACTGTTGTCCGGTTTCTACACTCGACTATTCCTATAGAAGATCGAAACGGTGGTAGTGGATGTTGGTTGGTGCCCACCTCTTGTGGTTGTTTAGGCTCTTTTAGGTTTTGTTTTCCAAATTGGCATTTAAGTTCCAAAATCATAGGCGGGGACCATTCTCATAGTCATGGCATAGCGCGCGACCGTGGCAGCTTGATATTTTTTTTCAATTTAGCTTTTCTTTTTGCAGGGACCACTCCTCTTCACTCTCTCCATCGTCGTCTTCTCCCTCTCTCGACTTTCAACAAAGCTCATCGCCCCTACCCCTACCTCTTCTTCAAGTGGTCGGCGGTCCCCCTCTTTCATCTTTTCATGTTGCGCTATCATACCGGATGGTCATTAGTATTTTAATTTTAATAATGACCATTATTATATCCACAAGCAACCAAGCTTGTTGCAATATCATATCAATATTCATGTATGACAATAGGTTCATTTTTTTAGGATTATTGAAACTCAAGTTGAATTAAAAGTAAGTCGAATTAGAACAAGCATCAAACAAAAAGTAAAAAAGATGCGATTGAGATGCATGGCGGTGGTAGAAAAACTTTTTAAGGATGCCAAAAGAGACCATTTTTACCTGATACGTGGACCACACATAAATCTCCATACAGCATATATATAATTCGTCCCGGACCACGATCCAACACATATCCACGAGGCGACTTGTGATTGGTTTGGCTGAAACGCGTGCTTTTGCTGGTCCCTGTTGAGCCGTGGTCCACGTTACTCGACACGTCGGCAGTAAGGTGGCGTCGCTGTCGCCGCCCTTCCCTTCCCCCCTTTCTACTGTCAACAGTCACTCTTTCTTTTAGAGAGAGAGAGAGAGCAGCACAGTTAAGTGAGCCCCAAAACCTGCTCTTGTAATTTACGGAAACCCTTCCCAAATATTGTTTACCTAAAATCATTACACATTTTTGGAGCACGACGAACAGATATTTATAAATGATTAATTATTGTTGTACGTGACATCAAGCGTGGCAACTAGCTAAAACCAACCACTTTTCTTTTTCATATTTTTCAAATCTGGGCAAGGCAATGATCAAGAAGATTAATTTGTATTTTCTTCTAGCTAGAAACACCTCTCTCTCTCTCTCTCAAACTGTCTTCTCTTATTTTTCTGCTATTCACACATCTTCATACAGATCATAGATAGAGATAGAGCGAGATTCCGTTTCTGATTGCTGCCGCGCGCTCCTTTATCAGATCAACAATTCTCTAACACGCCGACTGCACCACCTACTGCTTGATTTTTCTACTTTTAATTATATACGTGGTGATCGAAGATAATCTAGCTAGCTATCCATGGCGTTTCCCAACCATTTATCGCAAGAAATGGCTCTCCAGCATTTCGCCGACAATCATTTGCCGGATAATTCTTCAGTTCTGCTCCCCGAGGGGAAGCCGACCGACCACCACCACCGCCCCCCGACCTGGCTCAACAGCGCTATTCTTCGCCAGCAGCCTAATCACTTGGACTCCAATTTCCTCAATCTGCACACCAACTCCCGCCCATCCTCGCCCGCCGCCAACAATCAGTGGCTTTGCCGCTCGATTCTGCAGAGGAATGCCGATGGTGACTCCATGATGATTTCTCATGAATCGGGCGACTATAGCGGCGTTGAGAATTGGCGTTACAAAGCGCAGATTTTGTCTCATCCATTGTACGACCAGCTGTTTTCGGCGCACGTGTCATGCTTGCGCATTGCGACGCCGGTGGATCAGCTGCCCAGGATTGACGCGCAGCTCGCCCAGTCGCAGCAAGTAGTCGACAAATACTCCTCGCAGCTCGGACATGCCAATCTCGCCGATGATAAAGAGCTCGATCAGTTTATGGTCAGAACTTAATTATATATATTTGTTTGATTTCCGTCTTAATTTGTTTCTTGCGTCATCATGCAATATCCACTCTTAATTATAGTAGCTAGCGCCGTGCCGGCCTGAGATCGATGCTTATTCCTGAAATTGGCAAATCGGGAGGGATTAACTCGCAATAAAAACTATTTATATACCATACACTAGATGTTATATATATCTAAACCCCAATTACCAAGCTCAGAAATTAAGATTAATTCACTTGAAAGAAAGATTTTATTAACCTTTGGGAGGAAGCAGCTAGCTAGCAATTGTCTTCTGGCTAGCACTCATTGTTCAAGCTTGATGACTTCTGGGATTCATGCATCTCTTAATCTCTTTATTGCACGCAACGGAAAAAAACAGTCTAATTAGCTAGCTATCTCACGTTTCATTACCATTTGTTGTGCAAATTCGAACATAATCTTAATTTTTACTTATCTTCTTTCTGATTACAGACGCATTATGTGTTGTTGCTATGTTCGTTCAAAGACCAACTGCAGCAGCATGTGCGTGTTCATGCGATGGAAGCAGTTATGGCGTGTTGGGAGATCGAGCAGTCTTTACAAAGCTTAACTGGTAATTAATATTAGTTTAGATCATCATTTTCTCTATTCCTCCTCTGCTGCGAATGTCATGGTTTAAATTTGTTAGGTAGTCAGTAGTGCTCTAGTGTTGCACATGAAAGATTAATTAGCCATATATATATATATATATATATATATATATATTTTTGTATCATGGGGAAACCGCAGCAGCTACCTTAGGTGCGTACTGGGTAAATCCCACGTTCCTGTGCAATAGTCTGCAAACCACACAGGACAACCACACTTGGAAAACCAGGTGTGACATACTCAAACTCATAGATGCGTTAGGTGGGGTTCGAACCTGTGACCTCTTGGCCACATGAACCCACCTTAATCATTGGGCTGTCCCTAGGGGACATATATATATATAGGAGAGGGTTAACGTAACAACCATTTTTATCGTGAGAACAAAAAATAATGAATTTACTGTCAAAGTTGATGAATTCGTCGGGAAAGTTACTGAATCCGAAAAAATGAATTTTTCGCCTCTCATGAATTCGAACCCGGTGAAAACTTCAGAATTTTTGGATTCAGTAACTTTCGCATTGATTTCATCAAATTTCATAAGCAAAATCATTTGGTTCTTAGTTTTTAGGATAAAAATGGTTCTCATTTGAAACTAACTCTATACATATATATATAGGGAGTGGAAGAAATGAGAACTTTAACTTTTTTTAGAACAAAGAACTAATATGGTCCATCTATTTGTTACTCCTCCGTCCCAACCCAATTGGCTAGGGTGCTTAAACGGGTATTTGTTATTTGTTAATCGATAACCGAAACCAAAAAGTCTCATATTCGTTAATCGATAACCGATTTTTCGATTTGATTCGATTATTTGCCCCATTGCAAGTGAATTTTGGTTATCGGTATAACCGATTAACCGAAGCAGTTATACCGATTAATCGAAATTAATTAATTAATTAATTAATTTATTTATTTATTTAATTATTAGGTAAAAATTATTTAATTTAATATTATAATTTCTGTAATATTTGAAATAATCTCGGTTATTTTCGGTTAATTCGGTTATTTTCGGTTAATTTTTGTATTTTTTATTTTTTTTTTTAAATTTAATTTTAATTTCGGTTAACCGATAACCGAACCGACTAACCGAATCGGTTAATCGGTTAACCGATTAACCGATTGGTATCGGTTCCGGTTATCTATTTTGGGTTAATTCGATTTCGGTTTCGGTTAACCGAAACCGAACCGATTCTCACCCCTACAATTGGCACACCACTTTTTGCACAAATATTAAGAAAAAATGGATTAAGGGGTTTAATGACGTTGGTCCCACAAGATTTAATGCTAATAAAGTAAGAGAGAGAAATAGATTGTGAGAGTGAGAGATGGTAGAATGTTGGTCCCACAAGGTTTAATGCTAATAAAAGGACCTAATTTTTGCCATTTTTGGCATGTGCCAATTGAGCTGGGACAGCCCAATTTGGTAAGTGTGCCAATTGGGCTGGGACGGAGGGAGTATAATATAACGGTCAAGATTAATTCTAAATAATTTATTATCCTCAAATTTTAATGATAATTGTTTAACCTATAATTAAGGATTTTATATATTCATTTACATAATTGTTTTCATATGCATAAGAACTACGATTACATACACAACAACGTGAGTTTCATGAACATAACAATTAACTGGAATGTAATAGTATGTACAAGAACTACGACTACATGCATAACAATATGAATTATATGAACAAAGAAGAATTGAATATGAAATATTCAAATAGCGAAAATTTAGGGATTTAACTATTTTTTTATTAAATAATCATAAGTCGTCCGATCTTATTCAATCTAACGGTGGTTATTGATTCTTAGTTCTTATTTGAAATGTAGTTCCCTTTATAACCAAGTGGATCAATGAGAATTAAATCTTTTTTTCGAATTATGCATAAGATGTATAAAGATGATGCACATAATAATATAAAGTTGTCCATAAAATTGTTTTGTTGTGAAACATTTTTAGAATGTTTTCGTTATGCACAATTTTATAGATTTTGTTCATCGACTTTATAAATTTGTGCATAGTTCTCAAGTTATAAAAAAAGATAAGTTCTCACTGGATCCAACCCATATATATATATATATATATATATATGGAAGAGTTCAAATAAAGACCTATTTTTACGTAAAAACCTAAAAAACAATGCACTTTATTTACGAAGTTAATGCACTTTATGTATAAAGCTACTGCACTATGAAATATTGATGAATAATGTTGTCTTTTATCAGGACTCAATGGTGCATTAGTTTTATATATAAAATAATAAAATGCATTACTTTATACGTAAAGTGCATTGATTTTTAGGTTTTTACAAAAAATAAGTTCAAATAAAACCTTATTTAAAGTGAGAATATCAGAACCATTTTTAGCCATTAGATCGCCAAGATCTACGATGAACATTGCTTTGCTAGATGAGTGAATTGTGCATCCTACGGGTTCGAATCTCATGAGAACGAAAATTCAAATGTTTTTATTTAATATAGTAATTTTCAGAGAATGCATTGTTCTCACGTTTGTAGGATAACAAATATTTTTATAATAATCCACCCATATATATATATATATATATATATATATTGTTTGATTAGCTAGGTGCATGCCATTATACATATGGTACGTTGCTAGTTGTTATTAAATATATGGTTATTGACATATAAATATACAAATTTTGATGTGATTTTGTTTTTGTACACAAACATTAAAAGAAGTATATAAATACACGAACTTTGATTGATTTTGGTTTTGCACACAAACTTTAAGAGGAGTATATAAATACACGAATTTATTAATTGTAGTAATTTAATACGATTTATTTTTCGATTAAATTGAAACTAACATAACATTAGATATGATGAGTTGATAACGACGTGAAAATAAATTAATAAATAAAATATAAAAGAAATATTTATACTTGGCAAAACACGCACATTGACTCATTAACACACATAAAACACATACACTTCATGAGAAATGAAGAAAAAAATAAAGAAATATAACAAGAACACACAAAACCAAGAGAGTACTTCAAATCTTAAACCCACCATTTGTAAATGGAGTAAATGACAAACAAGTAGGTTACTACAAATATCTTCTTCTTCTTCCACTACAAGAATTTCGCCAATAGACCACGGGGAATGCCCATGGTCTATTTCAAAAATCTGCGTGGTCTACAAGGGTGTAGTCTATTACGTGCGGCTATAGACCACGCGGTTTCCGTGGTCTATTGAGTTATGATCACGGGAAAACCGCGTGGTCTATAATGTTATAGACAACGGGCCACTGAAGGTGAACCACGGCCCTCCCCGTCGTCTATGACATTATAAACCACGCGGTTTTCACCGTGGTCTATAACTCAATAGACTACGCGCATTTCCCCGTGGTCTATAACTGAATAATATATTTTTGTTATTTTATTATTTATTTAATACCTATTTTCATAATTTGAATACATGTTTCTGCTAATTAAAAATAATAATCCAAAATAGATATAAAATATTTCTCATAATATTTATATCAAATCAAGGTACACATTTCATAAGCATTCAAAACATTATATCCGGGAAATTCCCAATCTACATGTATTTTCTAACTAGCTACTAAAATCCATCAAAAAAAAAAAAATCAACTTCACCATCTTCAAGCATTTCACCATCTTTGCTTCAACAACATCAACCATCTAACTTGATCTCATCTACATTATTAGAATAAGATATAAAATGGTAAGAAATAAAATTTAGTACATCAAAATCATTATGTTCAACAAAAGTATGAAACTTACCATCACAACCACCATAGAATCAAGAACTAACTCGGACCACTCTATACTGGATTTCATCGATTTCTTTTTCGAGTAAAATCCGTTAGAAAACTATTAAAACAAAATAAAATTCTATTAGTAAAAAGTAAAGAATTAGTATTTAGAAAATTATGGATTAAAATGCCACTTTATGATTACCATAGTAGGAATTGCAATGGTGTTATCCGAACCATAACTCTCAATAATATCTCTCATGTAGCGCATGACATAGAATCCACATCGCCTTCCATCGTTTGTTCTTGACACTATGTGAAATGCATAATTAGAGTTATGTACATTTGAACGACAAAAATTTCATAATTAAGTGTTATGGCGAGTGTTTCATACCTTGACTATTTCCCACAAGATATTCTGCCTCCTCTTCCTATGCTCATATCAACATTTTAGGGCCCCGCAAAACATATATATAGTGGATTATGATACAAAACACATACAATAAGTAAAACCTCAATAATATAAACAAACTTACGTTTCCATGATAGACTTGTACTCCACACGACCTTCATCACTTAAAGGATCCATCACATATATGGTCTCAATATGAGGATCGATCACCAAAAGAATCCAATGCCAACTAAGAAGAATATATGTAATTAAGCTTCACAAAGTACAATGTATAATAGCATATTAACTATGTATATATCTATTATTTTCACATACCCGACATTGCATGGCATCAAAACAAGTTGCTTAGCTCAGGTACCAATCAACCTTTACATATGATACTTGACTTGGTTGTCGATCAACCTTTGGATTGTGTGATATCTCATATGGGTTAACAAACCGAAATCTATCAAGAAGGTTTGCATTCTTACAGTGCCTACAAATTTTCATAACAATCTTATATGCTTTGAACAAATTTAGTAGAAAAGTCTATTAGATATGAAAATCTTGTATTTCATTTTGACTAATAAGTATGAGATTTTAAAAAAGATGGTTCAAGAAACTCATAGATTCATCATTAGTAATTATGCTTTGAACAAATTTAGTAGCAACAATAAAAAAAAAATTAGATTCGGCCACCGACTCATTAGTTGCTAAATAAATCATGAAACAAACACAATCACAGAAAGGCAATTTTATTCACCTTGGAATAAACAATATAAAGCTGTAATGACGTGAGACTCAAACTAGATACATCCGCCTACAAACGCAGAATTCAAAAGCTTATTCTATGTTATATTAATCATGCAAATGATTTGCCTACTACATCCATTGAACAAGATTATAATAGCTAGTTAAGAAATTATGAGGAAATCTTGTCATGTTAATACCGTAAATGATAACCCCAATCTAACTTCACAATCCAAAATTGCCCAAAAGGCTAGATTTGCTTGAATATAAGGTGGTGCCTATTCTTCTAATATCTAGCAAGATCATAGGTTCAATGATAAGACCGGTTTCACCAAAAATATTCTCAAAACAATCAATCCTATGCCAATCAATATATATAAGAACATCCATAAACAAATAATTAGACGAGGCGGATTATACAACCATCGATTTGAAAAGTGAAAAGACCTCGTGAGCAAGCCACCTATAGCCGCCGGTTTCATACTCCATAAACTCACCAAAACTCTTGCAGTGAGACTATCCCATGTCGCCCAAGCAAGCATTCCGCGCTTATCCAACAAGATCCTCTGCGTATTCAAGTCTCTATATGCAATTCCATGATCATTCATGAACTTAATCCCGAGCAACATCGGTGACAATGCGTAGAATCTCTTTGATCCGAATCTTCTTGTTCTTCGTAATCAAGTCATGGACGATTCCTCCATCAACTTAGTCACGATGCACAAACCGTGATTCTCGCTCACACAAACTCCAAAAACTGCAGAATATTCTTGTGCCCGCTTGTCATCAACTCCAACAAATCCTTCCTACATTCGAACTCATAGGCATTTCCTTTATCATACCCTCGAGCTTCTCAATCCCTACTTTCTTGCCTCTTATACACCCCTCGAACTTGCCCACCGACTGATCCCCAATCTCAACTGCGTTGTAGTTCGAAACCACCTCCAATCTCATCACGGCGAAACCATAGTCTGCTCATCCACGTAAACCACAATCGAAACATCAGTAATGGCACCAGAAGGTGAAGCTTCGGTCCAAATTCTCCTCCATTCCCTGTAATTTCCATCACCAACACAATCTTCTTCGATTTCTCCGAATTCCCTACCCGGTGCTCTTCGCACCCGCAGAGGCCGAAAGGAAGCTTAATGGTGTTGTTTTTAGCTTCTTCGAGGCTAATCTAAGTGCATTTTCGATCCGAGTCTTGAACATTTTCTCCTGCTACTGTTTGAACAATCAAGACAACAATCCCCAATGTGCAACCCTTCTTCTCAAAGATCCGCAACTTTTGCAAAGAATCGACAAGCTATCGAGCGCCCAGACATCGCCGGCCATGAAATGGCGAGTTACATGCAAATGTGAGCTTGAAAGCAGAGCCATCGGCCAAATCTTCATCGAAACCTCTTGAACGATAATTGCGGATTGTCCTCCGCCGCCCGCTCAATCAACTTTATGTGCGTAAACACGCCTTTCATTTCGAAACCACTTGCGATAGCTATCAATCAAACGAAATCGCAATTCATTTCTCAACCTAATCAGAAACCTACTTCGATCGTGAAACGGAACGAAATCGGCCGAAAAACAAAAAGGAGATGTGGGTCGAGGAATGGTCACACACCGTGCGACTTGCTAGGTTTTCGCCTAGGATGGCGCGGGCGGGAGTGTAGAGTGGGGTTCGTCAAGAATCTTGAATAGAATTGGGATTTAGATTTCTGCATTTGTATGGAAATATGCCGCCATTTTATTATTTCAGTATTTAACAAAATATAATATTTCGCTCTACTATTAGGTTTTATCTTAGCAAGCACTAAAAAAATTGTTTTAGTTAGATATATTTTTATTGTATTTTAGTTTGCTCATGACAACTTTTCCTTATAATATATTTATCTTTCTATTAATTTATAATAGCATTTATAATCAAATTATATAAGCTAAAAGTTGGTCACAAAATCACCAATGAGGTATGAAAATCTCCTTCAAAATTACCTAAGGCATGAAGATGGCTAAAAGACCACATGGCTAAGTGGCGAAAGACCACGCGGCCTAAACCCGTGGTATTTAGTCGACGTGGATATTAGACCACGCGGAAAAAGCCGTGGTTAATAAAAGTTATGCGCTAATAGACCACGCGGTAAGGGCACCGTGGTCTATCATATGAAAAAAACGCTAATAGACCACGCGGTTCTCTAGCCCGTGGTCTATAACCGTTTAAAAATAAGGTTATAGACCACGCATTTCATCACCCATGTTGTCTATGTCATAATAGACCACTTTAGTACTAATGTGCGTGGTCTATGACGTGTGGTCTATGAGCAAAATTCTTGTAGTGTATATCTATATATTTTAAGATTTATTTGATTTTTGTCTGTTGAAAATAATATGATATATGATGTTTAGAAATAATATGAATCTACTATGCTTTGTTGGAAATTTATTGAATACATATAAAATATATATGTGAGGACAAAAAGAATTCCTAGCATTTAGTTCATATTATAAATATTTAGTTGATGTTTAAAGTTAATATTCCATGTTTATTGCATATTATAAACATGTTGTGAAGTTAGTAGAATTTATTGGGCTTATATATATATATATATATATATATATATATATAGGTTATTACCGAAAATATATGTATAGTAAATAAGCATGTGTTTAATTTTAATGTATGATATGAGATGATATTTCATGTTTAGTATATGATATAAGCATGATATGATTTTTGTGGAATTTATTGAACATCATTGTTTAATAAAGTGAAGTTGCCGAAAATTATATGCTTGTTAACTCATGGTTTAAAATTTTATTTGATGATATTGAGTTAGTAATTAAATTCTATAGTATGATAGGAGCATAACATGATTTTATTGAAATTTATTGGATACCTATGCTAATTATTGCTAATTATCGAAAATATAGCAAAATAGTTAAGTATGAGTTGATTTTAATTGTGAATGATGTCATGGTAGTTAATCTATAAGTTTAGAATAAATTGTTGTGATTATGATGAATGAATGGAACACTCATGCATACATACACAATAGTTGTGTATTATGTTAGAAATTAGGGTTTTCAAATGTTTTAGTATGGTTTATGTTGTGTATGGTGTTGTTGTTGGATTTGTATCTCGAAAGCGCTTTGGTTGAGCGTGTATACAATGTTTCCTATTACCACTATTACAATCTTTTATCCGATTTGAATACTTGATTGCATATATTTGTGTCCCTTATCTCATATATAAGTTAGATCATACAATTGTGTAGAAGATCACGTAAGTCCGTATGATTGGTCGAAGCTTAATGAGATATAAAAGTTTCACAACCGAGACAACTTAAGGACGAGTTGTCGGTTTAGTCGCAGATAGATAAGAAGTGACTTGACTTAGTTGCTTGTCTATGCCGGTACGTCTCGACGTATTGATGGATCACGATGAGATGTGTTCTTCTTTCGACCGTCGTGAAGAACCAAGATCTCGGTGACTTACGATGATCTAAACCTCGATAAGGTATTAGGTGAGTATGAGTTCTTGACCATCACTTTGACTTGTTATGAGTGAGGTTATATGTTCTAACCCAAGATTCTCCGCGTCTTGGGTGGTGGCGATCTTGATGTCACGCTAGTTATCATGTCGAGTCACCGTATCCGTTTAGGATGATGACGTCCCCTTAAGGAGCTCAAAAGGTTTATTGTACTAAACCCTGCAGGTTGAGTTAGCTCAAGTACAATAATAAGGTTGAGTGGTACTACTTAAGGAAATGAAGTTATTAATCGTTTTAAGCAGTCAGATTGCTATAAATGATTAATGGACGTTCGATATCTTAAATACGGGGATTCGTAATGTCTAAGTGCAAGCCCGACTCAACTTCGGTAATAAAGGGGTAAGTCAGCATTTATTCTCTAGTGGCATGAATAAATGTTTATAAATTAATTTATGTTCAATTGAACATAAGATAATTAATTTATTTGAGGCCCATCTTTATTCCTCGCATTTGATCCTGGCCGCCCATCCAGCCCATTGCTACTTGGAAGAAATCGCGCCCCATCGCTTCTCAAAGGAAAGATTTTATTCTCTTTATCCCACAAGGATATTATTATATTTATGGTATATGCATAGATCCTTTCCATATAAGATTATGGTAATAATCCTGAGAGTATGGAAATAATCCTGAGATTATGGTATTTTTCCATATAGGATTATGGTAATTTCCATATGGGATTAAGGTAGTGCATTATAAATATAAGGTATGAGATAAAGTCTAGGCTAATGCTTAAGTATTGAGAGCACAATTTTCGTCCACTCCATAAGAGAGAATCTCGAAAATTTGCCTAGGGTTTAGGGTGATTTCTTGTAGTATTCTCCATAGATCGTCCTCACTCGACGTTGGAGATTGGGCATCCGGGATACAGTCCAGAAGGTCAAAGCACGAGTCTCGACCGTTCGATCCGTTCATACCGTTCGATCCACCTCGACAGATCCAAAGGTAAACACGAGAAAACCTCTACGTGTTGCAATTAATTATATAGACGCATGCAAGGAATATAATCAATGTATGGTGAATTAAACACCCAAGATAGATCCCGGGCGAGGGCTTAACATATGTTTTCCTACATTGGTATCGAGCTCAGGATCGAATCTTGGCTCTGTTGGATTAATTCACGTTTGATTATTACGTGCGCTTAATTAATTGTGGATCTGTCGTTCATCGTGGCTCGTTTATTGTTTTTGTTGGTTTTTGTTTTTACACCACGAGAAAATCCGTGGTTAGATTAGATTTTATTTTGTAAATCTTATCTGTAAAAGAAGAACGAAGACGAAAGAACGAAGAACGAAACGACGGGAAAAAAAAGTCTCTCGGCAGTCCCCTGGACGGTTTCTCGCGAGCGAGCCTCGCGGTTGCGAGGGCGATCGCGAGGGACGCGGGCGATGGGGCCTGCGTTCGCGCACGAGATCCCTGGCGCCACGCGAGCGAGTGGTCGCGAGATTCACCGCCAAGCAACGCGAGCGAGCGAGCTAGCGGCGGCGGGCGTGCGTTCACGGCGAAACCCGGCTTCACGAGCGGACTCGCGGTCGCGAAGTTCGGCGTCGGGCGGCGACATCTCTCGCAGATGTTCGGCGCCGGGCGTGGCGTGCAGCAGCCGACGGCGTCGCGATCGCATTAGCGATCATGAGGTAGCCCGCGAGAACACGCGGCGCGGCGCAAGGTTGGGCGCGCCCAAGACAGATTTGGGCCGACCGCCCGCACTCGCTTTTCCAACCCAACGCTTGTTGAATCCGGTCCGTGCCCATGCACGCGAGGCCCGTCAAGTTTAATTGCATTTTGTAAATCTATGTAATAGATTGACATGAATGTGCGTGTTTCACGATTGGGCGCGATGAACGCTTTATTTTATTTTTATCTTTCATATGCATGTCGTGAATGTTTAAATAATGCAGTAGCATGCTATGTATGTTTATATTACGTTGACAAACCTTCAAGTGTTTTACGTAATTGGATGCGCATAGTAAGCATGCTAGGTTTATCGCGTTTATCAAGCATATTTTAGAATTCTGCGAGCATGTTTTACATGTTGAGTTCTATAGAAAAGCATGCTAGGATTACGTGATCTGCATGGACAAACCTTTGAATAAAAAGACTAAGCAAGCAACCGACAAATTAATTTTTCAAATTAAAATGTCAAGACCTCCACTTTTGATCTCTAAACAAAGTGAGACGCACTGTAAGTAAACGTCCACACGCGTGGCTTGCTTGCACTGTTTATCATAAGTTTGTTAGATGAGATTTCTAAATAAAACATTTTAAATCTATTGAGAAGTGGGAGTTTCATGTGTAAACGTCCACACGCGTGGCTTGCATGTGCGATTTTCATAAGTTCTCTAGAGATAGATATAAAATGAGATAACAAAAGAATTTGAATTGGGCGGTATGGTCCGGTGAGTATACCAATTCTAAGAATTCATTTTCTCATTGTTAAAATTGTGGTCAATGCTTGACATCACCTCAAGTACAACTTCCCGCCAAGTCCCTTCTTGCGATAGTGATGCGGTCTAGTAAGGTCCAATCGTTAATTTCATTTGTCATAAGGATAAGTTGACATGGATTGAAATTAAACGACTAAAAGTTGACATGTACACACGAACTTTAAGATTTTCACGTCGTTATCAACTCATCATATCTAATGCCATGTCGGTTTCAATTTGGTCAGAAAATAAATCATGATAAAATTACTACTCCCTCCGTCCACCAAAAACGTGCATCGTTTTTGGTGGCACGGGTTTTAAGTAAACTGTAATGAGTGTAAAGTAAAGTGTATAAAAAGGTGTGTCATTGGGATAATAAATGAATATATTAATGGAATGTGAGTGTAAAAAGGTGGGCCATGAGTGTTTTTTGTAAATAAGTGGATAAGTTGAGGGTAAAAATGTAAAGTTGGTGTTTCCAAAAAAGGAAAGTGCACATTTTTGGTGGACGGACCGAAAAGGAATTAAATGCACGTTTTTGGTGGACGGAGGGAGTATAATTTAATAAGTTCGTTCGTATATACTCCTATATATATATATATATATATATATATCTTATCAAAGTTTTAGCTGATCTTTTAAAACGTAACTTGAATAGGGATCGATGTATAATCACACTACTGATTAAGTTTGCAATTCGTGGATCTTAGATAAGAAGAACAATATTATTATATGTAATTAGGGTGAAGGTTGGTTTGAATTAATTAGTTAATGGAACAGGAGTGTCACCTGGAGAAGGGACAGGCGCCACAATGTCTGACGATGATGATGAGCTGCAGGTAGATAGTGATGCAAACCAGCTGTTTGAAGATGGTACTGACAGCATGGGTTTTGGCCCTTTGATCCCAACAGAGAATGAGAGATCACTAATGGAGCGTGTACGCCAGGAGCTTAAGCACGAACTGAAAAATGTAAATATATATATATAAATATATGTGTGTGTGTCTCTGCATGTGGTCATTTGTTTAGTTATATCATATATATATTAATAATTCTTGCTTCTGCGACTGCAGGGCTACAAGGAGAAGATTGTGGACATTAGGGAGGAAATTTTACGCAAGAGACGGGCAGGAAAACTTCCGGGTGATACAACCTCAGTGTTAAAAGCCTGGTGGCAGTCACATTCAAAGTGGCCATATCCCACTGTAAGTTAGATATCGATCTTAGTTATATATATATATATATATACCGCATTTTGTACCTCCATTGATTGTTCCCTCCGGTCTCGACATGCATTGCATGGTTTGTACTCGTTTCTATCATTCATGCATATTCCGGAGGCTGTTTCCCTTAAAAAAGTTGTCTGGGTATATATTTTTTTGATCATCTTTGGTTTCCACTTTCCAGGAAGAGGATAAGGCGAGATTGGTGCAAGAAACAGGTCTGCAGCTGAAGCAGATAAATAACTGGTTTATCAATCAAAGGAAGAGGAACTGGCACAGCAATGCTTCTTCTTCTTCTTCTGCAACGGCCTTGAAAAGCAAACGCAAAAGGTACTATACTATCTACTAGGGTTTGAGAGAATTTGATTGAGTAAGAAGCTAGCTAGCAATATATATAATGCACAACGGCAACAACCATGTGCATGATCGAGGTCTAAAAGAATTAAAATAAGACGGTGTCTGGTTGAGCTTTGAGGAGCTTATAAGCTTTTGAGAAGTGTTTGACAAAATAAGCTTCTAAACTAGTTATAAGCTGTTAAAAGAAGTTCCCAAAAAATAAGATTCTCAACCCTAACTTATTTTTTCATAAGCTTGTAAGTAATAATGAATTTACCAAAATAACATTACTATAATTCGTTATTTCCAACATATACTCTATCAACTTCACGTATCATCAATTGTCTCTCTCTAGTTTATAAGCTCAATCATCCAAATACTTTAACAACTTATAAATTCTTGAAATATTTTCTAAGCTATTGGAACTCTCTAAAATAAGCTTAGCCAGACACCCTCGAAGTCTGCCACCAACTAGGATATCTAATCATAGTTCAAAGGGTTGATCAGGTCATGGATATTGGTGTACTGATTTTCAGATATTACTTTATAGGGTTTAAACACAAGGGGAAAGGTTTATTGATGTGGAGATGTGATGCATACGTGGGAAGGAGGCGCCCAGCCAGAGTGGCGGTTTTTTTTAGTACAAGTTTGTTCGTTTGGAAATGAAATTAAGCCTGACAGTTTGTTTGGTAGTTGAATATGCCTCTATTCCAACATTTGTGAATGGGAGTAGTATTATTTTGTATACATTTCAATTGGGAGATGTTTGTAAAGTTTAGCAATGCAAAGTAGTTGTTGGTATCTTGTGTTGTTCTTGATATCAAGTTACGGATAATTAAAGGTTAATGCTCGGCATGTACTGTAAAATACAACAGATTATTAACTTAGCTTGTAACATGTATCAGGATATTGCTCTATGCATTTGCAAATGGATATATGACAATGACACCCCCAACTTTCCAATCTTCTATTTTATTTTTTTTTGAAATAAAGCTTTTGAAACAATTTTTTCAAGATTTAAGGAGAGAGTAAATTTTATTATTTAAAGGTGCATGTTTATAACTGGCAACTAAACTAATTAATCTTAGTTGAAGTTGGAAAAATGACCAAAGTTTGCAATCCAGTGACTAAGAAGACATGCACTGTCAAATTTAGAAAGCTAGATAATTGAAATTTAAATTATTAATTATAGCTAAATACCTTAATTGGGCTATACTTGTATAATAAAATATTGCTGGATAAATGAAATTTAAATTATTAATTATACCTAAATATTGCATGTTACAATAACAAGCACATCCATTTGTGTCACCTAAACATTCCCATTTTATTTTTCTCATTTAGTCTTATTCCCCCCCCCCCAAAAAAAATTATGATACCTGCATGGCTGCCCTGCATATGCTTACTTTGAGGGTTTTTTTTTTCTTTATATATTGGTAGCATGAGGAATCAATTGGCTTCTTTTCAGATTCAGCTGAGAGCCCGAGGAGTTGCTTAGTCCATTCACTCTGGAGTTAACCAAATCAAATCTTTGCCGCCTCTGTCTCTCTGCAACTTTGAGCAGCACTGTTTTCTCTAATAATATTGTGATTGTGATTTGTGATGATGGAGCAACAAAGTTCCACTTGATCTCCATAAGCATCGCGAGGCTATTGAAAGGAAACACCGATTCTCACCGGCTAGCTGGCCTTCTTCTGGTCATCAAGTTCTGCGACAAAAACGATAAACCTACTATCCCCAGTGTCTACAACGCCGTCGGCTCTACTTTCCTCCACCGCCTCTTGCTAGCCGCATCTGTCTCTGTACCGCTGCCTTTCTCCTTTCTCGCTACGTTCGCTTTTCAATTCAGTTTTTGTCGCAGGAATGGGGAAAGGAGGCGGCGGAGCTAATATCGATAATGCCGAACGCCACGCTTACTTGCAGCTCTCTCACCATCTTTGCTGCTTTTTTCCCGACTCTCCGAGCTTTTTCTGTTACTCACGAAATGCTCTCTAAAATCTCCCTTGTTTTGTAGCTTCTACAAAACCAATATGTATTTCTATTGTTATCTTCTCCTCGTCTTTTTCCATTTGGTATCACCTCTAATCAGTTTATGAAACTTCCACGGCTGCCGGCTTCTATTCTTTGATAATTTAAATAGTGAATGCAATTGATAGATCACTGCCATTGCTGTTTGGGATATAACACGTGCCATCTTCACATTCATAACATGTCAGTAGTCATTAATTGCTGTATAAAATAGTAGATTTTTGTTTTGGAGGATATACTTCTCTGCACCATTGTTTGCACAATGTACTACTCTTTGTGGTTGTCTGGAGTTATTTCGCATGGTTTCTTCTGAACTGTTCTTTTCTTAAAATGGAGATCTAATTTGTCTGTCACCTAACAGTGCTTTGAATTTCTATTTCTGGTTACTACTGCTCAGGAAGATGGAGCTGTAACTTTCTATAGATAATGAGGCATGAAAGTTTTGCCATCTCAAATGCTTGCTTTACCGGATGGTAATCAGTTTGAAATTGGAGGTGTTCTACTTTTAGTTCATACATTTTTGGTGTTCTAGCCATTTCACATCGCGGTGGTTTTGTGATATTAGCATTGATAGAAAAGAAAATCCTGGTTGTGCTGGATCATATGTTAGTTACAAGGCTTGGCTACAGTCAGATCCTCGATCAATATCATCAATTTGTAGAGATAAACGTTAGGTTTTTCAGGTTGTCTGATGCTAAATGTCTTGTACGTTCCAATGTGATGGAGCTTGCTATGAAACTTGTTCAGTTCATTATAAGCAAGCTTTCCTGCCAAAAATGTTTATTTAGAACACCAAGCAGAGCTATCAAAGATGATGATTCTATGTTCTCCTGGACATTCCTATGATGTTTCTTCAGATGATAGTTAACTTTGAATTATCTTTATTTTTATCTAAATGTTGATCTTGTCTCCTCTTCGTCCCAGGCCTCTGCAATAGCAAAACAATTTGCCCGGCTACACAATGCTTTAAAAGTTTGAAGCTCTTCAACTCCTTTTCGCTCTACTCTCTTCAAGTTACTCAGTATGGAAGCTCTGTTTACATTCTAGTGATCTTTATACTCTCTTCTTAGTAGTGTAGGTGCACATTTATCAGATGTCAGTAGGAAGTTTCCCTAGATGAGGCTTCATCTCTTATTTCTTGAAGAAAGTTCTCTGTTTGTCCCTGTGATTTGAACAATCTCATTTGTTGTTGTTGTTTTTGTTGTTGTTGTTTTCTGTTTGTTTGTTTGTCCGGTTGGTGGGGATTTGGGAGCTGGGGGCTGGGTTCAACTGTCTCTATTAGTACTAGCGTCTCCCATTGGTTATTTATGAAGTGTATGCTTTCCCAATCAATGCAAACAGCTATGAACTGCTGACATTTTGTTATGACCTCTGATTCTTCATCTTCCAATACATTTATTTTGAATCTTATCATGCTTCAACTACCTGAATTTCAGGGAGTGTTATGTTGAGTGCTACAGTCACTAATAAGTGATGATTGGTCAGTTAGTATCCGTGTTGTTGTTATGGATGTTTTACAGAATCGAGTAGGTACGTTCACGTAAAAACACATTTTATGAGTAAATGAGATGCTAAAGTTGGGTTCTGAGTTCCACTTGAAAACCATTATTCCAACCAGGAGCAAAGTAGCATAACTGGTGGTAGTAGTTGGGGCTTATCTGTTCGGACTCTCTTATCTGCAGGTCCTGCTGAGAAACTTCATGCTCTTGTTGTTGCTCAGCGTGCCATATCATTGTTGGCTAGGAATGGCTAATTGGACCGTGCCATATCATTGTTGGCTAGGAATGGCTAATTGGATCGTCTAACTTACCTGATGGGCATACTTCTTTCCCTGATGACCGGTTAGTGATGAAAGTGGCTTTTAATTTTCTTTCTGTTCTTTTCACCACTTTCATAACATGTCCTTTTAGCAGTTTAACATACTGTAATTTTTAACATACTGTAATTTATCCTTGTCCCTTCTTTTTCCAGATGCATACTACTTGTTTTGGAGTCATCTAGGGTTGAGATTGCTGTTCTCTTAAATGAGCTAGCATACCTGAAATATGAAGCCTCTAAGAATTCTCCTCCAAATTCTGAATCCTTTCTTGGACCACTTAGGAACCTTGGTGTTACCTTCTCTTTGGTAGAAAGGATTATCAAACTCATCCCAAAATTGGGGGGAAATGAAGGCATCTAATCTTAAATTTTCTGAGACTTATGTTGTTGACAAGCTGCTGTGGATTTTCTTTCTCTCTCTTCTCTCTTTCTCTATATACACACACACACACATACCATATACATAAACAAAAGGAGGAGCCTGGAAAGCTGACAATGCTATTCTGTTTGTTTGGAGGTATTTGAGAAACTTAACCTATTATGAATGCATCTGAGGCAGATATATAGAGATGTAGATTACTGAATAGAGGTAGTGATGGATTATCCAAGAGAATTTATTTACACTTGGCACTTGTGGATTCTAATTCTGAAACACATTAAGCTCATCATTTGACCCCCCCACCACACACACAAAAAGAAAGATTGGTGCAGAGAACTCAATTCTTTGCACAGAGCATATGTTTGCCTACAAAGTTTTTTTGACATTCCATCTCAAAAAAGAAATGAAAAAGGTTCTTTTGACATTTATCTGACAGTGGAAGTGTTTGCAGCATCAAACTCAGCTCTAATAATTAACGACAGCACTCTGATCAAGATGATAGGCGGGCTCAATGAGACAATTGGAGTGGTCCTTGATTATTTGCAAGATGCAAAGGCAAGAGTATCTCTTTGAATAAGCAATAAAGTGAAACTCAAACCTGTTCACTTTTGGATCAGTATTTCTGCAGGATCATGGAGATAGAAAAGGGGATGACCTTTTAGCCTCTGTTAGAGTAGTTGGAAGGTATTTTTATTTCTCCTTTTACCTTTCCACTTTCAGTAGCACTGTGTTTGACTTAGTTAACTGTAAGTATCTTTGTTGTTAGAATCTTTCACTTCTACTCTAAATGAGTTTGTGTGGAAGTATAGTTAAAGACTTGTGATTTATCATTTACTGAAAATTTGTATACTTACTATTACTACTACTACTAAAGATTTTTTCATGAAGTAGATAATTAAAACAGTATATTTTTTATGGCATGCATAAGGAAATACAATCTCAAAGGTGCTAGAATGAAACAAAGTAGTAGAATAACAATGTATGATTGCTTCTCATTTCAAGATAGGCTGACTGCTCTCTGAATTTGCAGAACTAATAAGCATTCAAGTTCAACTGATGGAAGAGTTGTTACTTGTTTTTTACTCTATGCATTAGATGTCTTATATTCGTGTTACACAAGTTAATACTTCTTTGGCCTCTCTACATCATATTGACTAAATTATTGATGTGTTTTCAAATGCCAGTCCTTTTCGGTCTCTCTCTTTTTGGCTTCCTATGGTGTGTCAAATAACAATGAAGAATGATGGATGTAAACTGTTTGCCTCTGCTGGGGCTTTTGGAGCTGTAAGACAATGCTTCAACTATATCTTTCATTCTTTCTTAGTTCCAGTGATGGATGATTCATTCATTCATCTGTTCATCATTTGTTGGTTTTCTGAGGAAACAACACCATACAAGATGAATGATCGTTAGTACAAGACATATATATATTTTGCCATTCAAACCATTTTTAAAGCCGTTAAGGGTGATTTTGCTGAATTGCCAGATGGAATTGGAAGATCTTCACATGTAAATTGTGGTTATACGATGCTGCATCCTTTTAATACTTTCTATTCTTACTTGTAACTTCAGGATTTGATGTCCGGTGAGGGCAGGTTGTAGGCGGATCTCCACGAGATAGTCACCCTCAGGTATGTAATGTAGGGTACATATATAAGTCTCCCTTCTTAATACAGATATCTATTTATGGGATTGGTAGAGAAGTCTGAAGATGATGGATGTGGATGCAGGATATGATTCTTGGGCAGATCGGTTTCCCCATGTCAAACAAGTATTTGGGTGATGAAAGTATTTAGGTGGAATTGCAGTTGCTATTGCGTTCCAACTTCTATTAGAAATGTTCATGTTGTGCTGGTTGTACATGCTTGTAACTTTGTATACTAACTCATTATCGCCATTTGTTTATATAGATATAGAAACCTTCTTTTTTTTTGTTCTGGATTTCGAAGGACCAGGAACATTCTCCTCATACTTTTCACTTTTGACAAAATAGTGATACAACAACTGCAGGACTACAGGTTTAAGCATAATAAAAATACATGAAGAACACATGCCATGGCGGCTAATTAGGATTTAGGGCTGTCAGTCAGTGTCTTCCATGATCGAGTCTTGATTTGATGAAGAATTTTAAAATAAATAAAACTGAGCCAGCTAGAAGCACGATTTGGAGTTCAGATAAGAAGGCAGAAAGAAATACTATGCATTGACATGAAAAAGAAAAAAGAAAAAATGATCAATTTTCAACTGAAGCGAAAAGTCGACTGAAGCGATTTGAAGGTGCAAAAGTGATTAATTAAGAGTGTTACTGGTAGTGCCTACCAATCCAAAAGCGCCGAGATGGGGTTTAGGAATATGTTCTTCGCGGCGGTGATGAGCTTCTCAGCAGCGCTCATCACCTACAACATCATCATTTCTGCAAATGCTTCTCTGAAGCAGGAATTCCCTGGCGATTCGAATCCATCGACCAAATCATCCTCTCTTGGCGTTGACCCGATCATCAAAATGCCGACGGAGACGGAGAAGAGGAAGAGGCTCTTCCACACGGCTGTGACTGCCTCGGACTCGATCTACAACACGTGGCAGTGCAGGGTGATGTACTACTGGTTCAAGCAGCAGAAGATACGCAACCCCGATTCCGATATGGGGGGCTTCTCCAGAATCCTGCATTCCGGCAAGCCCGATCGATTCATGGACGAGATTCCCACCTTTGTTGCTAACCCCCTCCCCGATGGAATGGACCAGGCAGGTTTCTTATTTACACTACTACTTTTATTATTGTTTTTATGGGTTGCTTTGGCTTTTGATTCAAGCAACTTCATGCATTTCTTTATATAATATGGGTATTGCGTCTCTTTTGTTAGTTTTATAGTTTTTGACTTGCTTCACAAACAAGAATGAATCACAGTCCACGGTCGCTCTTATCCCTAGCTAGGTTTTGCTTCTTTAAGAAGACAAAAAAAAAATTGACTCCTCTCCTCTTATGGCAGGGGTACATTGTCCTAAACAGGCCTTGGGCATTTGTGCAGTGGCTCCAACAAGCAAATATCCAAGAAGAGTATGGAACGACCCACTTGCTTTTTCATTCCTATTAAAATGCCTAGCTAGGTTTGTAAGATCTTTGTATTCATATCGATTCTTGCTACTTAATGGAGTTAGTTTATATTGCACCTACTACGTCTATGTAGCTACATATTCATGTCCGAGCCGGACCACATTCTGGTCAAGCCAATCCCAAACTTGTCCAGAGATGGCCTTGGAGCTGCCTTTCCTTTCTTCTACATTGAGCCTAAGAAATACGAGAAGGTCCTACGCAAGTTTTTCCCCCAGGATAGAGGACCAATAACTAACATCGATCCAATTGGGAATTCCCCAGTCATTGTAGGGAAGGTACCCATCCCTATTTCTTGCACTCCCTCCTACAAGGCAAGGCTCTTTGGAAATTTATATTTGACTGAATTATGTATGTTTTAGGATGCTCTGAAAAAGATAGCTCCGACTTGGATGAATGTTTCCTTGGCAATGAAGAAAGATCCTGAAGCAGATAAAGCTTTTGGATGGGTCCTTGAGATGTAAACTGCTGCTGCTCCTTCCCACCTCACTCAAGAGATTTTTCATGTCCAACTAAGTTGTCTACTTGTGAAAGTAGGTACGCATATGCTGTTGCATCTGCCTTTCATGGTGTGGGTAACATTTTGTACAAGGAGTTCATGATTCAGGTGCCCTACTTTTACTCTATTCCTTTCGGTACTTTAGAAATGTCTCCTCTACTTTAGATAGCAAAGAAATATGCATTTGTTGCTTATCTTCTCATCTTTATATATCTTTTCTACATCATCAAGTATGCACCAAAGCACTTAGACAATACTGATTAGTGATATTTTATGCTCGCATCTCCTAATTGTCATCACACAGAAAAATCCCTAGAAAACTTCAATTTGGAGTATTAGACAGACTCTTACGATGTTAAGTTACCAAATACATTAGTAATTAGCTTGCCTGTTCTGTTTAATCAAGGGAACCCATCTATTCCTTTCAAGGTTTGTTGCTGCAACTACAAAGGACTTAAATTGTCTTGAATGGATTATGCGATACCTGTGACTTCAGTTGCTTGTAATCATATTATGAATGACGTAAAAAATTGATTATCTTGCTTAATTCTCTACAGCCTCCTTGGGATACAGCAATTGGAAAGTCTTACATAATTCATTATACTTACGGATGCGATTATGATTTACAGGTATATCTTCCTGAGCCAGCCAGCATTAGGTTCTTTGTTGCATTTTTGTTTTTATTCTTTATTATACATTTACTCTTTAAATAGTAAGAGGAAAGCTCGTCAGCTACTTTTGCTTGAAATTTACATATAGATACATGTCACCCCTCTCAGGGTAAGATGACTTATGGAAAGATTGGAGAGTGGAGATTCGACAAGAGATCATACGACAACGTGTGGCCTCCAAGAAACCTTTCCTTGCCACCGCCTGGTGTCCCAGAAAGTGTTGTATGACCTCTTCCCATTCCTAATCAATAAATTTAGTTTTGAGATGGAACTTGGGCCATAACTCATGATATGTACATGGCAGGTGACGTTGGTGAAGATGGTAAATGAAGCCACTGCAAATATTCCAAATTGGGGTTCCTAAACTCCAAAGTCTTGCATGGATTGTGTCAACATGTATGTAGATACTCGCCTCGTACTGGTATGATGCTGATGAGGATTAGACTAACAGCCTCTCCTCGATGGAGCTCTCTCTAAATGATGTCGGAGACTGGAGCGTCCTCTGTTTTTACATACAAGTCCACGGACTGTCAAGTCTTTTACTCAACATAATCAACTTTCAACTGAATTATGCTCCTGCGGCTTGTAAATCGTTGATGAGGAACAATATGTTTCCGCTTGCTCTCTCTTCTTTCGCGAGATGAATAATAAATGCATGTCAAATTATCAAAATCCTTCTCAACTTTTGCTTTAATGTTTTGGTGGATATCCCTAGTTAAATTGACTTGCTGCTGTGCAAGTTCGGTTATAACAATCAAAATCTTTCATCCATACACGCCTAAACCAACCATAAAAGTTGGATGAGAAGCTGATTTACTAATATATGTGGACAGCACAGCTTGGGCAGAACAATATATACATGGAGCTCTGCAACCCATCTAATGCCTAACAAAAGGAAGAACGATCTCGATTTTTACTTTTACTTTTCCTGCTGATTGATGGTTGCAGACGATAATTTACTTACACAAAAATGATAGAGCAGGTGTTGTCCGTCTTAGTTGAGATAACGCCTGCAATTCTCGGAATTACAGTAGCAATGAATTTTTTCACCTTCATCTTCATGGTTGAAATGGTAGTCGTAGGTTATCTCCTCTCCAGGATATATGTCTCTCTCAGCAAAAAACACAACCTGTTTACGTACATTAGTTTGTTTAATGGAGTTTCTGCTTGGACAAAATCGAATCAAGACAAGTGCAGCCATTACCTTCTTTTCAGTCCTCACAGATATAACTTTGGCAACACAATTTGGCTGCTCAAGAAACAAGGACACAAACAACTTCTCAGAGTTTCATCTACATATTTCTACATATATATAAATATATGTTCAAATGATAATTGTCAGTATTTGATTTATTTAACTTTGTTTGAAGAAGGAATAAATCTTTCTCATCTACATGAAAAACACTGCACTTATAGGAGATATAAATACCTGACATGAGTGATTCACAAATCGGGCAATGCCTCCCTTGCGAGTAGCATCGATTATGTGCTCTTTATCTATCCTGAAGAAATAACAAGCACTCTTATGCTGCAACTTCTTTCCTGAGTGATATTCATTCTCTCTTCTGTCTGCCACGCGCTGCCCCACTATCTCACCTACATACTCCACAACCTAGGAAGAAAACAAGTCAGATTGAACTTTAAGATAATATTCAATAATCAAATTCAAAAATAAGAGATGCTGCTAGGTCAGACCATGGCCCCACGAGAGATGAACTGTGATGTGTAGAGACCCAAAGCATGTATGCCTGATTTATATACCACCAAATGTTTCCAACTTTTTGATTGCTTATACCGAGTGTATGCTTTCTGCAAATAGAGATGGATAACATCACAGATCATGAACTGATAGAGTAGAAACATCTTATAAGACTAGTATCTGGTCCACCAGTACCAAAAGAAACCCACCCGGCAGTCTATTTCAACATTACAAGTTAAGAGCATTGGAGGCCCTTTTCTCTGTGGCTTCTGTCGATGTATGTGCAGCCACGCATTAAGTTGCTCTTGAGGAACAAGGCAGCCACCACTTCGATTTGTGTCACGAGAATGATTATGCAAAAATCCTTCCCGTTTTCGACCCTTGTATCCCTATCACAGAAATTGCTAAAGCTTAAAAAAAATTGATATCTGAAAAGCAATATATACGCTGATTTCATGAGCTGGATACCTCAGTTCGAGCACAGCTGACCTCTCCAGGTTGAAGGCTTTCACTGTCACTATCAGGTATTATCATATGAGATGTCGCATGGGGCATGCATCTCTGATAAAAGCTAACATTCTTATGGTCAACAGCTTCGGCCTCATCTCGAAGCCCCTAATATAATCAGAACCACGAATTACACTTGAGGCCGTTATAAGACAATTAAGTACTTATTAAGTTTCCATCAGCGATAAACAGTAATATGACTTGACACCTGGTAAACTTGAGCACATTTCAAGCTACTACTAGATAAAGCATTATTTCTTTAGGCTAATTTCTCCTGTGGTTTAGACTATTTTAATTAGGTTCACTCACTGGGAATACCATGCCAAGCAAATTCATTGAGTTTTTAAGAAGGATCATTTTAAATTTTCAAGAGATTCTCAAGTGCTTCCCACAAGTTCAAAATACCAATGATATTAATACTTGAAAAATGAGAAAGCCGGCATGATATGCCAAAAGACTGCAAGCCCGACAATCTCTAGCACTATATTGAGCACAAGATGTGAAGAAGATGAAATTGAGTAAACGAAATAGCAAAAGCAATATGTACCTTAAGTAAAAACCTATTACACTGTAGTATTTGATTGTGTTCATCTTTGTCTGAGCCCCCACAAACACAACAAAACATGTCTGAGTTTTCAGGTAGGTGTTTCTCTGAGCATCTATATCATTCCACAATTAGAGGTCACTAAGGTGATCGCTGTTTCCATGATTTGCTGTATCAGCATAGTTAAAGTTAAGTGGCAGGATTTAAGAGTGCTGTAGGGTTCTCACCTCACAGCTTTGTTTGTTTCACTTGTTCCAGCTCTACCGTCTACGACATTTTCCATCACCGCCCCACAGCATCTGCTAGTTGTTTGGCATAAAGATGAGGAATTTTTCATAAAAGAAGAGTTTACACCATTGGAACTATTTCCTGGCAGAAAATCATTGGTAACATTACTGTATTATAAAATACAAAGCCATGCAATAAAAGATCAATAAATCATCCATAGCATCAATCAGGACTAGAAATAGCTAATTGTGAGTTTTATTTTGGTCGAACCATAAATTTATCCTTGCCAACATGATCAACAAAGAACAGTTTTTTGGAACTTCATTTATAACCTGCTCACAAATTTTAGAAGTAAAATTCCTGATGCACAGAAATATTTAAAATCTCAGAACAAGTACCCTTGAATAAGAGTTCATGAAGGCTTCGCTTCCGACCTTCCTTGAACTTTGTTTTCAGCTTATCCTTGGGTTTTCTGTCTATAATACTATGATTGTTGCCTTTCTGTAAAGCATATGACGGATAATCACTTCCATTAGTTTCAGAGCAGGATGCTGTGTCTAATTCGTCAATCCCATCGCTAGATTCCAGTTCAATAGAATGTAAACCGTGATTTCCACATTCGTTGACTTGACCCTTCAGAACTTTCTTGCCCAAAACTTTTTCATTTAGATGTGTAACCCTCATCTTCTTTTCTTTTAATGATGTGGATTTGAGTTTCTTATAATTGTCAGCTTTTATGTTGCTTTTATCTGCAAGAGACACTGCAGTCTTGAGAACAACTCTCAAGGGAACAATGTTTGCTGGCTTTGATGGATTTCCATTAGAAATAATTCCATACTTCCCACACACTGTTGGCCTGACTATCCATTTCTCAAAAAAGCTGGATTTACTGAGAGAATTGCTACAGCCACCTAATGATTTCGATTTTTCAGTCAAGTCAGCACTACTACAAAATATTTGAGGAACTTCTCTAGGCCTCGGAGAAGCATCATTTAGTCTGAACCTTTTCTTTCTGAACATTTCAGAATCTCTTAAAGTATCATCAATCACCAAACTTCTAAGAGCATTAGTTTGCTGTTGCTCTTCATGTTCATAAACTTTCTTGAAGTCTTTTCCACGGGAGACCCATTTGGCAGCAGAAAAAGCAGAATTTCTCTGCTTGTCGCTTTGCTCAACATAATCTGCACAAAATCTAGGACTTCCTTGAGCACATTTAAGTTGCATCTGCATGTCTAAGAATGAATGAGCATTCTGCCCAACTTCCTCAGAGCGTTTTGGGGATTTGTTATTAATGAAGGAATGGCCGGAAACGTCCAGCTTCATCCGTTTAATTGTTTTTCTCTTCCTTTTAGGAGCTAACTCAAAATTCTTTAAGCAGTCACCATCTTCATGGAAGGTGTAACTTCTCTTAATCTTGTATGATGGCATTTTTGATTGCAAAGAATTTTGGACTCTGATCTCTTCTATTAGACTAAGAGATTCCATAGAATTGAACGGTTTGCTCTTGATCGAGTTGATATTGGAAGCTGATCCAGAGAATTCAGGACAGAATTTTGAATCAAGTGCATCATCAGATGAACAGCTTTTGACATTTCCTGATCCTTCATCCAGAACTAGGTTATCAGCAAAACTGATATTCCTAACTTCAGTAATAGATGACTCTTTTTTGTTAACCTCATTGGATGACTGAGTAATATCAGGAGCAGAACATCTGGAAGAGATATTAGATATTTCATGCTCCTTTAAGGGAACCACAATCGGAGCAAATCCAGCAAACGACTTAGCAGCATCAGCAGCAGAGCATCCCAAGGGACTGTGCGAAAGAGCCTCCTGTTCTTTCCTAGTCAACAAGCAATTCCTGGTTCCTTTTTTTGGCACATCTCTCCACTGAAAATAACAAGATTCAGCATTCTTCATATTTGGTTCCACTGAACTTTCAGCTTTATCAAAAGATTTAGCTGTGTCCAGAAAACTAAAGTTTGTCTTCAACTTTGCATGAAGTGACCTTGAAGCTGCTCCACTTCTATCTCCTTTTACCATATTACCTAAGTTATGATCATTCAAGTCATACTGCCCAGCCAAATAACTTTCTTGGGCAGCAGAGCTGCACTTTTCAGGTACATAGGCATATGGTAAACCTTGCGAGGACTGCTCTTTCTTGCTGCGAGTAAAGTTGCACTCGGATCCCCTGGGTTTGCATTTCATTATTATGAGAAAGTAAAGTAAATCAGAAGAGATGCGATAAAAAGGAACATGCAGTTTGAAATTATTAGCAACTCCCTTCAGAATATACTTTACCATTAATTAGCTTCGTCCATTGTTATAGAGCCAGCAGTTCAGCCCCCAACCCCAACTAGTTTTCCATTCGACTAAACTTATTCCAGGACCTTAAATGTATATTACTACAATGTACAATGTGATATCATCAAAAAGGTAATACCATTCAAAGAAGAAAAGGAACACACCATACTCATAAGATCATGAAAAAAGGAAGCCAAGATTATGTATATGCATTTTAAATGTAGATCTAAGATAACATAAAGTTTCAGTGTTCATTAATCAAACCAGGAAAAAGGAAAGGTCAGCAGCTACAATACCTTAAATAAAGCTGCTCCATATGAGGAAGTATGGAATCTTCTGTGTACAAATATCTTCCTGGTAGAATAATAAGAAATGTAGGATTATTTGAATCTAAATTGCTGTAACATGACAGATATGCTTACTCATGCTTTGGAGTAGAAGTCCTGGAGCAACATATTTAAAACATCCTAAGAAATTAAAAAATGCTGGAATATAAGTTTGAGATACAGCATGTTTACCTTTTGAACAAAATCTCTCACGATTATAGCCCATCCAATGACCAGGCAACCTTGATTTGTCACCCATTTCTGAAAATTTTGGTATCCTCAAATAATCAAGTAACTGTATGGGATCCTGCGATGTTGGTGGAGTAATTGTCACCGGAGACTGTACACAAGGGTTTTTTATGAACTCACGCTCTTGGACACCTCTCACAGGTGGGCCGTTGTCTCTATCAGATAATTCCAACATGTTCCATGCACCTGGCATTTCCGCACTCTTGTACTGCAAACCTTTTTTTATTATGGTAGCATTTTCTTTTGGCAATGTTGGAGCTGCATTGTGGACAAAAACTGAATTTTTGGGGGTGAGCCCCAGAGGCATCTCGGCAGCTATGGGATTTTGGATAGATTTGAGATGATCAAGATTGAAGTGGGTAATATCAGAAAGAGAAGAAATCTTCCAGTAATTGTTTAACAATTCTCCACCACATGATTTATCAGCAGACATGGTAGACATATGGTGGGAATCAAGGTTATTCCCTAGAAAAGCTGTGGAATTCTCGCCCAGAACTAAGTTAAAACTTCTTGTATTTCCCTTGAGTTCCTTGGAGACTTCAATATTTGATTTAGCTGCACCAACCAAGCCATTCAAAGAACATTCAACTACTTTGTCCCCATTCATATTGCTTGAGGCATTTGACACATCCATACCCAATTCCTTAATAGTACCAGCAGACGAACTCCATGGAAGATAAATTTGGTCTCTTTTGGAAGCATTGGATTCATAACAAATATTCTCACCAACATGCCTATCGCAGCTATTCTCATATATATTTCTGAATTGACACATTGCCTCGGGGTTTCGGGAAAATGATAGCAACTTAGAATTTAAGTTGGTTGTTTCCAAGCTAATATTTGATGAATCTTTCCAGCAATTCGTTGTTGCACCATAGCCTCCTCTCACATCAGGTGAATGCTCCAATTCAGTTGGTCCTCTTCTTTCGGCAGGATTTGAATTAATATCAGCATACTGACGAATCGACCCACTACCTTGCCATATATTGGCTGCTGCATTACACGCGAGAACTATTTAGAAGCAAATCATACAGAGACTTTTGGGAAGGGGGAAGCATATAATTGCGACAGTAAAAAGGCAGAAATAAGCCACATACTTGTATGAAGAAGCTTATCCTGGAAAACGACTTTCGAGGCCTCCTCATGGACACCATTTAGATTAGCCCCAATGGCAAGTTGACATTTCGTATTCAATCTCAGACTTTTCTGTGATGGCTGCCCAAGTTTCAATTCAATACTAGAAGAAAATCCTGGTCTCTCAACACTCAAATTATTTTTTGAACCATCATTGAAGCCACTACATGATGACTTTAGATCTTGAAGGGTAGGGAGGGGAAGCAAAGAATTTGCACTTTCACATATTTTACCAAGTGTGGGAGGAAAGGGCTGAGAAGCTTTCTCTAAATCAGAAATTGAGTTTGGTAGTTCATGTACATGTTGACCAACTGCATGCGACAGGTTTTCATGAGAATTGTTCATGAAGTATTTGAAAACAGAATTGCTGCATTCCCGTGAAGGTCTATCTGTTCCGTATAGATATTCATCAACAATGTTCCTGCAACTATGATTTTCCTTTGAATTTATGACACTGCAATTTTTCTGCTCATAACTTGCTGAAGCTTTCAAAGAGCCAATTTGATTACACAGGATATGATTGTTTGACATGCTGGATATAGGATTATTTGTCAAATCCAAAGGGACTGAAATTCCTTCTGGCCAATCCCATCTTCTGTGCCCTTCCAATACTCTAATCTAATAAACAATCAATAATTATTTTGGCGTCAGGATGCTTCAAATCCTAGGCAATTTCAGCTTTATATGTGCTTAAGTTTTATCAAATAGAATGTAAAGAACCATGGAAAGGAATAATAAACAAATTGTTCAGCGACATTTCAGATCAAAAAGCTGGGTGATACTGAAGACAGTTGCAGCTATCATGTAGACTGCATATATTTAAGTCTCTCTACACACCTCCCCCTCAACCCCCCACCCCACCCCCTGCCCCAACAGATGATCCTGTAGAGAAGTTTAGCAGGAACAATTCCTTGGCAAGGTAATCCACTCAGGAAAGTTTGCACAAGGAGCAAGCATGCATACATGCCTTCAGAATTAAAACACAGTCTTCCTTTATCTTCACAAATTTTAGAAGAGGATATCTCCTGAATGTTAGAAAATTGCAGAGGCCAATGAACTAAAATCTGTAAAACCGAACCTACCCTGGTTCTGGACGAGAAAGCCTTCCACCATTGAGCTACAGTCTCTCCATTATCCATAAAAACAGCATTCCCAGGGTCAACATCACAAGAACCTGAATGCTGATGCATGATATCACTTTACAATACTCTTCCACAAGAACAAAAATTTAGACATTCACTAACACAATCATGCATCGCAGGATGCACAGCATCAGCAAAATAGCAGTAAAGATATAAAATAAGATCTGATTACCTCTGAGAATTTAGAGATTGACATGCACAGACCATGGCATGTGCAAACAACTCCAAGAAGTCCAATATCACTGAGAAGTAAGCTTCCACCTATTGAAATCAATAAAGCATTTAGCCTATAACAGAGTGGAAAGAAACCACAATATTTTCAGTCAAGAAAGGATATGAAACCACTATATTTTCAGTCAAGAAAGGATATGAGAAGCTTACTTGTGCCAGAACATGAAACACGGAAAAAGCTGTTGGAAGGTTTGTACTCAGGACAGCAAGCAGAAGCCTTGTTGTCTACAGGAATTTTCTGGGAAGCTGTTATGTGAGGATACTTCTCGTGTTTGCTTGTGCTAGTATTACTCCCAGTCGGAGTACAGAAACAATTTACTTTGTCTTTGTCATGAGAGTTCTGGCACGCTACTGTCTTTGATTTTTGAACACCCAAGCTTCCAGCCTGAAGTATCTCAGAATTTTCACTACAGTTTGCATTGGCATTAGACAAAGTAAAAGGCGGAAAAAGCTCCCCAGAAGTCAAATTTGGCAAGTCCAATTTGTGCTGCCATGAGATACCAGGCAGGACAGAAACTCTGCTTTCCCCAGAAAATCCATGGGCAGTCCTACGACTTGGAGGAAGTAGATTGGAGACGGCAATTGTATTTGGATCCAATAAGTGCTGCTGATCACAGGGCACATGGGCCGTTGGACATGAGATAAGAGATAAGAATGAAGCTCCAAGCTCAGCGTGGGCCAAGTTGTCAAGACCATGCATGTTAGATGACATGTGATCCTGAGTCATTCCACCAGTTAATGGCATTGATTCTTGCAGAAGTTGCACATAAAGACGACAATCTGCATTAGAGAGCTATTGGAGGGGTAAAGTTAGGGGAGATATTTAATATGAGGAGAGGATTCAAAATCACACATCAATTTTGAGAGGAGGCACTGCACTAAATCTTTCTATTTATCACAAACTACGTTCATAGGATTCCGTAAAAATGGTATCTACTTGTATGGGAGGATCTAGAAAATATCCCAAAGGTGACAGCATGAATATTCGTAACACATATGTTCAATGAGTCAAAGAAACACCTGGGCTAGCCATACTAGTTAGTTACAAGACGAGAAATCCACACAACATTCATGAGTTGAACTAAACTATTTCTTAGAAGTTTAAAAATCCAGATTGGAAACAATAATGATTGTAGAAATCCAGATAACTCCATCTCTCATTATTTTTCAGCACAGGGAAAAAATCCCAAAACTTAAAGCGGTACAAAGTATAGGTAATGACAAGGTAAGGGTGTAGAAAGGGCAGAGTAAGGAAAAGGGCTGAAAAATTGAAACAGTGCGGAACTCCGGAGATAAAAATTAAATCAACCATAACCCGAACTCGGTCACATGCAAAACATCCATGATATATCACAAAACTGCAACTGTAATGTGCACGAACCCCATTATATTTGGCCACATTTTCATTTCATAGAACATGCAAGAAAAATCAAGCAGCTAAACACAAAGTAGAAGCTAATAGTGGAAACCTGAGCATGAGAATCAAGCAATGAGGAGGGCGGCGGAGCAGGAGGAGGAATGTCGGGCTGTCGCCACAACGATCCAAGTTTCCTCTGCCACGAGTTTTCCATTCCGGCCGGCTAACGCTCCATTGATACCGGAAGATAGTCGATGGAAGTCACAGTAAACTTTCCAACTCCGTCAGCTAAGCGGAGGGGAGACCAAAGAGAGAAGAGGCTGCGAACTGAGAAAGAAACTTGGAGCTATAGATACACACATATACATTACATTACAGAGAAACAAAAGCGGAGAGAGAGAAAGAGTGATGATGGGATAGTCTGATTAGAGTGAGAAACGAACATGTAACAGACAGGTGTTGATGATGCGCGTGGACGACACGGCAAGATCGTCACCGTTGGATGATGTTTAAGGCCTATGGCGCGAGTGCGAATAATTTTGGAGGAGGAAGTGACTGGATCGCGGGGTCCACTACCCTGCCATCGGTGCAGAGCTGACCACTTAATTGGGCCTTCGCGTTTGGCCCAAATTCACATTAATACATACAGAGCTTAATGTTGTTACTAGATACAGATACTAATTCTTTTTCTTTTTCTTTTTTTTTTGTGGCAATGTACCACAGAGCTTAATTGACGTCCAAAAATGCAATGTACGACTAGTAGTAATAATCTGAAGGAGATTCATCTTTTGATTATAAGTTGATCATTAGGAAATTGTTCAATTGATCCATCTTTGACTTTTGAATTGTTCCCATTCACTAGAAATTAATACAATTTTGTGGTAGTAGTATGAGACCGAGATCAATAATTAATGTAGTGATGAAATTGTTATATAATTGGACTACAGTTGATTATTAGAACTTATGAATTAGGTCTAACCATTTGCCATTACGGAATGACATGGAACCAAAAAGTAACCCATTGCCATAGTTTACATAGCAAAGTATGGAATATTTATTTTTACCTCGAACATAGGTAACTTTCTCAAGGCCTAACAATCATTTCTTTTCTGTGTAGATGAATCGGGAAAGGCAAAATGTAAGTTCATCCAGACCGAATTTATAAGCAAAAAGCATAAACGAATTCTTGCCTACTTTCTTTGACATTTACGGTAGGCCTAACTCCGACTACATCACAAGATTCCCGTCAAAAGCTAAGATTTCATTTCTCCGACGACAATAAGTAAATATTTCAATTTTGTATTTGGAAAGACATTCAACAACCCATCCCACCACAAGCCTAGTCGAAATATAACCAATACTTAATTAAAAAACAAGGATATAAACTAGACTAACAATTAAAAAAATTCACAACTTACGCTATCGCAATCTTAACCATAATAATTGACAAAATCACAGCTTACAATTTGGAAATCACCATCAAACACTGGAAAGAGTCGATGCGACACCGCTTACTAACATCATCAACTTATGCACTAACAAAAATCACATTTTTTCCAATAAAGCCAGTCTGAGACCCATATATGTATATAGAGACTTAAATTATAAGCATAAAATCAACAGTAGTGAATACGACACCACTGGTGAGAAACGAAGCTCAATCTTAGAACTGTCACAAAAATGGCACTAGATAGACATTCGTAAAATATCAAGATTTTGAGCTTTCAAAGCAAGGTCGATGAAAACAGTTCCAAATGAAACAATAGAAATTCAAAATACAACCTTTCAAAAACATTTTTAACTACCAGCAGTAAACTTCATATTGCCTAACTCACATCCCCGTAAAAGCTTTCTTCCCGAGACCAGAAGAACCAGCTGGAATCACCTTAAGAACATTAAACCTCACAGTTTTGGACAATGGCCTGCAAGAAAATAACAAAGCTCATAAATTGTTTATTTCAGTTGTAACATGAGTTGATAACGAGTATATGGTACTAGCCTGCATTGACCAATAGTGACATGGTCGCCTTCCCTCACACGGAAGCATGGGGAAATGTGTGCTGGGATGTTGGAATGCCTCTTCTCATACCTAAATGCAATGTGAAGCACTCAGATAAACAACTAAAAAAACAAGCAACTTATAAAAGAGAACACCATACCTTTGGTACTTCTTCACCCAGTGCAGGTAGTTCCGTCTCACAATGATGGTTCTCATCATCTTTGCACTGTGGCAAGTTCCAGCAAGGATACGCCCTCTGATGGATACATCACCAGTGAAGGGGCACTTCTTGTCAATGTATGTGCCTGCAAAAAGATGTATTGACTATCAGTAAAAAGTAACAAGACCAACAAAATGCACAAAAGAAAAGAATTTTATTATTAGGCTGGGAGATGGAAAAGTTTAACAAAGAATTAGAATCAAAGAAGCACAGAAAGATAATAGAATATGAAGATCCACATGATCAGGTGAATAACAGAATTGCACATTCAGTTCCAGTAACAATGAAAAAAATGGCAGGTTATTATTAGACAGACATTCACCATTAACAGAAGAAGCTACAAAAACCAAGCAGCTGCAGTATCATATTGCTAAGAATGCATATTAAACAACAAAAGGAAAAGACCAAATCAAATAACTCATTTAAGATCAATTTGTGGTAAAACTAGTACTTAAAAGCAACATTCCCATACACCAAACACTGAATCAATAGCACCATAACCAGAGAAATCCAACATCACACGGAACGAGATATATCAACAGTCGACAGATAAATCAACACAGATTTCGTACAAGCTTCAAATTTCAAGAACTACAAAGTTGCCTACCCATAATAAAAAAAAAGAAAAAAATAAGAGAAAGAGAGAAATAAAATGCACAAGTAGATGCATTAGAAAGGGCCCATATGATAATTTAAAACAACAAAAGACAGTATTCGAGTAAAAATAACTAACAAAAAATCACCTTCAGTAGCCTCGCGCGGTGTTTTGAATCCGAGTCCAATGCTCTTAAAGTAGCGGTTCCCACCCTTTCCGGGGGCCTTACCCTTCCCTGTCTTCTTCGAGCTACAATCAAACACATAACATCTCTCAACTCGTTACAAGTAAACTAATAGGTAGCACAAATATATGAAATCAGGATTCTCTCCTCCACAATCATCACAAAAACAAGAGATGGAGAAAGCCACATTCAGTTGCAGCCCAAGCATCGTATTCACATGCAATTTCACAATGAACACATACTCACCAAAGAAACACCTTGGGCTGCTTCAAGAAAGCCTTCTCGGTCTGCAAATCGATTAAATTCACAATCAAATCAAGCACAGACGACGAAGAGAAAGAGAGTACGGTAGTAGGCGAGTTGTGATATAAGGATTTACCTGTTCCGCCATGGCTGCGCGCTATCAAAGTGTACGTGTGTGTGCGCGCGTGTGGGTAGAGGAGGGCGGTAGCAGCAAAAAACCCTAGTCCGCAGCAGCTGAGAGTGAAGCTGCGAAACTGGATTTGGATATTTAAACTACTAACATTCTAGCTGGATTCTCAATTGGGCCTCTTTTCCGTTAAGGCCTATAAACAAAGCCCAATGAAGACCAATTTTCACACGATTCTAAATAATAATGTATTATTTCGTGGGCCGAATTACATTACACATGAAGAAATAGGCCTGCAATTCAGTTTAATTACTTTGAAATTAATTAACTGCCTGCCCAATAAGTCAAAATATATGTTCTACTATTACAATTATTTAGCAATTAAAAACCTGGAACATCGAGGTTGAATTATTATCATACATTATTGTGTGAGAGAGATTTAGGTCACTATTTTGTCCACGTAAAGATCAGAAATTCAAATTGGCTAAAACAATCTTTGCAATTGATTATAGTTATCTAAAGTCTATGTTTAAATAATTAATAAATAGCTAATAAAATAAATATGAGGTGGGTACAACTCATGTGATGCAAAGTGTAAAGTGACGAAACGTGCGACAGATGTATACTGTGATTGAGGAGTTAGGTACTTAATTACTTTGTCAACGTCAGTTTGAATAATTACATTTAAGTTGAAGAAAAGCTGCACGCTTCGTCAAATGTACCTCGCCACAAAATCCTTCGCACACATGCCTCTCAATTCTCATATCTCTTTTGGGAAGTCATTTGTTATACAAACTCTCCTTTTATTTTCTTTTCTTATAACAAGCGTGTAATTCATCGAATTTTCACGAAAATCATTTTATGTGGTGACTTATAATAATTTTGTATCATTTTTATTAAAAATAATTTGTTCTTTATTTTCATTTCAAATTATATGAACCTTTTTGAATCTATAAATGTAAGATGTTACGATAATTTGTCATCCGTCGCAAAAACAACCCAAACATTACAAAGGAAAAATTAATACAATATAATATAAATAATAAATAATTTAAAATATAACAAATTTCATATGGGCGTGTCAATTATATTTGAACTCGTTTACAATTTATATACTCATATATGTCCCAAACTGGATTTAAAAATTATTTTATCATTTGTTCTTGTACCAAACTCGTGTAATAAAACCTGCTAATTACCCAATATTGTTTTTTAAGACTCATTTGAATTTATAAATATAAGTTGTTATAATAATTGATTATTTATCTAAATAAAAATTGAATACAAAATAAACATTAATAATAAATATTATCATATAGCTTTTCTCTCGCTCTATTAATATGATGCATTAGTAATTATCCCTCCAGTCTAGTTTCCTAAAGTGGTCGACCCAAACTCATATAGTGATAACCGCTAATTTAAATCCAAGACTATTGTTTAAAATGGATTGAGCAAATTATATCTTTTTTCTTAGGTTTCAATTGGTGTAATCATGAAAAATCCATGTCCAACTCAAATTTATCATTTAAAGTTTCAATAGATGAAGTCCAATGGAAAATCGACATGAAGCTTAAAATTTGTTTTTAAAAAATGCACAAAATATATATTTCTATTTATGTTTTGAATTAGTAAGTCTTGTGAAAATTAAATTTAAGAAGTTCCGAACAAAAAGCCGAATAACATAATTCTTTTAATGCTTGAATATTTGATTTATCAAACATTAAAAAAGATTAAAATAATATTCAAAAATATATTATATTTAATCCTTTTGTATATGTTCTCCAATTAGTGAAGATAAAAAAATGATTGATAATATTAGAAAATACATTATAAATTCAATCCTTTTATATAAATTATACAGTAAGTGAAAACTACTCCAAATTCAATGTGAGATTAAAGAATTTAGAGAGAAAAAGAATGAATAAAAAATTCACAAAATTTCACATAATGTGGTGGATTAATATAGTGCAGTTGCTCCAGTACATACACAAAACCGAGTCACATACACGTTCACGTACATCATCAAGGATTAAATACTTCAATTAACTATAATACCAAAAGAGATAAAAAGCAATAATATATTTACAAAATAAAAAAACCTTAAATCCCTATTTTTCCTTGTTCTTCTCTTCCCAATGGAGTCTTCTTCCTTCCCTTTGGAGCTAACGCAAGACTGAAAGACACGCACAACACACAGTAAACAACATAGGCTGTGGCTGCTGCGGTTGCTGCTGCGTAGGTCAGAAGGCTCTACCTTTTATTTCACACAATTGTTTATTGTATGTATTATAGGAGGAGGAAAAGAAAGATTAGTGTTTATTTAACGAATACTTTAATCAATCATTCATCTTCACTCCAACCCATTGCTAGGGGAAAAAAGCCTATACATAACACCAAGGTATATTAACAAGCTTGCAAAGATCTTCCCACGCACAAAGGGAATATAAGATTACGTCATTGGTCAAATTAAATTGAAGAAAATAACTTATTTAGCCAAAAAAATAGTTATTTGATCAAATTAAATTAAATAGATTCTTAATCGGCCAAATATAATTGATAAATGTAATTTGAATGATATTATTCTCAATCATTCCACCAGTTAAATGTGAAATTTTGATTGGATAATATAAATATAATTTTATGTAGATTTTTATTTGGTGAAATCTCATAAAAATTCCATATGTGAATGATAGGGAGATAATAACTATTATTGGAATAAATGAAGAATTTAGATAAATTAGAAAAAAAAGTATAAAAGAATCACAAAAGATAGAGAATCAACATGGTGCATTTGTGATAAATATGTGAAAAGTTAATTAGGATAGAGAATCAATGTCGTACATCTGTTTCATATGGGATATAGAAAAACATATTTTTGCAAAATAGAATGGGTTTGTTTGAACACAGTACCTAACGTTAACTCGATCAGAACTATTTTTTGAAATTAATCATACAAAACTTATTATTCATAAGCATATCCAAATCCTAGAAAGCTCTTCAAGTACGTAGTTTTGGAATTTGAATTCAACTCGCATTCATTGTAATATACTTGGCAATTAGACATGTACAATGGTTTTGAAATATACTAACTTATTTGATTAGTCAGATTGGATATTGTAAAATATTATTACTTTACTTAATTTGATATTGCAATTTTCTAGTCTAGTTTGAAAGATATTAATCTTGTACATGTTCAGCTTGACCCTCCGATATTTATGAAGGGTTTTTATTCATGTTCTATGCATTTGTTCGTAATAAAACTCTTGATTTTATCTAAAGAAAAAAATAGTTTGAAAGATTAGAGTTTACGAGACGAAAACAATTGAAGATATATACCTTCATAATCATAACTATGGCAATCATACCTTCTCTTTTAGTTTTTTTTTTTAATAAAAAGTTCAATCAATGAAATCAAATTCACAGTCGTAGCAATTAATAAAGTATAATTATTTATATCAGAGTGTTTTGGCGTCGTATTACTGAAAACTAAAAAGTCGATTCGACTGAGATATTTATCAGTGAGATAATGCAGCATCTAATTAATTATAATTTTCCAATTCTTGATTTGTGGACGATAAATCTTTGTTGACGTTGCCTGTCCCCATCCAGAATCCTCCTTCTCCGTTTTAAATTTTAAATTTTGTAAAAGTTATTCTTGTAATTTTATATGGACTTATTCTTTAACGAGATGTGCACTGAAATTGAGGTTTGTTGCAGCTGAATCTGAAAATGGGTTTTCTCAAAAGTGAAGACTTAGCTTAATTAATTAAAAATTAATAGATTTTAAACAAGAAATAGGGGTTTTGTCAAAAGTTGAAGTTATTAGTTGATAGAGTTGTAGGATTTTCAAGCAGTCCATCAAACTGCGTTGATTATTAGGTAAAGTGGCGTTATTAAATGACGTAATTAGTAGAAGCTGTAGAATTGGTTGATTATTACCAAAAGTGGCGGTAATGAAGACCAAACCTGGAGTTTTCTTTTTCGACATGTAATGTAATATAAAATAAAATGTCAGAAAGAAATCGTAGTGTCGGAGTCGCCACATGTCAGTTACTGCACATCACACACACACAGAGAGAGACAGGTAATAAATTTACAAATTTGTAATCGCTGTGATCAATTCAGAAAACTGGTGATTCCACCTCCTACCTAGTTGGACTATATTCAAACTAAGAACTTTCCAGAAAATCAGCACAAAATTTGATTGAAAATTTGAAGTGATTAAAGAAGGGAAGAATGGCGTACTTCAGATCTCTGCTGCTTTTCTCGTGCCTGACAGCAGCATTTGTTGCATTTGCATTAGGGGAAGAAACCCTTTTTCCAACTCTGCAAACTTCAGGTTAATTAATCGTCTCATTAATTTTTTGCTATGTATCTGTTTTTGTGTTAATTTTTTTTTGAATTTGTGTTTGTTGTGTGCAGGGGCGTATGATGGTGGAGTGGTAGTGTCTTGGGTTAGGGAGAGAGAGGGAGATTTCTGGCAGATAATTCGAGCGATGAACAAGTGAACACAACTCTGATTTTGGCTGGGAAACGAACGCAGAGGAAAGATCCTCTTGATGATTTTCACAAATATAAAGGGGCTGGAATATCAGCAATCGCCATTACTGGGCTGTAAGATCATCTCTTTCTAGTTTTTATTTATCTGAGTGAGTTTAGGATGTTTTTATGAGTGAGTTCAACAATTTATGCTATGCTATTTGTAAGCACGCTCGATCGCCATAACTGGGCTACAAGCTCATTTCTTTATGTTCTTGGCCAGTTTGACATTTGTTTTCTTTGCTTGAGAATGCTTGATTTGATTTCATATTGTTATTAGTTAGTTCAAGGAAGGGCATGAAATTCGTGTATATATACGTATAATATGATTTGGTGTTTTCTCGGATTGGATGAAAAGGAGAGAATTTTTACTCGAAATTTTGATTTGATGTTGGAATGCAGTCTGTGGCATACACTGCTGTTCCTTTCTTTGTTGTTGGTGCAATCTGGTTTGTCATCTTTGGGCTTTGCTTGATCATCACATGCCTCTACTTCTGCTGCTGCCGAAGGGCGCCTTACGGCTATTCTCGAGTTGCTTATGCCCTCTCTCTTATTCTCCTCACCTTCTTCACTATTGCTGCAATGTACGTATAAGTTGTAACCTCTCTCTCTTTCTGGCTTTGCATTTGGCATTTGGCATTTGGCATTTGTGGTTATTTATAATATTTACATGTAAAGGTGAAAATAATTAGTGTCTGATCCTTTTCAGCATTGGATGTGTCATCTTGTACACTGGCCAAGGAAAATTTCACAGCAGTACTATCAACACTTTGAAATACGTCGTCTTTCAGGCAAATATTACATCCGAGAGTCTTAGAAATGTGTCAGGATATCTGGCTGCGGCCAAGCAAATTAATGTGGATCAAGCTATTCTGCCTCCTAATGTCCAAGCCGACATTGATAGCATCCAGACCAAGATAAATTCTTCGGCCAGCACCCTCTCAAGTAAGACCGAGGACAATTCAGAGAAGATCAAGGATCTGATTCAATCAGTGTAAGTCATTGCTCACCATAGCCATAGAGTAGCAATAGAAAGTGAATTAATTAATGCTTGTTTTAATTTCTTGCAGGAGATTGGCTCTCATCATACTCTCTGCCGTTATGCTTCTTCTAACGTTTCTTGGATTTGGTATGCCTCTTCCGGTTTCTTGAACTTGATGCACAAAGTTTAGCATTCCCGTTTGACTTGTCTCCGATCTTACTCTGGAATTTTGTCGTTTCAGTGTTTTCAATCTTCGGCATGCAGATTCTTGTTTACCTGTGAGTTTGAATAGCTAGCTGTTTTCTTTGAACCTCTTGTTCTTGCTCACCCTCATGCATCCTATAACTCAACACATGCTAAGGCGTTATGTTTTTCGATGCAGATTGGTGATCACAGGATGGATTCTTGTAACTGGGACATTCATATTATGTGGGATCTTTCTTCTTCTACACAAGTATGTATCCAATTATTTCCCATCCACAACGAGGGAGGCGCCTTGCACTACGTAATGTATATCATCTCTCTTGTTGGTTTCTTGTAATTTCAGTGTGACGGGAGATACCTGCGTAGCAATGAACCAGTGGGTCCAAAACCCGACTGCTCACACAGCTCTCGATGATATCCTGCCTTGTGTGGACAATGCGACTGCCCAAGAGACCTTGACCAAAAGCAAGGAAGTAACATCGCAGCTAGTCACGTTGACGAACACAGTTATCACCAACATCTCAAACGCCAACAATCTCCCCAACTTTCTTCCATTCTACTACAACCAATCAGGTCCCCTCGTCCCAAACCTGTGCAATCCCTTCAATCCTGACCTCACCAATCGAGCTTGTGCTCCCGCTGAGGTGGAGCTCAATAATGCCACACAGGTACTAACTTATTTCTCCAGAACGTTAAGTTAATACTTAAAAGTTTTAGGACTCAATAAATACCAACAATACCTCAGGTGTTGGGTGGCTATGTCTGCCAAACATCAGCAAACGGCATATGCAGGACAACAGGCCGTCTGACGCCAGCCATTTACACCCAGATGGCTGCTAGTGTGAATGTGAGCTACGGCTTATACAAGTATGGTCCTTTCCTGGTTAACGTTCAAGATTGCAGTTTTGTGAGAGAAACGTTCTCCGCTATAGAGACCACGCATTGTCCCGGGCTGCGCAAGTACAGCAAGTGGATCTATATCGGGCTTGTGATGGTTGCCATCGCGGTTATGCTGTCTCTTCTGTTCTGGGTGATATACGGAAGGGAGAGGCGCCACCGTGTGTATACCAAGGCGCACACACCTCGAGAGGCACCAGGTTTTGATGAAGACAAGCATGCTTAGATTTTGAGGCAGAGGTATTGGTGCTTCAATTGATGATTTTGGCTTCATTTGCAGCATAACTTATGTATGTGGTGTTTGCATTGTAGTTGCAGCCTAGGTGTAGATAGTTTGTGGTGAGGCAGGAACTCGTAAATACATGTTTTTATTATAATGGATTTTCTATTTGCTTCGCTTGTGGTGCAGTAGAGATTTACTTTTGATTGGAACCTCATTCATGATTTCTAAGTCTACTAATTTTTAGGAATCGCTGCGGGTTTGGTTTGAACTTTGAATCGAAAATTGTTCAAATACTAAAACCGCAATCGAAACATATATAGAGTTCAGTTTACCAAATATCGCATCGATCAATGTGATTCGTTGTCCGATTAACCGAAAAATTGCTTTTGTAATTTTTGAAAAGTTAAAATTCAAAATGAATCCGGATGACAGAGATCGACGATAGAGCCAAGAGGGGAGAGAGACAGGTTGAGAGAGGAGGAAGATATGAGACGAGAGAAACACGATATATCAAATTAGAATAGAATTCAAGTAATTTTGCATTTGTGTTTTAGTATTTTTAAACCGTTAGAATTTTTTTTTAAATCGGTTTTCGATTTTTAACGGTTCGATTATGGTTTAATCAAAAGTCGAAAAAATCCAGAGCATCTTATTGCTAACTGAATATATAGTGTTCGGTTAATCGAATATGAACCGGGTTCAATTAGATTCGATATTAACTGAAAATAGGTAACCGGTTTCCCAACCTAGGCATGTGCTGAGTAATACTTAACCTGCCCAAATGAAATATCAAATACAGACCCATCATTAGTGGCCATTTGTTAAGGTGCCAATTTTGACATAATTCTCAAATTTAAGTCACTTTTTTCAAATGTTTTGGTAATGTCTTTACCTCTCAATTTGTAATGAATTAAATATTCTAAAAAATTCGGCTACTCATAATCACGGCTTAATATGTTTTATTATGAATTATGGATCCAAAAATATTATTTGATGTACGTTTTCTTCAATTTTTAGTGCTTAGTAAAAATGGTAATGTTTAATTCACTACAAACGAAAAGATGACTACATTATTGAAATGTGTCTAAGATCAAGTTACATGCATTACTTAGCAATTAATCCTTTTTAACGCCTTTGCTTCAATTGCTTTTGTACAAATTAATACTTAGTTTCACATTTTCATTGCAGTCTCTCTCTCTCTCTCTCAATTTGCGATATTTAAAATACGAAAACTTGCATGAACGCGCGTTCACCATGCGCTCACAATGCAGCATTAAATTTAAAAGTGGTTAGGTATTACTTAGATAATTAAGGATAATTAAGTTTTATTAATCATTAATTAGGATGTACTCTCCATCCGTCCCACACAAGACTGCACATTTCTTTTCGATACTATTATTTAGGAGAAATGTATAAAGTAATTAAAGTGATAAAAAATAGGAAAGTGCTACAACTTTTGAAGAGATAATTATTTCATAAAGAAACATGTTATCTTGGGTAGGACATCCCAAAAATGAATACAGATCATTTTGGGTGGGACGGATGGGGTATTAATTATCAATTATAATTATTATTTTTAATTAGAATTTATTACTTTCAATTAGGTTTTATTAATTCAAAATTAGTGTTTATTAATTTACAATTAAAGTTTACTAATTCTAATTAGGATTTATTAATTTCATTTAGAATTTATTAATTTTAAATTATAGTTTACTATTTTAACTAAGGTGTATTAATTCAAAATTAACAATTCAAAGTTATGGTTTATTTATATTAAATTAGGATTCATTAATTTTATTTAAATTTAATTAAATTTTAATTAGAATCAATTCAATATTATTTAATTAAATGATAGTTAATTAAATACTAAATAATTAATTAACATACTAATTAATTATGGGTGGTTCTCGGTGTGCGTTCGAGCGCACAGGAGACCACCCCTATTTAAAATGGTCTATGTATTCATTTATACGCATCTACGTGGCTTACCAATTTGGACATAATCTTGAAAATCCTTTTCTTCTTTTGTTTTCTGATTTATTTTCCTCCATTTTTTTGTTTGTTTTTAGATTTGGCGAGTAAAAGCAATATTGCGTGTATGTCTCTCTTCAATGATCAAATTGGTGACACAAATAATTAAACTGGCAAAATATTATTGCTATTTTACACTACGATTTACAGATTATCGTATAAAATAAATATTATCAAATAAACTCGTGAATTTCTCCTCGTGACCGCCTTATGTATCAGTCGACCAAATGCATGAAGTTCTTCTGTCTACCGAATCAAAGGGTGATACAACATCCAAACACAACCTACTAATTCTTGCAATACTTCCAAAATTATTTTAGCATCATTTCCTTCTAACATAATACGATTTTTTAATGTTTTATTATGCAGAGTGAGCTGGCCATTAGGCCAAAATTGGACATCACTTGAAAAATAATACTCCTATTTTAGGCTTGATATTCTGATTGTTTGTAATTATTAATTGCAATTGGATCAAGTTGGTATAGAAAATAGTTGAGGCATTTGTTTATTGCGTGAGGAGGTCGGCACGCTTCATGATCGACCAATTATGACTGTATTACATTAGAACAATTTGACATTTTCAAGAGACGTGGCCCTTTAGGGCAGCTATTCCTTACTTGACTTTCTCAACCATTTCAATTTACATGTTCAAGTTTGAAATTTTTGTGGGAGTGTGTCATATTGAACCCTGATTTTTGTAGTTTTTCTTTATTTATGTACATATGTCGAATTCATTCTTTAAAAAGTTATAGACCCTTTTGATTTTACTTTCAAATGTCGAAATCATTCTTTAAAAAATTATTGACATATAAATACATAAATTTTGGATTTATTTTGATTTTCCTCACAAATTTAAAATATTTTCATAAAATACACTAACTTAATTATTTTAACGATTTTATCACGATTTCAATTCATGCCAAATTAAATTTGACCTAACATCTTGAAAATTTTTCTTGGACAAAATGGTGGCGATATCGATGTCGTAGAGAGAGGACATGAAACATCATCGTTCCATCAAAATAAATCAGATTTCTTGATTTCCAGGGTTAATCGCATCAACCATCATTAAAAAAATAATATCTTCGCATTTGTTTCATTATTTGGTTATCGTTGGGCTCAAAACAATCGATATCCTCTTTCTATGACATCGTTTATATCACTGATCGTTTTGTCTATAATAAACTTTCTAGATATCAAGTCATTTTTAATTTGGCCTGAATTTAAAATCATGATAAAATTGTTGAAGTGATTAAATTTGTCTATTATGTGAAAAAAATTAAAATTCATAAAAAAATCAAAATGAGTCCAAAATTAATGTATTTATGCACCAATAACCTTTCTCTAAAATAATAGGTGTATGAGTTTTTTAAATACGAATATTTATTCGAAACTTCGTTAGTATTATGAAATTGGTATATAATCCTTTCCTCCTTTCCATTTGATCCGAAAATTTTCAAATATCAACGCCTAAGTATCCGACATCGTGGCTTCCATCCGAAAAAGGCGACACACAACTATATATAATAATTTTCACTGTCACTTACAAAGCAATTAAATAAATTTACAATTTAATTTGTCTTTATTCATAATTAAACTTTACATTAAGTGTTAGAATAGATAAATAAAAATAGTTCAATTCAATTGACTATTTACTTTGATAAATTAATGATAAACTAATTAACTTTAAACTTATTTGATCATATTATTCTCAATTACTAACTTTTATATTTTATCAATTTATATTATCATTCAAAATAAATATTCATTAGAAGAAAAGGAAATGTCAGCTGAATAAATAGTTGTGCGTTCTTTCTCAATTGTGGAAATCATCCGATAGGATATGGCCCAACTACTGCGCCCAAGATCGTGCCCAATACAGGTGAAAGTCGACGTCAAGCTCGGCCGGACAAGTTCGCCCAAGAAGACCCCTAAAACCGGTGGAAACGCAGGAAGCTCTACCATATCTAAATGAATCCTAGTTCTAGAGGATAGGATTAAGATCCTATCCTAGATCTCGAATCCTATTTAGAGAAGACCTCGGATTTAAGATCTGGTCTAAATAATTGTGTATAAATAGAGGCTAGATTAGGCGAAATAGATTCATACACACTCTTTGTAATCGCTTATTACACATTCAATACGAATACTCTCTCTCCCGTGAGACGTAGATCTTATTCATAGATCGAACCACGTAAATCCTTGGTGTTCTTGCGCATTTATTTCCTTACGAAATTAAGATCGATCATTGGCGCCTCGAGAACCGAAATTTTGTGTTTTCGATCAACCACCGCTTCTGAGAAAATAATCATGACCGGTACACCGTAAGTCATGCATCCGGGACCGTCGCCGGCAACAACAACGGCCGACGGCGGGGAACGCCGAGCTCGGCTCGGGAAGAGCCCGATCGAGAAGAAACCCCGAAGGATATGTCCAAAGTCTCGACGAGCACGGACACCCGCCTGCGGAGGGCGAGGATACCATAGCGAAAGAAATCGTAGCAACAATCCGGGGAACCTCCGCTCATAAGTAAACCTTGACGACGCCGCGAGGGTTTCTCGAGAAAAATAAGAAGAGCTTTCTCAGGTACCTCAGTGAAGCACATGGTCGGCCTCGTCACGAAGATGAAGCGCCAAGCATCATCTAGGTACGAGGCACCACAACGAGGTGGGGCCCAAACCGACCGCGCGCGAACGAGCGACGCAGAGAGGACGTCGTGACCACCACGAAGCCGGCCCGATCGCGAGCGAGTCCGATCGGCGAACTCGCCCGTTCTCCAAGGAGCGAGCAGCGGAAAAGGCATCATGGCCGCCGTGAGATCGGTCCGAGTCACCAAAACGAGTTCGATCGTCGTACTCGGTCCCAATCTCGGAGGATGGCTTCGATGGGTGCGGAAAAATAGTCACCCGTTCTCAAGCAGATACTCAACACTTCGCCCCGGATAAATACCGGTACCGAAACATCGCCCCTACGACGGATCGAGGATCCACATAACTTTCTCTCGCGGTTCGATATAACATGATCAACCAACGTCTCATTTCGATTCATATGTGCAAACTCTTCCCGAGTTACTCGTCGACAACGCCCGCGGTGGTTCGACGATGCGCTACGGAAGCATCGGCTCTATCGTGACGATGGCGCCTTCCATGAAGGTTCTTCCGGAAAGGAGTCAAAACGTCGTCGCCCACCTCCTCACCATAAGGCAAAGCCGTAACGAGTCCATCGGTGATTTCATGGCGAGGTTTAACAAGGAGTGTTTGAAGGTCGAAGGCGTGAGCGACTGTTAGTCATCTCGGCCTTCAAAACGGCATCTTGCGGGGGCCTTATACCGAGAGATCGTCAATCACGAACCCTGCTTCATGACAGGCGTGGCGCGATAGCCAACCGGTTCGCCAAAGCGGACGAGGCGACAAGAGAAAGCGCGAAGCGAGCGCAGGCCCTCGGAAAAGGAAGAAGAGATGAAGGAAGGAAGATCGGAACCAAGGCGTGGCGCCTGAAAGATTACATCGCCTATAAGGTCGAGCTCGGTCCGCGTGGCGCCTCGGGCGACCTCAATACACCCCGTTGACGGCCGAGGGCGAAATCTCGACTCCATATGAACTGCTCGAGAAGCCTCGACCGATGGCGGGGAGGAAAGAGGCGCCAACCGAGGATAAGTATTGCTCATTCCATGAAGACTATGGGCACGACATCGAAGAATGCAAAGAACTCATGGGAGAGATAGAGATGTTGGTTCGGGATGGACCCACGAAGAAGTACCAACACGGGTCGCCAAGCCGACCAGAGAGAAGAAGAAAACAAAGGAAGAGGGAATTGCGCCCACAAAAAAAGCGACGACATCGATGAGGAAGGACGACGAGTCCCAATATGACGGGGTGATCTCCACTATTACGGGGCTCCCTCGTGAGTCACGAAGTCTTTCTGAAGGCGAGCCCGAAGTCCTAGAACCGTGAGCCTAACAACAAGAGGTTCGAGAAACGGAGGCGATCACCTTCTCGAGGATGACCCGTACCATAATAGTACCCCACCGGGATCGCTGGTGATCCATGCGATGGTCGCAAATATGTTGGTGAAACGCGTGTACATTGATAGCGGTGCGTCGGTAAGCATCCTTTTCAAGGAATGTTTTGACAAGCTAGGGATAGAAGAAGCGCCTCGCCTGGCCGCTACCACTCGAGCTTCGTCCAGAAGAGCGCGTCCGGAAGGGATAATAGAGCTACCATCACGGTGGGAAGTCACCAACGAGCTCCACCAAGGTGGTGCAATTCTTCGTAGTGAAGGCCCACTCACCATATAACATCATACTAGGGGCGAGATTGGTGAGCAAGTGGCGGTATGCTCAACGTACCACCGACAATGAAGATACCCACCACAAGGGGAACAGCCGTGATCCGAGGTGATCAAAAGCAAGTCGAGGAATGTATGCGGGTTGCCTTACGAGTGCGAGACCTCGGTCCAACACCCACATGCATATTAAAGGAACCCAAGAGTTGGAGTCAAGTACACCCCCGACAACCGGTGGAAGAGATCGCATTGTACGAAGATGAGCCCTTAAAGGTCGTCAAAGTTGGTCTCACCAAGGCACTGAATAAAGAATCGATCATCCAACTCCTACGGAAATTCGAGATGTGTTTGCTTGGTCTCCCTCGACATGACCGAGTCTCACCAAGTATCATCACTCATGGCTCAACATCGACCGAACATAAAACCGATTCGATGAAGCAAAGAATTTTGCGGCGAGCGGAACCAAGTCATTCACGACGAGGTGAACCACCGTTAAAAGCTCGCATCACTGTTCGAGGTCAAATATCCGACCGGATAGCCAACCCGTGATGGTGAAGAAAGGAGGAGGATGGCGAATGTGTATTGACTACACCGACCTCAACAAACATTGCCCAAAGGATTGCTATCCCTTCCCAACATTGACAAGAAGGTCGGCCGGTCGGATCACGAAGTCTTGATTTTGAACTTATACAAGCGGTATCACCAAGTCACGATGGACGATGAAGACGCGCCAAGACGGCCTTCATTACCGACTTGAGTCTTTGCGTATAAAAAGATGCCATTCGGCCTCAAGAATGCGGGGCCACCTATCGAAGGATGGTGGACAAAATATTTAAGCCCTACATAGGTCGAAATGTGGAGGTATCGTAGGCGACATCGTCGTCAAAGCGAGGAGGAAGCCGCATGTGTTGCCGACCTCCGATCGTCCTCGGCCTTCTCCAAAAATCAACTGGCCGAACCCCGAAGTGCACATTTGCGGTCCGGTGCGGAAAGTTCTTAGGGTCTTTGGGTTTCACAAGAAGGCTAAAAGCCAACCCGTCCAAGGTCCAAACCATTTTGAAATGAACATGCCAAAGACCATCCATGACGTACCTGGTGACAGGTGCATAGCCAAGCCGAGCAGCTTTCTTTCAAAAGCGGATAAACAGCTACCCTTCTTCAAGATACTCAAAAGGCCCCAAATTCTCATGGGATGATGTACACAAGTCCGCCAAGATCTCAAGAGCTATCTCGCCAAACTCCCCACTCTATCCGTCCCGAAGGGAGAGGTCCTTTCCTCTACCTCGCCGCCTCGGACGAATCCATAAGTGCGGTCTTGATGCGAGAGGAAGGACGTCGACTCGGTGTATTTCATCGACCGAGCACTAAAGGCCGGAAATAAGGTATCGCCCTTGGAGAAGCTTGCCTTAGCATTGGTAACGCGCGAGGAGACTACGTCCATACTTCCATGCACATCCATACAAGTCCTCACCGACTACCCACTTGGCAAGTATTGTGAAGCCCAAGCCTCGGGAGAATCTCGAAATGGACAATCGAACTAAGCGAGCACGATATATCCTTCGCCCGCCAGCCATCAAAGGTCGAGCCCTAGCGGATTTCTGGCGAGGCTAACTTCGTCGCAAAACCCAGCCCAGTCCGTGTCGGGACGATGCGGCCGAACCAATGGATGAAATACCAAAGGAGTTTGGCAACTCTACGTTGGCGGGGCTTGGAAAAAGCGGTAGCGGGCGAGAATCTTACTCTGGACCCGGACGGCGAGATCACCTACTCACCGGTTCACATTCAAAAATACGAACAACGAGTAGAGTATGAAGCTCGATCGCGGGACTTCGCCTAGCTCAAAATCTCCAAATCGAGCCGTGCGAGTTCACGGTGATTCTCGGTCGTAGTAAGCGAATGTTGAAATCTGAAGCAAAAAGCGGGATGAAGAAATACCTCGGAAAAGCAAAAAGCGCAACGGATTTTCTCATACTTTCGAGATAGTTCGCATCGAGGGAGCAAAACAAATGGTGACATCTTAAGTAAATTGACATCGTCGTCAACGAGCCCGCCATGAAAGAAGTCCAAAGCGAAGCATAGGCGAGGCCGATGGCGGGCCGAGGTCAACGTAGTCTCGGATGAAGAACCCAATTGGATGACTCCCATTCGAGTACGGAGAATGGCGAATCGCCAAGACAAGTGGAAGCTAGAAGGATCTGAACAAATCTATCGATATACAATTGACGGGGTCCTATCTGAAAGTCGTATCTCCACCTCTCTTGGGTGCTTGGGTCGAACCGAGCTGATTACATTCTGCGAGAAGTGCACGAAGGATCATGCGGAGTCACATCGGACCCGAGCCTTATCGAAAAAGTCGTGAGATGGGGATACTATCACGATGATGTTCCGGGACTCGATTGACCTTGTGAAAAGTGTCCAAGTGTCGACTCCACGAGGAGCGTGCGAGGCTACCGCAGACCGACCTCACCTCAATCTGAGCCCTTGGCCGTTTATGCAATGGGGATCGACATCGTGAGGCCCTTTTGTAAAGCACCGGGACGCTCCAATTCCTAATTGTTGCGATTGACTACTTCACGTGGGTGGAAGGCGAGCCTTTGGCAAAATCACAAGCAAGAACGCCTCAACTTCGTGCGAAAGAACATAGTGTGTCGCTCGGCATCCTCATATCCTCCTTTCGGACAACGGACACACAATCATTGATAAGACATTGGAGAGTGGTGTCGAGCTTGGATCGACAAAATTCACCTCGGTGGCCCATCCTCAAGCAAATGGTCGGACCAAGTCACCAACAGGACCATCGTGAAGGGATGAAGACTCGTCTCGACCGAGCTAAGGGCCTTTGGGTGGATAATTTACCACAGTCTTATGGTCATGCCGAACAACACTGGGACCTCGAGCGAAGAAGCGCCCTACGGTTTGGTGTATGGGCCCAAGCGGTGATCCGGCGAGAATTGAGTACCGGTCCTCGTGCCATTGACTTCTGCCCGAAGCAAATGAGGAAAATCTACGAGTGATGCGGATCTACTCGAAGAAAAAGAGACCTCGCCTACATCGAGGAAGCTCGATGCAAGCAACAAGTAGCTCGGTATTATAACCGGCGTGTTAAACCCGACAATTCAGTGGGCGACCTCGTACTCAAAATAATGAAGTCAAGAAAGTCGATGCAGCTCGACAAGTGGAAGCCACATGGGAAGGACCTTACAGGGTGAGCGAAGTCCTCGACAAAGGGCCTATAAGCTCGCCCATTGTCCGGTGAGCAATTACCCAACGCATGACACATCATTCATCGAAGAGATATTATGCATAAGAGTCGAAGGTCGAGTCTTGTTCGGTCGTGTTTTCGAGTCTGTTTAATCAGTGCGAGTCTTACTTTGTTACGTCGTCTTTTATCAATAAAATTTTATTTTTGTGCATGTTTTATTTGTCACTAATGCATAATTAATCTTGATATTATTCTATACCCTCTACGGAGGACAAATTCCCTCGACGGAGGTCGATTACCTTCGTTTCATACGAGGATGAATTTAAGCGTGTAAGGGACCACCCTCCGATGACCTCGGTAAAAACAGAACCATTCCTACATACGAGATCAGATTACCTTCTTTATTTGAAGATGGTTCTCTCTATGTAGGCGAAATAAGGGACCACCCTCCCGATAACCTCGAAAAAGCAGAAATCATTCCTACGTGCGAGATCGATTACCTTCGTTTATTTGAAGACGGTACTCTCTATGTAGGCGAAATAAGGGACCACCCTCCCGATAACCTCGGCAAAAAGGGAACCATTCCTACGTGCGAGATCGAGATTACCTTCGCTGAAATCTTGATGCTTCTCCTGGTTGAACGAATCGAAGACTTGTCGCGCATACAGAATTGAAAGAGGTGAACTCCTCCAACTCTGCCTTCATTAAAGCGACTTGACCTCATGCCTTCCGCCTCCCTAGCCCTTAGCCTCCATCGCCTCGGCCGCCGCGCCCGCCGCCTCGGCGACGGCAGTATCCGCGCTTACGTTTGACGAGGTCCGGATCTTTGCCTCGGCCTCGCTAATCTCTTGGACGAGGAGAGTCTTCTCCCTCCATTCCACGAGCATCTTGGGCCACCAGTCAAGCGGTAACCCGCTTTTCAAGAAGTCCGTTATGAAACCGACATCCGGGCCATCCGTGGACATCTTGGCCACCTCGGCCGACACGACCTCAACCCCTATCTGAGAATCCCATCAGTCGGAAGAATACATTATTTATATTACTTCACAAGGAAGAAGGATAAGTACGCTACCTCGGAAAGGTAGGGGAGCTCGGCGAGCCAACGACGACACATTCCGGTCGGCAGCAACCATGACCTCGGGGATAGCACGCTTAACCTCTTAAAAGCGCTGAAGAGGCTGCGGCTCGGAGACTTCGAAGCCTCACTCGCTCGCTTGGTATATCCCGACATCCTTCAGCGTCGAGGAGGGAGCTCGACATCCTTCAAAATCGAGGAGGGAGCTCGGCACGCGCACTCGACTTCCTCTTCTTCTTCTTATCCCCGATCGGGTTCACCGTAAAAAATAAAAAGGTCGGCATACACACACGGAAAATCATGCGACAAAAGGCGAAGAGAAGGAGGGCCTCGCCTTCACCGACTCCACCTCGGTGGTAGGATCATAAGGCTAAGCCCGCGGTGCAAGCTCGGCCTCGTGAAAGCCTCGTCCACGAGACCTACTTTGTCCGGTGCCTCCTCCAGCCACCGTCAATCTCATCAACCACCACATCGGCGATCTTCTCGATCGCCATGTAAACTCGAGATCCATCGAGTGTGAAAGAAAAACTTCTTCGCGATTCGAGATCTTCGACTTATCTTCGCTTTGAATTTCGATGGGGTGATAAATAATACCACCCGAACCACCCTTCGCTTGCAAAAAGCGGAGAACAAGCCCCAAAGTGAAAGAAAAATTATGCCGATAGGCATAGACACTAGGCCCACCGGATCTGGAAAGAATTTGGCGTAAGTTGGGCGGTGATATGCCGAACATCTGTTGAAGTTCGACATATACCGAGGATAAGAATCGAAGACCGACCCGGGTCGTCTTCGTACACGGTGATAAAACCTTCCCGGAGGGCACAAGCCACTATGCTCCGGACGGGCAACATAAATAATATCGAAATATAGTATTGGGAGGCAATCTCCTTTATATCGGAGGTTGTTAAGATGGAAGAAAAGAAGACACTTTACCAAAATCCCGAAGGGAAGCCATAAAACCGCCGTGAATCCGACGACACATGTCTACAATCTGACTCGGAAGATTTAGAAGAAGAGAAGCCATAACTTACTTTTGGTTTTCGAGGATGATGGTGATAACTCCGGACAACAATGGCGGCGGTTATCGTTTTTCTCGAAGTTTGAAAGTCCGAAATTTTGAAATAGCAAAAGTGATATGAGAAATGGCGTGTCGAGGAAGATATTCCCCATTATCGCTTTATCGGGAATCCAACCATTGCCGCATTAAATGCGCATTAAATGCGTATCACTGTGTCCCTGTACTCAACGACGGCGAGAAAAATCCGTGTTCGGCCTCGACGCGCCTCGTCGGTGGCGCCAGACGAAGACCTCGGCAACGCCCGTCGGGAGAGGCCACAGAGACCTCGGCTTAACGCCTCGACGGTGAAGCGGACGGCGACCTAGGATAAGCGCCTGTGGTAAGTCGATCGAGAGGACCTCGACTTAACGCCGTCGGGAGGCCACCGAAGACCTCGACTTAACGCCGGTGAAGTCGGCTGGAGACCTCGGCTTAAACACCTCGTCGGTGAAGCGAGCGAAAAAAACCTCGACTTAACGCCTCGGCGAGATAGTAACGGTACACAGACAACCTCGGCGGATGCCTCGCAAAAGTGACATATAACCCGAAACATTGACACATACCAAGTCGGATCGTTCGCGCACCGCCTCGGCATAAACAACCCAAAACCAATCGACCTCGCCTGCGTCTTTTTGGGGGTTGTGATAGGATATGCCCAACCACTGCCCGAGAATCGGGCCCAATCTGGTAAAGTGACGTCGAGCTCGGCTGGACAAGTTCGACCAAGAAGACCCTAAAACCGGTGGGGAGCAGAAGGCCCGGTAGTATCTAAATGAATCCTAGTTCGAGAAGGGATGGGATTAAGATCTATCCTAGATCTCGAATCTATTTAGAAGACCTCGGATTTAAGATCTAGGTCTAAATAATTGTGTATAAATAGATCTTAGATTAGGCGAAATAGATTCATACACACTCTTTGTAATCGCTTACACATTCAATCTGCGAATACTTTCTCTCCATGGTGGACGTAGATCTTATTCATAGATCGAGCCACGTAAATCGCTGTGTTCTTTCGTATTTATTTCCTTACGAAATTAAGTTCGATCATCATCCAATTTGATTATCGACTATAATCATACGCCTAAATTAGTATTAATGAGAAAGAAAAAAGTGTGTGTGATTAGATATAGGTCATAGACAACCGCCATTGATTATTAAATACTAATAGAAGATGGTTGTTGTGGTATTCCGAATTCTCTTTTTTCTTCCCACCAACACCCAAAAAAAATTTAGTGAAAATAAACTTTGCGCGTCCTATTTCGAAATAACAAACACCTCCATCGGCGAATAAATTTCATATTTCAAAATGATTTTGCTTCCCAAAAATATCAATTCCGGAATTGGGTAATTAGATATCAGATGTGTGCCAACTAGTTAATTTTGTCATCAAATATCAATTATTATTTCAAATTTACTAACTTTAAAGTTAATCAATTTTAATTCCTATATCAAATATACTAATTCTTTACTAACTTTTAATCAATTAAGTTAGATCGAAAATATCCAATATTAATCCTCTGTTTGCTAAAACCACTAATTTGTCCATGTGTAAATAAAAGTGTGTATCTGTGTTGTCCACATTCACAAAAACTTCAAGAAGACGAGGGGTGCTAGCTCTCTCACATTGGCCCACATCCACGCATGTCCAGCTGGCCACCATTTCCCTATCACTTCCAACCTCGTATTCGATTTTCCTTTTTTCTCCTTTTTCGTTTTCATTTTACTAGTCCATTAATCATCCGCTGTAACTTCCGTAATATCAGCAGAAATCTATTTTTAATAAATTTCGGGAGCTCCATCCCAACTTCCAAGTCAAGGTAAAACTAGTCAAAAAGTCCATAGCCACGAACTTCGAAGCTTCGAGTTTGACAATAAACACTCTTCCATCCTTGCACGCAAACACGCTTCTACATACAGATCTCAACACAAATTAAGATGAAAGCAGCGCTCATGATTTGGGGTTAATTTTATATTAAGCAATAACAAATAATGGAAAATTGAAAAGCACTTACGGAAATTACCTCATACGAATCAACGGACGAACGTCTGACGGATAATTGAACGGAAACGACACGATACACGTAACGGAACACCGACGCTGCAATGAGATGGAATGATGTCGATAATCTCAACCAGCCCCAAACTCAAATCAACACGCACACTGCTTGATCCAAAAAATTTAGATTGAATTATAGTTTCTTCCTGATTGTTTGTGGTGTCCGGTCAAAATTCGATTAGGTTCATTTAATTGGATGGATGGAGAATGCTCTATTTTAAATCCAATATGTCCTTCATTTGGAAATCATATGTACAACCAACACAAACATCAGCTTCCCTGTTTCCAAAAAATTGCTCAGGTGTCGCCGCTCGCCGCCGCGGATCGGACGCTTTCGTCGCGCGAGTGGGCTTTCGAATCAAATAACCAAACCTGCAAATTCGGGTTGCTTCGTCAGAGGTTGTCGGCGCTGGACATGACCGATAGACGGCTCGGCCGCGGACGGAAGTCGGCTCGGCGGCGCTGCTGGTGCGACGACGGACGGATCAAAGCCGCTAGAGCTCGCTTCACCAGATCTCCTTCCACGGTACCAATCCTCACCAGAGAATTCGTCATCGCAGATCTCCTCATGTTTAACCGGTTCGGCGAGTAGGGAATCGATTGATTCCCACCACCGCCGCCGAAGCGGTTTTTGTGCAAAGCACATCGAAACGAACCTGGATGGCTCGTCGGCGAGCACAAGCAAGTCCTCTTCTGAATATTGCCGCCACCGCCGCTCCTCTGCACGACCTGGTTGCGCGGCGCCGCCGCGATCGAGCGCCGCGGAGATATGGATCTGTCGATGGCGAAGCGAACGGACCGCGACGGCGGCGGCGGGGACAGGCCGTGGAGGTTGACGCGTGTGGGGGACGTCGCACGGCGCTGGTTGAAGAAACCAGATGCAGGAGATGAGGAATAGTAGCTGGTGGACGAAGCAAACGACGACGACGTAAAAGGCGACGACTCCAAAGTCATGAACGAGGAATTACGCAGGGCGCCAGAGCGCTGCCCCGGCAAAACCGGCCCGCTCGACCTTCTAGAAGACGTAGCCATCGCTGGTTTTTGCTTTTTCCTTGTTTCCTCCCTCAAGAAAGGGATTGTTGAGAGAGAGAGAGAGAGAAGGAAAGAGGGAATATTTTAGTAATATTTTTCTGAAGTGCCCTGTGTCTCTTCAGTTTGGCAAACCTAGCTGGTGTCAAAGGCGAGATTTATAGATGGGGAAGGCGTGGCACGTCTCGTAAATTCGACGAGACAAGAGGGGCAGTGGGGGAAAAGGGAGGGCAAAGTTTGGTCTGGAGGTGGGGTCCAACATTAAGTAAATGTTGTTGTGGGGAATCTCATCCAACGGCTGCAGCAAACTGACTATAAATATGCTAAACGACTCGAGCTGGAGTCGTTCGAACAACGAAATCCTTCAGGGGCCGCCACGTATTATCATGTAGGGTTATTTACAGCTCGCAAATCGAGAAACAATAGCTACTATTTACCTACTTGAGTTTAAGGCTTGATAGCTTTGTTATCTTAAAACTATTTTTAGGATAATCCTAAATAAACGGTGAATTAGCTTTACTAGGCAAATTCGAAGTAACTTTAAAAATTATCCTTCAGGCCTGTTCCACACTTTTACAAATAGACCACATTTTCGATTTTGATAAAATAATGTTTAACAAATTGATCATTTCTAAATTTAGATCAGACTTATTTTCTCGTATAAGATAATTGCATTTGCAATCCAAAATTTATGAGAAACTGATTTTTTCAATAAAACAATAATGACAATTTTCCATATGCATTAAAAATAATGTTATTTAGATTAATTTTGTGCAGATTTTTTTATGGCTAACACGACTACCCAATACTAGAATTCAATACTAGAATTGAACATTGTCTAAATTTAAAAATATAATCAAAATAATGAAAAGTGGGCAGAGTATATTTTTGAAAAAGAAATTGCACGTCAACGTTAATTTATGATGCAATGTTAGCCTTTAAATAATGTCAATCAAATGCAAAATAATATTGTTTCGGCGATACACATTGAAAGTATTAAATCGCAGAAAAATTGTGAATGAATTTTTTTGCAACAAATTTAAAATTGACAGCATATTTCAAAATGAAATTTCAAAAACTGGACAATAATCACGATTTTTTCATCAATTTCCCTTGTATTAACGATGATAATGAGTGCAATAACCTCGATTGCACTAGTATGACCTGTCCGATTCCTATGAATTAGTATTCATATCAAATTAGATTGTATAATATAAGCTCGATTTTAAAATATCACATGAATTTATATTTTGTGATTATTAGACAAAGTCTTCCATCACATTGATTGAAGCAATATAAAATTAATTTTTTTTTTTATGGAACCCGCAATCGCTACCTTAGTCTTGACTCAGAGTAAACCCACGGCGCATGTAATAGCGCAAACCACACGGAGACAGTGCCACATTGGAAAACCAGGGTGTGATGACTCAAACCTATAAAGGCGTTTGGTGGGATTGAACTTGACCTCCGACCAGGCTAACTCACCTTAACTATCGGTCCTGAGGGACAATATAAAATTAAAATTTATTATATTGGTTGGGGGAGTTGAGAAGTTTGGGGAATTCTCCAACCTTTGTGTGGGATACAGGGCCAAATATGCATATGAAAATAGTAGTCTAAACCAACTCTTACCTGCACCATCCGCTTGTATAACTAGGTGTACAATCTAACTTTCATGTGGCGCAAGTTCTGCATTAAGATAATCATGAACAATATTTTGATGAGATCATACGTATACTATGAGAGGAAATAAGAATGAGTCGTCTCATGTCCTGTACGGATAATGATACTTTCGTTCAGTACAATGATATTTTTCTTCAATATAAATGATACTTTCGAATTATAATGTAAAAAATAAATAATACTATTTTTCAATGTAAATGATACATTTATTAAGAACAAATGATACTTTTGTCCGTCTGTATTGTATGGACGGATGTACCGATTTTTTTGTGAATAAGAATTGGACAATGCGTATGAATTTACCCGAGTTTTTGTGAATAAGAATTGGACTAATCCAAGTTGACATGCAATACATCTCGACAAATCAAAACATATTTTGAAATAATCCAACATGAATTCATCTATTAGCAACCACGTATACGCGCTTAGCTCAATTTTTTATTAGTCTTTACCAGTTACCACTATAGAATTAGAGCAACGGATCAAAGAATATCTGAACAGAAAAAAATATCCGAAAAATATACCCCTCTGTCCCAATATTTATGGTATGTTTCTTTTTTATACGCAGATTAAAAAGAGTTATGTTTTGTGTGTAAAGTAATGTGTGACATGAAATTCGAGATAGTTTTTAATGTAAAATTGTTTCATTTTTTGGAAACGTACCAACTTAATGGGATAACCCAAAAAGAAAAAACGAACCAACAATAATGGAAGAAGATGGTATTAAATTTTGGAAGACTTACCATAACAGTTTCATGTATCAAGATTTTATGATAGAATATTATCAAACATCAAATAAATTACAAATATATTATTAAATATCGGTCTCATCCAATTTTTTCTTTTCTTTTTTGCAGATAGAATTGAATTAATATTGCAAATCGACTCCAGCAAGTGGATGTTATCGACAATGAAATGAAGAGGTTGATTGTGTGTGTGTTGGCCTAGTGGTAGAGTGGTTAATGTCGGTAAAGATCTCGTGTTCGAATCACCGCGACTCACCTTTTAAAATTTCGTATTAATTAATAAAAAAAATAAAAAATGAAGAGGTTGATATGTTGATGTTATCTGGAAGGGGTGTGGTTGGGTGGTGGTTTAGAATTTAGATAGCACCTAAAACACTATGGCCTACCATGTTTAATAATTAATACACTATTTTCAATAATATTTCTAATCTCATTCAAAATTTTAGGCGCTTTTTACCTACTTTTGAGAAGTTACTGGAATTGCTAATGTGGAATAGTGACGATGGATTGGATTGGATTGCATTGAATATAATCAAATCGATCAATTATGCTCGTCTGATTATTTTTCAAGTTCGGCTAGATTAATTTAAACAAAAACTTGGTGAGCTCCTCCTAATCATGAGCTCATCCTTGTTTTTTGTTAAAATAATTATATATTAATTATGATGAATAAGGATAATTAAATTTTAATTTATAATTAAATTTATTAATTTCAATTATAATTTATTAATTAAAAAATAGAATTTATTAATTCATAATTATGGTTTATTAATTTACAAATAGGGTTTATTAATTCACAATTAAGGTTTATTAATTCACAATTAGGGTTTATTAATTCTAATTAGGGTTTATTAATTCTAATTACGATTGATTAATTTATAATTATGGTTATTAATTCAAATCTATTATTTATTAATTCATAATTATGATTTATTATATTAATAAATTTTAATTAGAATTAAATTTAATTAATTATTAAATTAATTTAAAAAGAAATTTGGTGCTGCGCGCACTGAGACCACTTCTTAATTTAAAACTGTAATTCGCTTCGATTAATTCTCATTATTAAACATTCAATTAGTAACTGCGATCTTATTAGATAGTTAAAGATAAATGATGATGCAGGTAACAAGATTTTGATGAAATGTAAGTTATAGGTGGTTCGACAATGCTGTGTGCGTTAGTGCAGTTGTTGGAAGCTTCTACTGATGTCGGTTGATAATTTGTCATCAAATAGGGGTTACCACCATTCAATACTCATCCACCATTTCCTAAGCATTATCATTTTCATTCACAAAATAATATCTGAAATTAACAAGAGATAAATCAGTCCAAAACTTATCTATTTTTGGTGAGAATTGGCCAATATATATATGGTTTCCTATTTTGATTTTTTTTTTCATATATTATATATAGGGATGGTTATTGTAAAAATCATCATTAACGTATAAACGACATACTCACAAAATCATATGAATTTTTCGTGAAAGTGTGAGTTCATCATTAAAGTATATATATGAATTAAAAAAAAATCGTTCGTCATGTGATTCGAACACAAGTATTCGAATTCATCAAGTAAGATGATGAATTCACCGTATATCTTCACGAATTAAGGGCTAGAAATGGTTTTTATTTTATATTTTAAGATTTGCTTATATTTGATCCAATTCATGTATATATATATATATATATATATATAGGTTGGATTATAATAAAAACCTATTTTTTCGTAAGAATCTAAAAATCAATGTACTTTACATACAAAGTTAATGCACTTTATGTATAAAGCTAATACACCAATGAGTTCTGGTAAAATACAATATTATTCATCAATATTTCACAGTGCAATAACTTTATACATAAAGTGCATTAACTTTGTACGTAAAATGCATTGGTTTTTTTAGGTTTTTACGAAAAATATGTTTTTATTTGATCTTTTCCTTGTATATAAATATATATATGGTTGAATTTTTGTAGTACTCGATTCTTAGATAGTATGTAGTTACCAATTTATACCACACATTATGAATATGTGGCCGCACTACGAACTAACACGTGACATCCCATTTTCCATTTTTTAATTGTCGCAAGGGACAAAATGGGGAAGAAAGAAAACCAACATTCTTATTCTTATTCTTATTCTTATTCTTCTTCTTCTTCTTCGATTTTTTTACAACGGCGACAGTGACAGTGGCGGCAACAGATGGTGGTTGCGACGTCGATTGCGACAGCAACGACACATACGAACAACAACTAACAATAGATTTTGAACCAAAAAAAAGAAGAACAAAAATTATAGAATAAAATTGATGAATTTTGAGGAAAAAATAGAAAATGAATTTGATATAAGTAATAAGATTGAAGAATTAAGAGAGATGGTGACTGTGTCGGTGGTTTACGATGAAATTCATCGATAATCGAGCAATATATAAACCCATGTGTTCCATCCTAATTTGTTTAAATTGTTGATGGAACTTCAAGAATCGGATTTAAGCATGCTTTTAATTAAATCGAGTTAAAACAGCTGTAATTAAATAGAACAAAGTCCCTGAATAAATAATTTTCACCTATTTAATTATTATTTCTATCTATTAAACTCCACACAAAAGTTACATCTGTATTCAAAATTAACAATTATATGTAAAGTGCCGAATAAGTTTGTACTTTTTAAATAATACCGAATCAACATCAAATAATTTTATTTGATATAATTTTCATTATATAAGTATGATGTTGAATAAAAGAGCATAAAAGATACGACTCCAAGAGAGAGAGGGTGCGAGTGAATAGTATTTCTTGTGAGATTAATCAATGACTGTAAATTTAGCCATTTACTACTAGCACAAAATTATTGTTGCGTTAGACTTATCAACGTCCATATTTGATGTTCTTGTTCCAAATCCAACAACTCGTATGTGGGAACAAAAGACATTATATAAGTATAATTTAGCATTTACATCAATCCATACCGAAGGGCGGAGTCGGGGCATGTCTTAGACCATCTCCAACGGGAGATGTGAAATATCTTCTTTTTGCAGTGAAAACTTCTCCAACACTATGCTATTTTATGTTGTACTTTAAATATTGCTAAAGTGTTGTGCAATTAATAGTATTGAAGCTGCACTAGTCTATTTTTTTATTATATTTATTTGTTTGATTTTATTTTAATTTAATTTATCTATAAATTAATATTAATTTTAATTCGATTACTGAAAGCTAAATTACATTGAAATATAAAATTACAATAGCTATATTGAACATATTATAACATCTCTATTTTTTCGATAGGTGGCAAGATCATCATGAAGTGATGAGATTTAAGTCTGGATTAGTAGAAAATAATTTTTAATATCAAATTTATCCTTATTCGAATTATTTAATAAAATAAAATTTAAAATCATTAACTAAATTCTATTGAATTTGGACTGTTGATATAAGCTAAATATATAGATGTAATAGATTATTATTTTTGCACTTATCGATATTCTCATCAAAACCATTGTAAGTATATATATATATGAAAAAGTTACCTATAACTTATAGGATCTGAGAATGTGACAACAGCCATGCGAGATCATATTTCTGAAAAGAAAAGATAAAATTTATTTCTGGAAAAAATGCCTCGATATTTTATTTTCTGAAAATTTGTAATCTCTAATCTGCACGATGTATTAATACGTTCATCAATTCATAGTCATGACTCATGAGATATGGGCTCGACTGATTCGACCGCAGCCGACAATACATTAATACCTACTATTAAACAGTATGGTCCAGTTTTTGTGATATTATAAACCATATATATGAAAAAGTGCTCTTTTATACAAATTGCTTTCATTATAGTTGGTCTTTTGCTTTACGATTAAATGTGCATATAACAAAACATAAAATTTTATACATATAATAAAACATAAAATTTTATGTTGATACGAAATATAAATATATATATGACAAAATACGTTTATGTATATAACAAAATATAAACTACATATTGACACTGAAACACAAATATACACATAATAAAACATATTCATACATATTACAAAACATACAAATGTATGTTAATCAACTTAGCTAAAGGCGCATGGCGTCTTGCCAGGACAACGAGCGAGCATGAGCATGAGCGCGCACTTCCAACGTATATGTATATTTGTGTTCAGCTACATGTTTTTTTGTGTTCATTTATATGCATAAGTCAGTTCAACTATATGCATGGTTTTGTTTTTCTCAATCAAATGAAAATCAAATTACTAATATACCCTTACTGTAGCGAAATCAATGAAAATAAGCTTAAAAATTAAAAAAAATCTCATGATCTATGAGATGAATGGATGATATTGAATATTACATATTACCTCAAGCTTGGGTACTATATGATCACTTTTCTATATGATCTTCTAGAAATCAACTTTAAACTAGTAAGTAGAAATCAATATGGTCCGTATATCTTGATTATTGAATGGTCTAGATTGATCTTTCCAAAATGATATGCATTTTTACACATAAGATGATGTCTTTTTCGTATTATGTTTTTTCTCGTATAAAACAATATCTTCTCTATTTTTTATGTTTTTTCACGCATAATACAATGCTTTTTTATTCTTATAAGTATGTTGGTCCTATATATATATATAGGAGATGGATCAGGTAGAAAATGATAATTTGATAGGAAATGAGAATGAATCTGGGCCTTTGATTCACTGGATCAATTATTGAGATTTAATTTCGGTTGTGCTACAGTTTTGTGTTTTGTGTGGTGCAGCGGATTCTTGCTGACACTAAAACCCGTCTTGTGCTTCTGTTCTTGATAAAAGATGCGCTAAACTAATATATTTAGCATATGTGCTACGAAGAGATGATTATGTGCTAAACTAACATGTACAACATAGTAATTCTGATTGTGCGACACAAATATGAAAGATATGCTAGACTTACGTATCTATTTATATTTCCTACACTTATTTTCATTCTCACAGGAACCATCCCCTATATATATGAGTGGGTTATTATAAAATATTTGTTATCTTACAAACGTGAGAATAATACATTCTCCTTGAAAATTAATGCACTAAACAAAAATATTTGAATTTTACTCTTCATGGGATTCGAACTCGGGTGGTGCACAATGCACTTTTCCAGCAAAGTGATACATCACTGTTGATATTGGCGATCTAATAGTTGAAAATGATTCTCATGTTCGCACTTTAAATAAAGTTTTTATTTGAACCTACTCATATATATATATATAGGAGATATCAAATAGTACCCGAACCTGAGGTAGTATATAGTACTCAATCTCATCCACTCATCTCATAGATCATATGGTGGAGATTTTTTCGGATTTTTTAAGCTTATTTCATTGATTTCGCTACAGTAAGGGTAAATTAGTAATTTGATTTGTTATGTGATTTCGAAAACAAACCATGCATATAGTTGAATCGAACTATGCATTTAAATAAACACAAAAATACATTCAGTTGAACACAAACATCCATATGAGTTTCAATTTTAATGCAGGCTGGAATGCACTCACAGCGCTCGCTCGCTCGCACCCAGTGCCATTGGGTGCGATGCAGTGTTATGTTATTTTATATGCATTATTTATGGTTTGTTGCGGTTTTTCCCAAATCCATTGTCCCTACCCAGCATCGGCGCGTACCTCAGTGCCCCTACCCAACGCCAGTGCGCATCGAATATCGGTTGGATTTGTTGTGGCTCTCCTCAAATCCAACGCTCGCGAATACCCCAACGTTCGCGGACTCCCATATCCAGCGCTGGCGCTGGGTGCCTTCCCATTTTGCTCATGAGTGACAAAATAGATTGTCACATGTCAAATTTTGGTACGTCCATGTGTTTAAAATATGTGATCTAGATTGTGTACTACATACTATTTGAGGACCAGATACTATGAGAAGTCAACCATATATATATATATATGAGCTGGTTATAGGAGGAACCATCCCTAAGATGAGAACTAGGAACTAATCTACACCATTTATATCACATAATCTAACGGCTGTGCATAATTAGACGGTCAACAAACAAGATTTGACCCACATTTGCAAACACTGCAGTTTTCCATAATTTATACGGTCGAGGGCATTTAAGTCATTTTAGCAATGGACTTTCTCACTTTATATGCTTGAATTACCGCTCCTCTATCTAAGTCATTTATGGAAAAAACGTATTTATGCATATCAGTAACCCGTTTGTACACAATGTTATTTATCTTATGCAACGATATCTTATTAACGGATTGATATTAATTTTCATACTTGAGGCTATAAAGTACAAGTATCAATCTAAACGAGTCCATCCATCTTGAATAACATCTGATAACGAAAATCTCAATAAAATCACATGAAACAAATTAACATAACCATCGAAGCCATTTTTAAGATAATGAATAGATCAATTGATTGATAATTGTGCTATGTAATAGTATTATGCATATTACATATTATATTATGCACATTAAATCACAAATTGTGCTATGTAATAGTATTATGCATACTATAATCTATATTATGCACATTAAACCACAAATTCGTGCAAACAATATGCATGTTCGTCTATGTTGACGTTGTACAATACAATAGTTGTCTACATCCTTCAAAAATAAGAATTGATCACATAAATATCAAAACAGAAAAGAAAAACAAATTGACGTATCTCTAGGCTCCATTATTTAGATGATAAGTGTGCAAAATGAATGAGAAAGTAGATAATGCACAATAAGAAAAATCATATCAACTATATCATAAATAAGGTATATGGAATCCATTGATTTCAACAGATCAATTAAAATAAGGAACAATATTATTTAATTAACATTAAGCATTTTTTGTTAATTAATATTAGTATAGATAGAGATGTATTATACACCACTAGATCATATCAAATCAAAGGTGAGGATTAGTTCTTAGTTCTCAAGACATATATGGTTCTCATTTGGTCCATCCCCTATATATATATGATAGTTTTGGTGAGAATGCTTACAAGTGTTAGAAATAATAATGTATCACATCCGCACATCTAGCCTATATAAACTGTCCAGATTGAAGAGAATTTAGTTAATGATTTTAGATTTTATTTTATTAAATAATTCGAATAAGGGTAAATTTGGTATTAAAAAAATTATTTTCTTTGTTAGTCCAGACGTAAATCTCATCACTTCACGATAATCTTGCCACCTACCGAAAAAGTAGAGATGTTATAATATGTTCAATATATATCGATTGTAATTTTGCTTTCAGTAATCGAATTAAAATTAATATGAATTTATACATAAATTAAATAAAGTCAAACAAATAAATATTATTAAAAATTTAATAGTGCGGCTAATTATGCTATTAATTGCACAGTAATATAACAATCTTTAGTGTGTGTGTGTTGGTAGAGTGGTTAATGTCTAATGCCAAAGGTCTCGGGTTCGAGTTCACCGTGACGCAACCTTTAAAATTTCTGTATTAAACCCCCCCAAAAAAATATAACAATCTTCAAAGTACATCAGAAAGATAACATATCGTTTGAGAGATTTCCGCTGCAAAAATGCGTTGAGCGTTATTTCATATCTCCCGTTGGAGATGTTCTAAGACATGCCCTGACTCCGCCCGTGGCATGGATTGATTTAAATGGTAAATTCTACTTATACCCTAATCTATAATATGTTTTTGTCCCAACGTATGAGTTATTGGATTTGGAACAAGAAAATCAAATATGGACATTGATAAGTCCAACGAAACAATAATTTTGTGCTACTAGTAAATCCGTAAATTTACCGTCATTGATTAATCTCACAAGAAATAGTATTCACTCGCGCCCTCTCTCACTGGGAGTCGTATCTTTCATGTGAAAGATAGCACTCTTACTGTAAATGATGTGATGAAGGGCACGATATTTTTAAATTATTAGTATTATATACCCATATAAAATTGAATTGTCCATAGTAGCAATGGTTTGGGCGCTTTTTCTCCTTCCATTTGGCTAGGGTTCGAATCCCTCCATGACTTATTTTTCTCCTATTTTTCCTACTTTGTGTTCTTTGTTTTCTTTTTTTTTCTCCATTTTATTCACTTTCTTTTCTTTTTCTTTTTTCTTTTTTCTATAATTTTTTTTATGTTGATAAAATAAAAAATATATATAAATAATAAAGTTTTATATATAAATGAATAAAATCAATTCAATTTCTAAAAATATTGTGATGAATTTATTATAATAGTTATAGGTAATATTTGTTTAAATTATTTTAATAAGTTATATATGTGAGTTAATTCTTTATTTCATTATATATTTGTAATAGGTACAAGAAAATCAAGATTTGAGTTTTGTAAGATAATACAATTTACAATATTAACATTTATAAATTTTAATTATTTTAATTTTGTAGATATTATTCATTGGTTGTTTATTTATTTATAAGTTAATCTTATTATTTTATTTTTGGAAGATATTAGAACATCTTGAAAAGAAATTTGATATAAAAATTACCTCTATTCAAATAATATTATGTTATTTAAATTATTATTATTTAATTATTTTAAAATTATATTTTATTATCTTGTAAAATTATAAATAATTGGTACTCCAGGTTAAATTTTCCTAGCCGCCATTTGCTCGCCTAGCTCTGTTAATCAGCATCATATTATATTATATAATGAAAATAATATCAAATCAAATTATTTGATGTTGATTCGGTATTACTTAAACATACAAACTTATTCGACACTTTACATATAACTGTTAATTTTGAATATAGTTTATGTGTGGTAATATGTAACTTTTATGTGGAGTTTAATAGATAGAAATAATAATTAAATAGGTGGAAATTATTTATTCAGGGACTTTGTTCTATTTAATTACAGCTATTTTAACTCAATTTAATTAAAAGCATGCTTAAATCTGATTCTTGAAGTTCCATCAACAATTTAAACAAATTAGGATGGAACACATGGGTTTATATACTGCTCGATCTATATGTTTTGTCTCAAACAATAATTTCGTATGAAAAAGTTACCTATAAATTGTGGATCTGAGAACGCGACAACAGCCATGCGAGATCATATTTCTGAAAAGAAAAGATAAAAATTATTTCTGGAAAAAAATACCTAGACATTTTATTTTCTGAAAATTTGTAATCATTAATCTGCACGATGTATTAATACGTGACATCAATTCATAGTCACGACTCATGAGATATGGGCTCTACTGATTAGACAGCAGCCGACAATACATTAATGCTCACTATTAAACAGTATGGTCCAGTTTTTGTGATAATATAAACCAAATATATGAAAAAGCGCTTTTTTATACAAATTGCTTTCATTATAGTTGGGCTTTTGCTTTCCAATTAAATGTGGACAATCCGCTTTCTCAGATTCCACCTCTTGCAAATGATTTTTTAGCTTTGAACATAATCATTATGTTTTTTTTTAGTTTATAATTTGTTGGGTTTATATTTAGTTAGTATATAAATTAATAATTGATCGAGGATTTTAATATTTTAAATATATAAAAAGAATACTTGGATACCTTTTTGTTCATTTACCCCTTATCCATCAACATAATCAAAGCCCAACACTATTATTCAACCCAGGGCCATAATGTTGGACTCATACAATTTTTTTTTTAATCATTAAATACAGAAATTTTAAGGGTCGTATCACGATGAACTCGAACCCGAGACCTTTGACTTCATGCATTAACCACTCTATCACTAGGTCAATACACGCACACAAACTCATACAATTTTATTAATTTAGAATGACATCAATTAATTTCAAAAGGAGTCTAGTTCAGCCAAGACACAAATTTTAATTACAAATTATACTTATCAATAATTTGATTTGACAAACACATACTTTTTAGGATAAATATCACTTACCATTTTAAGATTTGGACCTTTTTATACCATAAACATCATGACAAATTCACCTTAACATATTTCTTGTTAATATTTCGATAAATGGTTTCGGCATGATCTGTCTAGCTGGCATGCCAAAGCTTAGTGGATTATGTAAATAAAAGTTATTTCTAAAAAAACACCCACATAATCAAACAAATAAAAGAAATGGATTGATAATTTGATATGAATAAAAAAATTCAATTCACATTTTCCCTCACCATAGCCGTCGTCTCCATCTCTCTTCTGTCATTCACCTTCAGAAACCTTCTCCTGCCTACCGTCGTCTCCATCTCGATCCGGCTGGCAGCCGCTGTGAACTCACTCACTCATATTCGTCTGTTTGCCTTTGATCGAAAAGAGAGAGAAAGACAAAAATATAAAAGCTGAAAATATCTTTCTTATTTCATTCAAACGCTCATCAGAATTGCTTTATATGTAGCATAGTGCTCTATGGCTATTCCTACCATATCTCGTGATTGTATTGGTTACGAATATATTCTATGAGAACCAATAGCAAGATAACACAAGACTACATCTAGATCATTCTAGCTAGTGGTAACAACCAACGTGCTCATATTGTGCAAACATTTCCACGTCGGCAGATATCCATGTCATCATGCAGAGTCAGCTAAGATTCCCTCAATTCGAGCGAGCCGAGAGACCACCAAGTTTGTTCTTGAGGCGAGAGAAGAATTGCAAGCTCAATGGTTTAGTAAGGATGTCCTTAATCCGATCCGGCAGAAGAACATGACTTACTTGAAGAGTATTAGCCGCAATCTTGTCATGCGAACAAAATGAATGTCAAGCTCAATATGTTTGGTACGAGCATGTAGAATGTGATTAGACGCCAATGCTATAGCACTCAAATTATCAACCCGGATAGTAGGTGTTTTGGATGTCGAAAGACAACTCTTGAAACAAAGAGACAAGCCATGATATTTCGGCGGTGTGTGCGAGGCTCGATATTCGACTTCAAGACTCGATCCGAGACAACATGTTGTTTCTTTGAAGCCCAAGAGATCAAATTACCACCAGGTATACACACATACCGACGTTGAATCGACGGTCGTCAATATCGGAAGCCCAATCGAATCCGAAAACCAATGATATGCGATTGATGAGTGCGGTAAGATGAACACCATGATCTAAAGTACCGCAACATATCGGAGAATGCGCCGACCGCTGCCGCCATTGAATCAAGAGGATTCGCCATGAATCGGCTGACTTTGTTAACGGCAGCGGATAGGTCCCACGGTGATGGTGGTATTGGAGAGCACCAACAATGCTGCGGTATTCTCGAGGATTTGCCATAGGTGAACCTTGAAACTTAGATAGTTGGGCGTAAGATACCATAGGCGTGGGACAAGGATTCACAGATCGCATATTGGCCTTAGACAAAATATCCAAGCATACCTCTTTTGATGAAGGTGAAGACCTCAGTGTAGTTCGAGAATTTCGAGACCAAGGAAGTGATGTACCAACCGAGATTTTTGAGAGAAGGATTGTCCCAATGCAAAGAATGACAAGTGTTAATAGCCGATGGAGAGGAACTCGTGACAAGGATGTCATCAACATAAACGAGCAAGTAAACCGTAGCTTGAGTGCCTTTCTTAAAAATAGAGAGTGATCACTTGGACCAAGAAACCCCAATTTAAGAAGAGTATCTTTGAAGGTGAGAAACCAAGATCGAGAAGCCTGTTTGAGACCATATATAGCTTTGTTAAGCTTGCATACCAATGGTGTAGTCCAAAGAACTCGCCGGAGGTCATTTCACGAAGACAGTTTACGTAAGAAGCAATTGAGGAAAGCATTATCTACATCAAGGTGAGTAACTTCCCATTGATGTTGAATGGCAAGAGAGAGCATGGTCCGGATAGTCTTAGAAGCGACAACGGTCAAGGTTTCGGTGAAGTCAAAACCCGGTTCCTGTGTATATCATTGAGCAACCAAACGTGCTTTATACCGAGCAATACTTCCATCAAGATGTCTTTTATTTTGAAAACCCATTTGCAACCAATAGCATGCTTCTCATTAGGCTGTGGAACAAGCGTCCACGTGTGATTGACATAGAGAGCTTTGAGCTCACGAATCATGGCAGAACGCCATAAGGGACTAGACAGAGCCTCGGAGACAGTCTTAGGTTCAATTGCTACAAACTTGTCAGATGAAGAACAAGTAAGCAAAGCCTTAGGTCTGAAGATGCCATTCTTACCTCGAGTAACCATGGGGTGAACATTGTGAAGAGGAGCCGGAGGTGGAGAGGAAGTAGCATCGCGCACAGTGGTAGAAGGAGAATTAGAGGTGGAGAGAGGGAGGGAAGGGTTCGAGGAAGTAGGAAGACTCGAAGAGGAACTATTAGAATTGGAGTCGGGAATGGGTCCGGAGTCGAATGGTGATAGGAGAACTAGGAGTAGGAAGGGTTGAATGGATATGTGGAGAAGGAGTAGGGAGTGTGAAATAAAGAGAGGATGCGGATGGAAGAACCCAAAACCCGTAGGATAATCGAATGAGCGAAGGAGGAGGCTGCGAGGAGATGAGGAGGTTCGATGAGGAAAATATGTTCGTCAAACAAGATGTCTCGTGTGACTAGAATTTTTCCGTAAGAAGAAGACTTTGTATCCTTGTGATGGAGACTATAGCCGAAAGGTACCGAAGCGGATCGAGCTTGAAGTTTGTGCTTGTTGTAAGGACGTGTGAAGGGTAACACAAGCGACCAAACGTGCGTGAGGTAAGTATAACTGTTTGAGATGGAAAAGTTTTTCAAGAGGAGTGACGAACTGGATAATTTTGGTGGGGAGACGATTGATGAGATAAATGGAAGTGGAGAATGCGTCGTCCCAGTGTTTCATTGAGAGGCCAGATTTGAAAAGGAGGGACAGACCCATTTCGACAATGTGTCGATGCTTCGCTCGCCAACCCATTTTGTCATGAGGAGTATAGGGACAGAAATTTTATGATGAATGCCATGTTGAAGAAAAAGGATGTTAGATTTCGTATTCTCCCCCTACCGGTTTGTATAGATTTAATCTTGGTGTTAAGTTGAGTTTCACAAGAGCTTTGTAGTGTAAAAGACATTATGGACTTCACTTTAGCTTTAAAGAGGTATAACCAAACGTATCGGCTAGAGTGATCAATAAAACTCACGTAGTATGAAAAACCATTCACACTTGTAATAGGAGCAGCCCCCGAGATCGCTATGGATTAATTCAAGAGGAGTGTCATGAGATGAAGTGGAGTCAGTGTATGGCAATCTATGCATTTTGGCAAAGACACATGGTTGACATAAACTAGACGCTTTTATTTCTTGAAAAGGTAAATTACAAGAGTTTAAAGCCTTGCGCACAACATCAAAGGAGCAATGTCCTAGTCTATTGTGCCAATCATCGAGGCGAGAGAGGAAGAGACACGAGAAATCGATGAAGGTTGATTCTCCATCTTCACAGCAGAGACTCAAACTTTGATTGGAAGCGAGAAAAATGACGATGGCGCAATTACTTGCGGAGTGGGATGAAGTTGAAATTGGTAAAGGCCTCCTTTAAGAGTACCCTTGAGTAGGATAGCTTTGGTTTCTGATCCTTCACCATACAAAAGTTAGGATGAAATTTAGAAAGACTTTGTTGTCTTTGACAAACCGTGACACACTTAACAAATTCTTGGTGATGTGTGGTACATGAAGGAGATTATGAAGAATGAAAGAGCGAGAAGATGAGGGTGGATAGAATACCTTTACCAATGTGAGCATTGTCTACCTCGTCCATTTCCCATCTCGCAACTTCACACCACCCGATACTCGGAGGTGAATTCGGGTTAGATAAATCATGAGAAATATGATGAGTGGCGCTGAATCAGGATACCAAGATTTTCATTATTATAATCGGTAGCATTGTAGTGTGTGATGCTCGATTCAAGACGTGGCTATGTGGAAGATGAGCCATATTAGTCGTAGATCCGTCTTGAGAAGGATATGGTCACGACTTTGTTGCTTTGGAACAAAACTTTGGTCAAATCTATACCAACACTTATCTGCAGTATGTCCTTGAAGGAAGCAAACTTGGCAAGTTGGTTTGTTACCCATGTTCCTTCCTCTTCCTCTACCAGTGTTATAACCTCCACGCCGCATACCGCTTCTTCCCTCCTATTACCATTAAATCCTCCTCTTCCTCTCAGAAGCTTTGAGAATATCCTCCGGGAGGATTTACATGAGTGATATATTGAAGAAGGCTGCGAACCATCGTTGTTGAGAGGTAGGTTTAGTCGACTCCAACCTATTTTCAAAAGCGAGTAATAGGGAGTGCACGTCCATGGCGCACTCATGCTTACCTTGGAGCTAATCGTCACTACCACGTAATCATAATCATGTCCCAAGCCATTTAAAATATGTAGAATTTGATCTTCATCATAAACACGATGCCCGGCGTAATTGAGTAAGTCACAACACGCTTTCACTTTAGATAGATAATCACCATGCTCAAACTTTCTTTCTTAAGAGTTTGAAGTTGAGTTTGTCTTGCATTACCTTAGCTCTTGATTGATTGGCAAAATTGGTTTCAAGAGCACACCATATTGAAGCACTTGTGTTCAATCCAACAACAAGTGTCATCACACTTTCGCTAACGATGATCAATCCAAGCAAAGGCAGAACTTGATCTTGCCTCCCATGTTGTGAAATCTGGGTTCAAAGATCCGTGTGTGTCATCTCCATCTTTGTCTTCTATCCATCTCGAAGGAGGTTGAGTAAAACCCGTAGGAATCCTCAAGACCATATCCTCGTATAGTAGCAAGGATCTGCTGTCTCCAGACAAGAAAATTTGACTCTTTCAATTTTAAGGGTGTGGTATATTATGAAGAAAAGTCACGGGGCTTCCATTTGTGGAGTATATGAAGATGACTCTTCCATGGCAAAGAAAAGAAAAGAGAATGTAGGACAAGAGGAGGTAGAGCTACCTACGCCCGATACCATGATCGAAAAGAGAGAAAGACAAAAATATAAAAGCTGAAAATATCTTTCTTATTTCATGCAAACGCATAATCGTAGAATTGCTTTATATAGAGCATAGTGCTCTATGGCTATTCTACCATATCTCAAAGAGATTGTATTGGTTCTGGAATATATTCTATGAGAACCAATAGCAAGATAACACAAGACTACATCTAGATCATTCTAGCTAGGGTAACAACCAACGTGCTCATATTGTGCAAACATTTCCACGTCGGCAGATATCCATGTCATCATGCAGAGTCAGCTAAGAGCCTTTTAGATTTTCTAAAACCCATCTGCTCCCTCTCTCTCTCTTCTATCCTCTGAAATTTTCGGGGAGGACTCACCCATCCAAAGAATGATAGACGCCACCGCCACTTCTTGCCTCACCCGACCAACCAGAGAGAGAAAGAAAGATGTTGAATTTGTAGAATATTGAAGTAGAATAACTTGGAAGAAAACACAAGGAAGAAAAGAAGTTGTAGAAATGAAAAAAAAAAACTGAAAAATTCATTGGATGAAGAATTTTATTATTACTTTCATATATTGTACAATTAACAATCATATTGAGTAGTTATAGAAAAGTAAACAAGCATCTAACAAAGAAAATGATAGGATACGGTCCAACTCCCAGGCCCAAGCATCAGGTCTAATATAAATAAGCTTGATATGAAGCTCGGCCCAAACGAGTCCGGCCCAAGAAGGCTCCTGAACTAGTGGGAACGCAGAAGATTCGGTCATATCTAGGAGAATCCTAATTAGAGAGGAGATAGGATTCAGATCTTATCTCGGATTCGAGATCTAGGTTATTATAATCGTGTATAAATAGATGCTAGATTAGACGGAAAAAGATCATCTACACTCTTTGTAATCGCCCCTCATATTATCAATATCAAATACTCCATCTCTCTCTCCGTGGACGTAGATCTTATTCATAGATCGAACCACGTAAATCCTGGTGTTCTTGCGTATTTAATTCCTTATGAAATTAAGATCGATCACTTGGCGTCTGCATGGAAGCGAAATTGTGTTTTCGATCAAAGTTTGTTTACAGGGAATCAATCACAACAATGAGAACAAGAAGTCTTGCATCCAGGGCCGCTGCCGGCAACAACAGCAACAACGGCGACGAAACACGTCGAGCTCGCTTGGAAAAACCGGCCGAGATTCGACCCACGAAGAACGTCCAGCCTCGACGGCGAGGCAATCCCATCCCGCGTGAAGAAGTAGAATACCAAAGCGAAGGAGATCGCAGCGATAACTAAGGAGAACCTCGCGCGCGAGATGAACCTTGACGACGCGTTAAGGGGTTTCTTGAGAAGAATAAGGAGAGTTTCTCCAATACCTTAGCGAAGCACAAGGTCGGCCGCTTCGAAGAAAGAACGCTGAAGCCTCGTCTAAACACGAGGCACCGCAGCCAGGGGATCCCCAAAGATCTGTGTCGTGGGCGCCGTGCCGCACGCGTGGGGCCCAAACCAATCGCGCGAGGGCGAACAGCGCGATAAGGGCGTCGCGACCGCCACGAGGCGGTCCCCGTTACCAAATGAGTTCGATCGACGAACTCCGCCCACTCTCCGAGGCGGCCGACGGGTACGGAATATAGTCACCCGTTCTCAAACGAAATACTGACACCCCGCCTCACGACAAATACGGTGCCGAGCATCGCCTCACGACGGACTAAGGGACCCGTAGAACTTCCTCTCGCAGCTTCCAAAGTACAATATGATCAACCAACGCCTCGACCACGGTTCATATGTGCAAACTCTTCCCGAGTTGCTTTGTCGACAACGCCCGTCGGTGGTTCGACAACCTACCTCCGGGAGTATTGGATCATATCGCGACGATGGCGGCCTTCCATCGAAGGTTCTTCCGTAAATGCAGCGATAAGGCGTCGTCGGACACCTCCTCACCGTGAGGCAAAGCCGAGATGAGTCCGTGGCGACTTTATGACCGTGTTCAACAAGGAGTGCTCGAAAGTCGAAGACATAAATGACCTCCTCATCATCTCGGCCTTCAAAACGGCATCCTACCGGGGCCTCTGCAAAGAGATCGTCACACGAGCCCGTCGCGACGAGCTATGACGATAGCCGATCGGTTCGCCAAGGCGACGAGGCGAGATAGGAAGAAGCGGGCGTAAAAGGAGAGCCCTCCGAAAAGGAAGAAGATATGAAGGACGGGGAGGCCAAGGCCGGGCGGCGAAGTCTTATGGAGAGGATCGCCACCCATAGAGTCCGGACTCGGACGCAGCACCCTGGGCGACCTCAATACACTTCGACGAAGCGAAGGCGTAAATCTAACTCCATATGGACAAGTTCGAAAGCCTCGACCAATGACGGGAGGTCAAAACGTCGAACCAAGGACAAGCACGCTCTTTTCACGAGGACTACGGGCATGACATGTAGGAATCTTGAGATCTCATGGGAGACATCGAGGCGCTAGTGCAGGGGAGTCCTTAAAAATACAAAGCGGGACCGACAAGGCGGGCCAACACGAGGCCCCTCATCGAGATCGGAAAAAGAGGAAGCAGTGAGAAGGGAATGTGCCCTCACAAGAAGGCAAGCCTTAACGAAGGCGAGGAGGAGATGACGAACCCCAAGACGACGGGTCATCTCTACCATCACGGGTCTCCCCGCTGAGTTACGAAGTCCTCCTCAAGGTCGAGGCCCAAGTCCCCATACCAACGAGCACATCAACAAGTGGTTCGGGAGGACGAGGCAATTACCTTCTCAGGGACGACCCGTACCTCGGTGATGCCCACCAGACGCCACCGGTGATCCGAGCGATCGCCAACAAGTTGGTAAGACGCGATATATCGGCGGTGGCGCGTCGATGCATCCTCTTCAAAGAATGTTTTGACAAGTTAGGAGTAGAGGCGCACAGCGCGAGCCGCTACCACTCCGCAGACAGACAAGAAGAGACACGCCCGGCACGGGTGATAGACCTGCCCGTCGCGGTGGGAAGGGCACGCACGCAGCTCACCAAAGTGGTACAGTTCTTCGTGGTCGCGCCCATTCGCCATACAACGTTATACTGGGCGAGGCGGCTAAACGCAGAAGAGCGGTGTGCTCAACATACCACCGACAATGAAAATCCCACAAAAGGAGGGATAGCCGTGATCCGGGAGACCGAGCGAGTTAAAGAATGCATGCAGGTCGCCTCGAGAGGTGCGGGACTTCGGTCCAAGAACCGCAAAGATAGCAATCAAAGAAACCCGAGGAGTTGGAACCGAGAGGACATCGCCGCCCCAGAGAACTCGGTGGAGGAGGTTGCATTGTATGAAAACGAACCATCCAAAGTCGTAAAGTTGGCTCTCACCGGTACCTCAACTAAGAAAGCGGATCATCCAACTCCTAAGGAATTCGAGACGTGTTCGCTGGTCGCCTCGATATGACCGGGTCTCACCATCTATCATTACACACCGCCTCAACATTGACAACGAGTAAAACCGGTTCGGCAAAAGCAACGGATTTTGCGGCGAACGGAATCAAGTCATCCACGACGGTGAAGCAATTATTAAAGGCACGATCTTGTTCGAAGTCAAGTATCCGACACGGATAGCCAACCCGTAATGGTGAAGAAAGGCGGAGGAGGATGGCGAATGTGCATCGATTATACCGATCTCAACAAACATTGCCCTAAAGATCGTTACCCTCCCCAACATCGACAAAAAGTTGGCGCTTTGGTGGTCACGAAGTCTTCTTCGCTCGGACCAGATAAAGGATATCACTAGTCTTGATGGACGATGAAGACGCAGCCAAAACAGCCTTCATTACAGACTTCGGAGTCTTCGCATACAAGAAGATGCCATTCGGACTCAAGAATGCAGGGGCTACCTATCATAGGATGGTAGATAAAATATTCCACCTCTACATATGACTGAATGTGGAAGTGTGCGTAGATGACATCGTCGTCAAGAGCTTTAAGGAAGCCGTATGTGTTGCCGACCTCGTGATCGCCCTCGACCTACTCGTAAAGGTCAACCTAAAGCTAAACCCCGTAAATGCACATTCATAGCTCGTCCGGAAAATTTCCGGTGTTGGGTTTCACAAGAGGTTTAAAAGCCAATCCATCCAAGGTTCAAACCATTGTGGAGATGAGGATGCCAAAACAATCCACGACATACACAAGTTGACAGTGCATCGCCGACTCGGTAGTTTTCTTTCGAAAGTCATGGATAAGCAGCTCCTTCTTCAAAATACTCAAAAGGCTCCTGAGTTCTCCGGAATGACATACACAAGTCCGCCGATGATCTCAAAACTACCTCGCCAAACTCCCACTCTATCCGTCCCAAAAGAAGGAGAAGTCCTCTCCTTATACTCGCCGCCCTCGGACGAAACCATAAGTGCGGTTTTGAGTGCGAGAGGAAGGACGCCACTCACTGTGTATTTTATCACCGAGCATTGAAAGGACCGTAAACATCAGATCAACCTTTGGAGAAGCTCGACCGGCATTAATAAATGCCGCAAGAAGATTACGGCCATACTTCCATGCACATCCCATATAAGTCCTCATCGATCACCCACTTGGCAAGTATTGACGGCCGAGCTCGTGGAGAATCGCGAAGTGGGCAATTGAATTAGGCGAACACGACATATCTTTTGCCCCGTCTGCCATCAAGGTCGAGCATTAGCGACTTCCTTATCGAGGCTAACCGCGAGAAACCAAGTCCAACTAGTCCGTGTCGACGATACCGAAGCCAAACCTATAGATAAAACTCCGGAGGATTGCCGGCAAGTCTACGTTGACGGAGCTTGGGAAAGCGGTAGCGGAGCGGTATCCTACTTTTAGGACCATATGGCGAGATCACATATGCACTTCGGTTCGCGTTTAAAATACGAACAACGAAGTGGAATACGAAGCCTTAATGCGGGACTTCGCCCAGCTCAAAGCCTTCGTGCACGAGTCTGCAGAGTTCACGGTGACTCTCAAGTCATAGTGAGTCACATGTTGGGAAAGTGCGAGGCAAAAGACAACAGGATGAAGAAATACCTTGAAAAGCCAAAAGCATACAACAAGCTTTCTCACACTTCCAGCTAGTTCGCATCCCAAGGAGCAAAATAGCCGAGTACGACGAAGCAAACTAGCCTCGCAAATCGATTTACTTAACTCGCCAAGATGAAGAAAGTCCAAGCGAAGCATAGCGATGACGACACTGGAACCGAGGTCAACATAGTATCTGACGACGAACCTAATTGGATGACTCCCATTCAAGAATACCTGGAAAAGGGCGAGCTACCCCATGACAAGCTCGAGGCTAGGAAGATCTTGAGCAAATCTACTGCGATATACGGCAATGTGGAATTCTCTATAGAAAATCATACCTCCACCCTCCTAAGGTGCACGGGTCCAAACCGAGCTAACTACGTGCTCACGAGAAGTACATGAAGGATCGTGTGGAAGTCACATCGACCCCGCTACTATCGAAGAAAGTCATGCGATGGAGATACTATTGACCGACAATGTTCCAGACTCAATCGATCTCGTGAAGAAATGTCCAAATGTCAAATCCATGGAAGCGTGCGAGGCTACCTCAAACCGACCTCGCCAAAGATGCAAAGCCCTCGCCATTTATGCAATGGGGATCGACATCGTAGGCCTTTCTCGCAAAGCTCCGTGACGTTTCAATTCCTAATTGTCGCGATCGACTATTTTACGAAGTGGGTGGAAGTCGAACCCTTAGTAAAGATCACGAGCAAAACGCCTCAACTTGCGGAAGAACATCGTGTGTCGCTTGCATCCCTCATGTCCTTATTTCGGATAATGGGACACAGTTCACGGATAAAGTATTCAAAGAATGGTGTCAAGAGCTTGGATCCAAAGTGGTTCACTTGTAGCTCATCCTCAAGCAAATGGTCAAACCAAGTCACCAACCTGACAATCGTGAAAGGACTCAAGACTCGCCTTGACCAAGTAAAAGGCAATTGGGTGAAAATTTACCGCAAGTCCTATGGTCGTGTCATACTACACCTCGGACATCAAACGGAGAAACACCATACGACGGTATATGGAACCAAGCGTTGATCCTGCAGAGATCGATATGCGAGCCCCGTACCATTCACTCTCCGCCGAAGCCAATGACGACAATCTACGATCTGCTCTAGATCTACTCGAAGAAAAAGAGACCTCGCCACATCGTAGAAGCTTGGTATAAGCAACAAGTAGCTCAGTATTACAACCGTGTGTCAAATACCGATAATTTCAAGTGGGGACCTCGTACTTGAAACAATGATATCGGTAAGCCGCAAAGCTCGCAAGCCGAAGCCACATGGGAAGGACCATACCGGTTGAAGAAGTCCTCGGAAAGGCTCGTATAAGCTCGCCCATATATCCGGACAACAAATACCGAAGACGCGGGCACATCATTCATCCAAGAAATATTTTGCATAAGTGTCAATAGTTGAGTCTGCTCGATCGTGTTATCGAGTCTGCTCAGTTGCGTTTGTGAGTCTTGTTTTATTATTACGTCGGTCTCTATCAATAAAATTTTTTCTTGCATGTTTTGTTTATCACTTATGCATACTATATCTTCTCCATTTTACTATACCTCTTCTAGATCTAACTATACCATCGACGGAGGACGACTACCTTCGTTTAATACGAGGGCTAACTAAACGCACGTGAGGGGACCACCCCTAGCAATAAAACTTGCCAATAAGGAACCAATACCTTCGTTTATTTCGGGAAGAGGACCACCTCGGCGATAAAACTTGCGAAAAGGAACCTATACCTCCGCTCACTTTGGGAAGAGGACCACCCGAGCAATACTTCTTGCCAAAACAGAACCCATACTGCATGCGAGACTAAATACCTTCGCTTATTTCGAGGATGAATACCTTCATTCGAGGACGAAATACCTTCGTTTATTTCGAGGATGAATACCTTCGTACGAAGACGAACTACCTTCGTGCGAGGGACGAACTACCTCGATGAATACCTTCGTTTATTTCGAGGATGAACTACCTTCGATGAGGGACGAACTACCTTCGTTCATTTAAGGACGAACTACCTTCGTACGAGGACGAACTACATTCGATGAATACCTTCATTTATTTCGAGGACGAACTACCTTCGTTCATTTGAGGACGGACTACCTTTGTACGAGGACGAGCTACCTTCGTCTAAACGAGGACGACCTACCTTCTTATTGGTTACTGTAATAAAAGGCGGTGTTCTCGAAGAATTAACACGAAGCAAACGAAATAATTCTTATTTCAAAGTATACGCTTATACATTACGAGGACAAAGAAGGCCCAGGAGGCCGAGAAAAGCTGAGCCAATCCCTAGAAAAATCGGGATTCAACAGAGCATCTATACTAATCCTACCTCTACCTCGTCCTCGATCTCGCTAAGAGCCCCGCCAGATCGACCTCGGCCGCCGATGATGCAGCCTCGCTAGATCGACCTCGACCGCCGATGACGCCCGACCTCGACTCGAGGGCCTATGTCTCTCTCGAATGAAACGCCTCTCTTGAGCTACCCACCTCCAAAAAAGGCGCCGGGGCAATGGCGGAAGTCCTAGCAGACGAAGAAGTCGCAGCAGAAGTAGAAGCCTCGGTCTCCGAACGAAGCACCCGCTCGAGAAAGGAATGACGAGCTCGACGATCTTGTACAAGCCGCCGACCTTCTTAAGCTCGGCATATTGCTCTCGATATTGCCAAGAATTTGAGCCGTACTCATTCCTATATCTCCAACAAAGGCTGCGAGCTCTTGAACTTTTGCTTCACCTCGAGATGGTCATCCTTCCACCTCGGCGTGTAATTTCTTCGTACTCTGCGTGTTCCTCAAGAACCCGCTTAGCGTCGCCTCGGCGATCTCGAGCTTATCCTCCGATTCTAAAGGCGAGCTTGAAGCTCGTCACGACCTTCCCGGGCAGCCCTAAGCAACTCGGCCTCCTCCCGCACATGACCGAGCTTGACTTCCAAGCGAAGGACTTTGGCCTCTTTAACCTCGAGAGCCCACGTCAAAGCTTCGATTTGACCCAATCAAGGGGAAGCATCAGGCATATCAGGAGAAGACTGAACACAAAAGACAATTTCCTTCAGATGAACGATGGATTTTATTAAAGCCTTTAAGGCAAATCAAAAGCGACATCCTAATGATGACGTATTTACAAGTTGATCTACAAAAAAAAAAAAAAAGGATCAACTGACCCCTCCAGAAGCTCTGCCTTCGACCCCGGCTAGCTCGGCCGCATCTTGGGGAGCGTCGACCTCGGCTGCGGTGGCCGTCTCGAGCCTGCTCGCTCCTCCTCTCCCTGGGATTCCACGAGCCCCGACGCCTCCACCGCCTTAGCCGCTTCCGGATCCTTCGTAGGTCGGCCATCAGGCTTCAATCATGGGATCGCGATCCACCGCAAGCACGGACGGACTCATGATCGGCAAAACCGAGGATGAGGTCGCTCGCAGCCGACAGCAAGTCCGTCAAACCGCGACCCAGGACCTCGGCATACGCTCGAACCAGAGCGTTATCCTCTGTCGCCTCATACCCATACTTGGACTTATCCAACTCTGGGTAATCCTCGGCGACTTCATCAATGACGTCCGTCACTGCGCACCTATTCAGCACCGCAGCCATGTCGGCGACCATCCCAGAGAAGCCCCCAGAGAAGAATAGCCTCTCCGCAAAAGCGCGGAGCATCTTCCCTTGCGAGGTCGCCACCGACCTCCCGACGCCGCCTCTGCTCGCCGACCTCGACAACCGACCTCGCCTCGCCACCTGCCCTTGCCGCCGGCCGCCTTAGCCGCCTCGCCGCCTAGCCTCGCCGCCCGCCGCCACGACCGCCGCCTCCTCCGGACCGCGATCCCTAGCCCGAGCCTCGGCCTCGGAAACCTCCTGGACGAGAAGAGTCTTCTCGTCCTCCATCTCCTGCACGTAATGAGCCACTCCATCGAACCGGCAACGGCGCTTTCGTGTACTCCGTCACGAGAGTGGATGCTCCCGTCACCAAGGCGCACGCTTTGCCGCTTTGGCCGATACGGCCTCGACCCCCTGTGTAATGACCAACCAAGTCAGAAGATACCATAATTATGCTATCTTAAATATATACAAACAGATACGCTACCTCGGGAAAGTGCGAGTACAGTTGAGAACCAATGATCTCGACCCTGGATCGGGCGGTAGGAGCATCAATGATCGCGCTTAAGCCTCTTCAGCGCTTCAAAGGCTGAGGCGGTGGACTTCTCGTCGCCTCCACCCCTCTCAGAGGTTTCCTCAACGACATCCTTCAACGTCAAAGAGGGCATTCCAGCCTCAGAGCTCGGCCCCTTCCTCTTCTTCTTCATGTCTGCGACCAAATTCACTACAACGAGGAAAACAATACATGAGTACATCAACGGGAAAACATCCAAGCAACAAAAAAGGAGAAGAAGAGGGCCTCACCCTCGCCGACCCATCGCAGCGATAGGGTCATAAGGGCTCAGCCCCGCATCCGCAAGCTCGGCCTCGGAAAAGACTTCGTCTACCAGGCCGATCCTATCTAAGGATTGCTCAAAGCTACCGAAGTCATGATCCGTGGCCATATCTGACAGCTTCTCACGGTTCCAAGCGAACTGGAGTGACCCAGGAAAACGACAAAAGAAAAATTTCTGGTGCCAGCTGGAGATTTTCGACTTCGTCTTTAATTTAAAATTGCGACGAGGTGTCAAATAATACCACCCCCCGCTGGACTTGAACTGAAAAAACCTAAGGACGAGTCCTAAGGTCAGAGGAAAGTTATGGCGGTGAGCAAAGACACCTAGGCCAGTCAAATGCCGGAAGGAGTTCGGCGTCAACTGAGCTAAAGGAATGGCAAACAATTGCTGCAACTCAACATATATGGGAGGTAAGGAAGGCGAATGTCATTTTTCAGGCTATCCTCATACACCGTGACGTAACCGTCCGGAGGAGCGCAAGCCCTATCCTCCTGCCGGGGAGCAATAAAACCAAAGGATTTCAGAATATGAAAATTAGAGGCGAGCTCTAGTCTAATCTGAGGCTTCTAAAATTGAAGAAACCAAGAAACCCTACCAGCATCTATCAAAATAGAAAGCAAACTTTACGTATGAAGGGAGGAGGCATCAAAAGTATAAACTTCATGTCCACGTAATCGCATGCGACGAATACTCAACTAAAGCGCGACCACCACGGCCGTGAGATTTATCAGAGGAAGAAGAAGCAGAGAAAGTCATAACTTACTGGTTTTAGAATCGAGGAGGATAGCGTTGAACCTTGTGAAAACGATAATGGCGGCAGTGGAATTTTCAGACGACAAAGAGTTTCAGAGGATTTGAATTTAGGAATGTGCAAAGTGATAGGCGAAAAGGCGTATCATGGAAGTTATTCCCCCAATATGCACTTTATCGGGAATCCAACCGCTGCCACATTAAATGCGCATTAAATGCTAATAAGGCATCCCGTGTTCAGCCTCGGTTTAACGCCTCGTCAGGTGAAGCGAGTCAAAAGACCTCGGCGTAATACCTCATCAGGCGAAGCCAATCCAAAGACCTCGGTATAACGCCTCGCGAGGTGAAGCCAATCCAAAGACCTCGGCATAACGCCTCGTCAGATGAAGCCAATCAAAGACCTCGCGAATGCCTCATCGCGAGCGGTCGAAGACCTCGGCAAAACGCCTCGGCAGGTGAAGCAAATCCAACGACCTCGGCATAACGCCCGTCGGCGATGCCGATCGAAGATCTCGATAACGCCTCGTCAGCGATGCCAGCCAAGACCCTCGAAACGCCGCCAGAAAAGCCAACCCTAAGACCTCGGCAAAACGCCTCATCAGGTGAAGCCGGCGACATACTGAAGTCAAGATAGAAGGATAACTACTAGATCGACCATACTCCACTTCGTCACGGACACATCTCTCGGTAATTACGATCCCCAAACCCATCACGACCTCGCAAGGTCTTTTTGGGGGATATGATAGGATACGCCCAACTCCCAGGCCCAAGCATCGTGCCCAATATAAATAAGCGACATGAAGCTCGGCCAAACGAGTCCGGCCAAGAAGGCTCTGAACCGTGGGAACACGTAAGATTCTGGTCATATCTAGGAGAATCCTAATTAGAGAGAGATAGATTCGATCCTATCTCGGATTCGAGATCTAGGTCATTATAATCGTGTATAAATAGAGGCTAGATTAGACGGAAAAAGATCATCTACACTCTTTGTAATCACCCCTCATATTATCAATATCAAATACTCTCTCTCTCTCTCCGTGGACGTAGATCTTATTCATAGATCGAACCACGTAAATCCTTGGTGTTCTTGCGTATTTAATTCCCTTACGAAATTAAGATCAATCAGAAAATAACTACTCTAATAATATTATAACAAACTAATAACTACTCTTAACAATTTTCAATTAACAAGCTAATAACTACTTTTAACAACTTTCAACTTTCAACTTTCAAAGTCATATTCTCTACACCCCACAAACTGAAGATGATGAAGATCCACCATCTCAAGATCGGACATGAGGAACTGAAGGCGAGGTTGCAAACTCCTATTCAGCAATGAATTTTGGTGCTGAAAAACTTTGCTAATACCATACCATGGTTCTTTAGCAACAATAGCAGGGTTGCTGAAAATCTTTGCTGCCTTATATCTGTTGTGTCCGTTGAGGTTGCCAACGCTGAAACCCCAATTCAAAATCTGCAAGACGGCTTCCTCAACGAATGGCCTTGCACCATCAACCTTTAACAAACTACCACTAAGCTCTCAACGCAGAGCAAGCATTGCAGCTCCAGAAAACAACCAACAAACCAGAGAATAACCAATGAAATCTAAATGCGTGAATCAAATTCCCATCAAATAGAGATACAAAGCCCAATCAACCAAGTTTAACAAACCTTGCAACTCTCATAGATCTACACAAATTTAGAAATATTTTGAATCGAAGACGAAAATCGCAACCCACGATTCCAACGGATTCAAACAAAGCTAAGATCACCATCGATCATAGCAAATAAACCAGACATAGGTAGAAGGTCTAGAAGCCGATATACAATCGGTAGAGGCATAGAAGGTAAGAAAATCAACCGATACCCAATCAGTAGAAATGAGTAAGATACCTGCCGTCATACTCATCCTCATTCGAGCGAATCGATCTCCTCGACATCGATTCAGCTTCTCTCTTCACAACATAAAATTCAAAATTCACAAAATTGGGAAAAATAGCTTGGTTCATTGATATAAGAGACATAATAATTGGTGGATAATCCATGAGATACGGCGCTGTCGATCTTCTCCTCCACCTTCGACGGATCGACTGGCTCATCCGAATCTGTTTCGACATTATGCGTATTCCAACTCTGGCAATACACTTAGACATGGAAGTGAATGATGGCTTCAAGGTTAACAAACAGACTCACCTTGCTCATATGTTAGCTACGTCAGTTAAGGCTGAGCTAGATAAATTGATTGCCGAAAATGGTTCCACTGGAACTAGATCAGGTGATGGGAAGAAGATTAATGAAAAGACAAACCAAAACACCATCCCTTCTATTGCAGCTGATTTATGCTCAGATTGGGTGTGAGCCAGACGACATATGTGATTTTGAACTGCAAGCATGCGATACTTAAAAAAGTATTGTAGCTGGTGCATTGAAGGAATTTATTTTCTCCGGTAGACAGGATAACCTGTGCATGTCATTTTGCTCTTTAAAGGCGTTGATAGATTCGACTTCCTCAGAAAGCATGGAGACTGAGATAAGAATGGTTGGCTTGTTTGATCATGAGGAGGTTGGGTCTGATTCTGCACAAGGAGCAGGCCCCTCTGTGACATTGGATGCTTTATGACGAATCAACAGTTCCTTTGACTCTGATACCATATTGAATTTGTACAATATTGAAGTAGAATAACTCTGGAAGAAAGCAAAATGAATAAAAGAAGTTGCAGAAATGAAAAAAAGGGAAAAATTCATTGGACTACATTGTGAAGAATTTTATTATTACTTTCATGTATTGAACAAATGACAATAATGTGGAGTATTTATAGAAAAGTAAACAAGCATTTAACAAAGAAAATAACTACTATAACAATATTGTAACAAACTAATAACTAAACAACTTTCAATTAACAAACTAATAACTACTCTTAACAACTTTCATATTCTCCACAAAAGATGGGTACTACTTGGCCGAACGACCCCTATCCGCCGTCTTAGCCAGCCCGGCGGCGTTTTCCTTCAAATCTCTCAAAATTTCCATCGATTAATAAGAGAGAAATACATAAATGAGTGCAACAACAAAAGGTGGTTGGGCTATCGCGGCGACCGTCGGAGTGGTGGAGGCTTTGAAAGATCAATTAGGGGTTTGATGTTATTGAGCCTCGCACATACTGCAGTCCTACTTTCATAAACACATTGTTTCACTGGTGGAGGCGGCGCCGTCAAGTTCTGGTTCCCCGGCAGGAAGGATGATGGGGGCGGAGAAGGAGAGGATTGAAGGGACCGTATGGTTTGATTTTTTAGATTCTTTTTTAAAAAAAATTAATGCCATATGGCAACTCATACTTTCTAGATATTTTTCGAAATTATTTTTAGTGCCATGTGTGTAATTTGCATTTCTAGATGTTTTAAATCTTTTTAATGCCATGTTTGCAATCAACATGGTTTTCTCTAATCATTGGAAACATGAAAAAAGTTACATATATTAACGTGAATTTACAATTATGCTTAAGTTGTGATACATATATAAAAAAGATTCATATATTAGGACGAGATATTTCCCTTATCTTTTAGATTTATCTTTGATAATATTGGCAATTATCTCCTATTTTTTTCCTGGATAAAAGTAGAAAATGGACTCCACGCAATCTGCATTGTTCCACTTAATAATAACAATTGTGACTAGAATGACAATTTTAGGATAAAAAATAATAATTATTAGAATGACAATTTTGATACAAATTGGCCAAACCCGAATAAAAAATCTCAAATGGTTGACCCTCTTCCTTCTTCTTTCTATTAAACCTGATTAAGACATCTAAAGTAAAATCTACTCTTCTTTTTTCCCAATTTCATCTAGAATATAATCTACTATTTTCCATTTATTTCCTTATAATCTAATATCTCAATTTGCAAACCTTTGACGCTTTTCATAGGATTGTTTAGGTGACGATAATATCCAGTTACATTCTCTATTTTGATTTCTTTGAAAAAATTCGCATCACATGGCAATTTTTTTATAAAATAGAAAACTTGAATTTAACTAAATATAGAAAATATAACCATCCTTTTTCTCTCTTTTTTTTTAATTTTTTGGTAATTTAATAAAAAATTTTTAAAAATTTGCCATCCTTTTTAACTCGTTGCACAACCATCCTTTTTTCTCGAAAATGTCTACAAGCATCAACTTAAGTAGGAAGTAGCTGCACTTTCTTAGTAATTAATCAGTTTTTAGAAAATTACAGAATCAGATTTATTAGATTGAAATCAAATCAAGTGAAAAGTACGGAACACGTCCTTCTCGACTTTACCGGCAGCTATTTTAACTAGTACTAGTAAACAATTTTGCCATTTACACAAAAATTCAACGAATTGGATAGAGTTATGCCTGTTTGGTCAGCTCTTCGCCGATCCTCCCCGCCGACCAACCGCTTATCCGCTGTCCAGCGCTTCCAATTCCGTCATTTCTCCTCCGCCTCTCCATCTCCTGAATCTGCACAGTTTCAGAAGAACCCCGGAGACGATCGAAACATCAATTTGCTAGGATGGATTTCGGCTGGGGTTATTACCAGCTCCGCTGTCGCGCTTTCTCTTCTCTCTTTTTCTTCGTCTTCTCCGCAAGTATCCTTCTCTGACTGCTCGGCTCCAGCCTCCGCCACCACAGCAACCGCCATTTCACAATGGTCGCCATCTCAAAAAAATATTCAATCTAATTTTTTTTTCTTCGGAGGTAAATGGAGTAGTTAATTTTTGACGACGTTTGTTTTAGAATTTTATGTTTTTCTGTAGGAATTAGTGATGTAAGAAGCTTTTTATGGTGTTATACAGAGGCATATAGAAGGAAGATATTCTTTAATTATGAGAAACGCATTAGAATGCGGAGTCCTCCTGAGAAGGTATTTATTTTGATCTGCTCAAATTAAGAATCTGTATTCGGATTATTATTGTAAGCAAATTCTACACTTCACTCCTTCGGCCTAATTTGTGCTACACTGGTTGGAGCCAACCGAATATTCTGTTTATTTTGGTTAGTTATCGAGTTTAATTTGTTGGTTGCACATCATCCATTGGGATAACTACATACGAAATCACAAAAAGGTTTGAAGGTAAGTGTTGGTCCTTTTACTTTCTGATTTAACCAAGAAGATTGAAGCTGAACAATCCTGAGGTTCAATCAGATCTCTTTTGTTATATCTTTCGACTGATGGAACATCCTTGTATGTAGAGCTCAAAAGGGATTTCCTAGTGAAACTATGTCTGCATTTCGTTTGCTATAATTGTCAGCTAAAGGAAGAGAAGGAAAAAAAAAAAGGCATCCTTAACTTTAGTTTTAGTAATGTTGTTCTTAATTTGAGAGACTTGAATGAGGAGCCGTATGTGGTTAAAACCTCATGTATGGTTCTGTAAAGTGATAGTTGATTCTGTAGAGTGATAATTAGTCGGATTTCCAGAACCTGGTTTTTGAGAACTCACTAAGTTTTGTGGTAGTTAATAGAAATTGTTTTCTTAGTGATATTGGCATTACATGAATTTAACTCTTGAGCTGGTAATGAAATGGAATACATATGTCATCTTCTGTTTTGGGACGACAAAGAAACAACTAAGCAGTAAAGATTTTCAATTTCAAACTTTAAATCAGCACTTTGAACCTAAAACTTTAGGGTTTCATGAAGTAATAGAATATCAATGAATTTAAGATGTTTACTTTCAGAAAGATAATGGCAAGTAAGGATAAAATAGAAGCAAAAACTAAATAGTTCTATGACTATAAATTGTTAGATATTTAGTCTTCTTTCGATGGTCATACAAGGCGTGGACCAAATACGTCTAACTTCTTTCGTTGGTTTCACTATTATAAAGACCTTTGTAACTCATATTCTCTTTATTTTTCATGCAAATTATATATGACTGATCTTTCCTTCTAAAGGTGTTTGAATATTTTGCATCCGTTCGTCCCAATGACGGAGAAGTTTTTATGACACCAGCTGATCTGATGCGAGCACTTGTTCCTGTATTTCCTCCATCTGAGTCTAACCTTGTAAGAGATGGATATCTCAGAGGGGAAAGGCGTCCAGGTGAATTGCATTGTGCGCCATCGAATTTTTTTATGCTTTTTGACACAAACAGTGATGGTCTAATATCTTTCAAAGAGTAAGTTATCACTGTTGCTTTTGTTACATATCTCTTTATTTTTTCTGTCTTTCTGATCTCTCCCTTTCAATTGTGGTTGTGTATTTTGCCTTCAATTTTCGAACAATATGGTTTTCAGCACTGCACATTCTCTGTGAAAAGTTGCGGCCTAAGTGACTAATCTTCTAATGTTATTCAACAGGTACTTATTCTTTGTTACACTTCTTAGTATTCCAGAATCAAGCTTTTCCATAGCATTCAAGATGTTTGACCTGGATTGCAACGGGTAGGTACAAATTTAACCGTTGAACATGACTGTGCACAATAAACTTGGATACGTTTTTCATCGACACTTCAAATATGTAGATGGCTTGTTTGGGCTTCATCCCTGTTGAAACATCGCCTCCACATATAAGCTCTGGCACTTGTACTTAAATAATATGTACTTTCTTAGGTTCATTATTTCCATCATCAATGTAATGAATATGTGGGAAAATGCTCAAACCTTTCCATGGCTGATATATTTAACTTTTCTATTATAGCAAAATAGACAGGGAGGAGTTTAAGAAAGTGATGACTTTGATGCACGCTCATAATAGGCAAGGTGCTGTACATTGCGATGGGCGTCGTGCAGGCCACAAATTTGGTGGTTCGGATGAAAATGGAGGCTTGTTGGAGCATTTCTTCGGAAGGGATGGCAAGGATCTACTTGTACATGATATGTTCGTCCATTTCTTAAGAAATCTGCATGATGAAGTGAGTTCATCTTCTTCTCCATCTGGAAATTTACAAATTAGTTGGCACAAACTAGCATACCTCATAAGAATTAGCGTCTTATGGTATAACGGTTTATAGTCAAAGTACTCTGTTCCACTTGGTCTGGCATCCTTCATCATGTTGGCATTAAAACTTGAGCGCTTGTTTGTCCTAGTTACATTCCAGGAAAATTTGAGTAGATGAACGGAGTTTTTTTTTGAAAGCTGAACAGTTGTGTCTGCAAATGATGATATATCCTGGTAAAATGACAATTGAATTACAAAGTGCACATGGAAACCCTTGTTAGCGTAGACTTGAGAAATCCTACTCCGTTTGCCTTTCCTGATACTATAGTGATGTTATATTGATTAATTTTCTTGGGCACTTCACAGATGGTGAAGTTAGAATTTGCTCATTACGATTACAAGTCACGAGGGACCATATCTGCCAAGGACTTTGCATTGTCCATGGTTGCATCAGCCGATTTGAAGCACCTGAGTAAGCTGCTTGATCGCGTTGATGATCTAGATAATCAGCCACATATTCACAATATTCGCATTACCCCTGAGGAATTTAAAAGTTTTGCCGAGATTCGGAAAAATTTGCAGCCCTTTTCTTTGGCATTATTTAGTTTTGGACATATTAATGGGTTGTTGACGAGGAAGGATCTACAGCGAGCTGCCCAACAAGTACGTTTTCACACTCTGCTTTCTGCTTTTGTTCCAGTTCTTTCTTTTTGCTTCTAAAAGCTCAATATTAAAGTTTGATATTTCCTCTTACACCTGCTATTCCCTTAAATTGCTTTAAAATCCTAACCAAACCCTTTTAGTTAATCACTCACATGTAAACTAGGATCCCATGCATTTTCTTTTCAATGATTTGCCCACTTCAAAAGCAATGGGAACATTTCAGCGGTGTTTTTTTTTTTGATTGGGTTCAATGGTAGCTCGTAATAGTCACCTTCAATCTGGACTGTACAATCCATCATTGCACATATGCATGGGTGAATTAAAATTGATGCATTCTTCATTCTCAACGGCAATATGGTTTGCATAATATATACATCGACACATAAAAAGTTATTGATCCTGTGCAGGTGTGTGGGATCTATCTCACTGACAATGTCCTCGATGTTGTCTTCCATGTTTTTGATACAAATGAAGACGGGAGTCTAAGTTCAGATGAGTTCATTAGAGTTCTGCAAAAGCGAGAAAAAGATATAGCTCAGCCCACAGAAGAAGGTTTCTTTAGCTTTCTGTCATGCTGTTGGCATTGTTCAAACGCAAACTCGATTGCTGCTAAGTTGTTATCCTCATGATGCCCTTGTGCCACCAATGACTTCGAGATGACAAGTCTTATTTGTCATAACCTTCGACAATGGTAGACATAACATCTTTATCGTATTTTGCTGCTTCTAATTTAACTGACACAAATTTCGTTGTCGAGATGTAAAGTTATGTAAAATGTTGATATTTCACTTGTGATTGTTTTCCTTCTTATTGGTGTATATACAGACTGGACTTTGGTTGGTGTTTTGAGCAACTATCGTGAATTATCGGAGGGATAGATTAGTCTTCGACACTTCCCTTGTGCGGAGCTATAAAGGGGAAATTAAGTTACAACTATTTCACTAATGATAGTTTTCCTTGTGCTTGGTACAGACTGGATGTCTCTTGGTGTTTGGAACAACTATTAGGATAGTATTGATATTTATATTTTATTAGGAGGATAGATTAGTCCTTCTCTATAATAATAATTCCCTAATGATCCTCACTAAACGCAAATTTCTCAGTCTTCCCAAAGTTTCCTCATTCCTCTGTCTACTTCACGTTTTGTCGATGTACGAAGGTCAATTATATTGAAGTACATTTTGTTAATTCTGTAAATATTCGTGAGCTCAACCGAAAATATTAAAAAAAAGTAGAGATCGAAAAACGAAGAAGAAAGAGCACTGTCCATCTGGAATATGCCATCTTTTCACCTTTTAAAATTTGAAAAGATGGGTGCCAAAGTGATTTGTTATTGCAGCGTTGTTGCGCTGTCCATTTCCCTCTTAAAAAATATGGCTGTCACATTGTGTTGACGGCCACAGTCACCCTCTCGAGAGCGCGTAGCCCCACGCCCCACCTCCGGTTGAATAGGAAAATTCCATGATAAGGAGCTGTAACCATATTCCTTTAATTAACATTTTACAAATTGAATAATGGTATAATGGGCCTGGCGCGTAATTTCTGACCCGTTGACGCCTGATTCAAAAAAAATAAAATAATAATTAAATTATAGTGAGACAGGAGAGAAAGGAGGCGCACGGCATGACCACCAAGTGGAAATTCGAAACCCTAGAGAGAGTTGGAATTTGGAGATTAGAGACAAAGATCCTGTTCATTTGCCTTTCCCAGAAATTCTTCTCAGCTGCCTTCTCTTTTTCAGGCTTTATTACATCTCCCTGCTTATTTAGAGGCTTTATTATCAATCAATACTCTTGATTTCAGGAAGTTCTGTCTCCGAGGTATGCGGTTTTATTCCATTTTCGGGTTCTGTATTAATCTGTAGGTTCTGGTATTGGTTTCTCTTCAACTTTTGATTTTTGGAGATTGGCTTTGTTGATATTGAATAAAAGATTGTCTTTGGAAGCATTTCATCATTTGTTTTATATATGGTTCCTTTTTCATGGATGCAATTTTTTGATTGCTTTGATTTGATGTTTTTCAATGTGTTTTAAGGTGGGTTTTTATTCAAAAGAAGAGATATTCTTGTTCTTTGTTGGAGTAGAGATATGGGAAAGCCTACTACTGCCAGGAAGAAATTCCAGATAGGCTCGAAATCCGATGATGCAAATGCGAAGCCCACCAAAACTACGGAGCGCAGCTCCAAGGCGGCTTTCGATGAAGACACCGCCATTTTCATCAACATGTCTCAAGAATTGAAGGAAGAAGGGAACAAGCTGTACCAGAAGCGTGACCACGAGGGCGCTATGTTGAAGTATGAGAAGGCCCTCAAATTGCTGCCGCCCAACCATATTGATGTTGCTTCGTTGCGGACTAGCATGGCAGCTTGTTACATGCAGATGGGGATTGGTGAGTACCCGAGAGCAGTAAACGAATGCAATTTGGCGCTTCAAGTAGCTCCCAAGTACAGCAAGGCTCTCTTGAGGAGGGCAAGGTGCTACGAGGCTTTGAATAGGCTCGACTTGGCTCTAAGAGATGTCAATAGTGTGTTGAGCATGGAGCCCAATAACACGACTGCGTTGGAGATTGCTGACAATGTGAAAAAGGGGATTGAAAAAAGTGGTCTTCAAATCGAAGACAAGGAAGTTGTTTCTCTCCCTGACAATGTTGGGCCTACTCCAGCACCTGCACCTGCGCCTGGGAGAATTGCCAAAGAGAAGGGCAAAAGGAAGAAAAATATCAAGTTTGAAAAGAAGAATGTTGTGGAGCCTGAGGTGAAGAATGTCAGTGAAGTTGAGGAAAAGAAGTCCGAGGATAAGGTGGTTGTTGAGGAGAAAAGAAGTGTTAAGGAAGAAAAAGTAGTTATGAAGTCAGTGAAATTGGTTCATGATGAGGATATACGATGGGCACAATTGCCTGTAAATTGTGGGGTTCGTCTGGTAAGAGATATAGTTATGGACAGATTCCCCAGTTTGAAGGGTGTGCTGATCAAGTATAAGGATCAAGAAGGCGATTTGGTTACTATTACTACGACTGATGAGCTGAGGGTAGCTGAGGGACTGGCTGATCGTCAAGGATATTTGAGACTGTACATTGCTGAAGTCAGTCCTGACAAAGAACCGATTTATGAAGGAACAGGTATTGAAGAAGCATTGAGCAAAGGCCATCAGAAACCATTGGTGGTGACAAAGAACATTCATGCAGACGACAACGGGCCAACTTGTATAGATGATTGGATCGTCCAGTTTGCAAGGCTGTTCAAGAGTCATGTCGGGTTTGACTGTGATTCTTACTTGGATATCCATGAAATGGGAATGAAGTTATACTCAGAAGCACTGGAAGATACTGTTACAAGTGAAGATGCACAAGAGTTATTTGATATAGCTGCAGCCAAGTTCCAGGAGTTAACTGCTTTAGCCTTGTTCAACTGGGGAAACGTTCACTTGTCTAAGGCAAGGAAAAGGATGGTTACTGCTGAAGATAGTTTATCTGAATCCACTGAATCCTCGCTGGCGCAGGTTAAAGATGCTTATGATTGGGCACAAAAGGAATACACAAAGGCGGGCATGAAGTACGAGGAAGCTCTAAAAATCAAGCCAGACTTTTATGAAGGGTATCTTGCACTTGGCCTGCAGCAATTTGAACAAGCTAAGCTTTCCTGGTATTATGTACTCGGGAGCAAGTCTGACTTGGAGATAGGCCCATCTGCACAGATATTGGAACTATATAACAAGGCTGAGGATAGCATGGAGAAAGGGATGCAAATCTGGGAAGAGATGGAAGAACAGCGCCTTAATGGACTCTCGAAATATGAAAAAGATAAAGCTTTGTTTCAGAAATTTGGTTTGGATGGTTTATTTGAAGATTTCTCAGCAGATGAAGCTTCCCAGCAAGCTACAAATATGAGGTCCCAGATTTATCTCTTATGGGGTACAATGCTGTATGAGCGTTCTGTTGTGGAATATAAGTTGACCCTACCAACTTGGGAAGAATGCCTTGAGGTTGCAGTTGAAAAGTTTGAACTTGCAGGAGCATCAGCAACGGATATTGCTGTAATGATCAAGAATCATTGCTCGAATGAAACTGCTCTGGAAGGTAGAACATAGTTTCTTCTTGCTTGTTACGTTTTCCATAAATGGTTCTTACACTAGCTCATCCTTCCTCTCTGATTTGTTTAATGTAGGATTCAAGGTCGACGAGTTAGTACAGGCATGGAACGAGATGTATGATTCTGATAGGTGGCGATCCGGTGTGACGTCTTCCCACATGGAACCACTTTTCAGAAGACGCTCTTCAAAACTTCATTCAGTTATGGAGAATCTTGAATGATCTTTGGTTTATGTTGGTGATTAATTAGAAGGCAATAGCATCAGAATTATTTCTAAATACGCCGTGGTTGTTTGTTTACCCCCAGCTTCTTTAGGTGAGTTGATGCTGCAGTTTTATTTTTTTATATCCAAGATCTATCTGCTGTCTATTTCATTCTTATGACAAATTCTGCATTTAATGTCAACAATCTTCCCAAGGTGTGAAGTGATAATTGATTTCTAATAAGAGCTAGGTGTGCAAAAGATAGTTCCACGTCTTATTTTCGCAAAACTGTGCACTTTGATAGAGATAGCAGATTGCACATGGAGTATTCCATAGCAGTATAAATTTAGATGAATTACTCTGATCATGCCCCTTGATGACGCTGTAAAAGGCTGGATGATTTGAAAAGAAGCTAGATATTTTACTGCCTACATGAATTTACTCGCATTTCAAATTTTCAATTTGACATAGTGCCAAGAGGACTTGTGCCGTTTTCTTAAAAAAATATGATAAGTGCATATAAAATGTTTTATTCTTCTTGATTTTGCCTTTTTGTTCTTTGAAATTGTTTTCCTTACCAGCTTTGTGGCACCTGAAGATGGAAACTTGTTTAAGAAATGCACGGAAACGTTTAGCATATGATTGCATGTTTAGCCAAAACTGTGTTAAGATTTATTTCAACAATTCTTTGTAGTTGGGGAAGTTACTTTGATAACTGATGGAAAATTGCCATTTTATCTTGCAGGTCACAGATAGTTGTTGTGGTTCATTTCAGTTTGGTTGAAGCGAAGAAAAACGCGCTTCAGTGTCTCAATTGCGTGTTGGTTCGTGGCAATATTGTTTCTTTTTTGTTGGTTTAGTTGCAACATTGTCTGGTTTGTTGTTTGGCTCTTTGGGAAGAATGGTGATAGTCTAGTCACCTAAAGGGTCTGGTCCAGTCTCAATGTCTTTGGGTAGAGAATGTGGAGAGAGAGAGAGAGAGAGCATACATATAGAAATTGGATTGAATTGTAAAGTATTTTTGTGGGGTTTGGGGTATATAATTGATTGCATTTGTTTGGGATACTAGATTTTCAGCTTGGCATCGTCATGTTTTTTTACATTGCACATTACTTAGTGGAATCTCTGTTTAGATTTTGCCTTTTCTTTTGCCTTTATTCTCGTGTTGAATTGATCTCATTTTTATGTGGAAAATTTTGGAAGAGTTCCAATTATTGGATTAGTTGCTGCTAATTGTTAATGTATTATTATTATTATTATTATTATTATTATTATTATTATTATTATTATTATTATTATTATTATTATTATTATTATTATTATTATTATTATTCAACATGATTGACAAGACTTTTCACATCTCTTTTGTTTTATTATATGTCTTATATTTATCTTATAGAAGTTGTGTTAAGGTACCATTTCCAAATACTAATGTCTTCTAAATATAGGGGTACTTTATAGTATAATTCATTATAAGGTTTTAAATATGATTTCTAATTAGCAAAATCGACATTCTTTTAAAAATATTATAGTAATGTCTCATTCTTTTGATTTTGAGAATCTCATGTGAGAGTGGTTCTCCCACGTGGGCAAGAACGCCAACATAGTCAAATGACGTCGTTCTAATGTCGCAACAGATAATAAGAAACAAATCTTTTTTTTTTGTTCTTAATTTGTTAATCATACTTAGGGATATCAATTGGGTCAACCCATTTGAGTTCGAGTCAACCCATTCGGATGGTCGGGTCATTCGTATTGTTATTTTTTTGGATTAGAAAGTTTCAATCATAACCTTCTATTCTCAGGTTTCGAGTTAAACTTTCGGGCTAATCGGGCCAGAAAGCTTAAGAAAAAAAATAATTTAAAATATATTTTTTATGATAATATATATATATATATATATATATATATATATATATGATATAGATCATATAGGAATGCTAAGTATTGTGAGAAATAGGAATAAATCATGTCCATTTATTAACATCAATCAATGGTACAGATTTAACTAACGTGTACTGAATATTGTGTTAAATATGCTATACTTTAGAATTCCGAAAATAATGCTAAGGATATTTGTGTAAATTTGGTACACACAAAACCGTTACTTACCTATTTCTCAGGGATTACATATCTTCTATTTATGGATTGGTGTATGTTTTCAACGCAAAGAACATATTCATTTTTTACGCCATAATTCTGTTATAGTTTGATAACTTTCTTTGTGTTATAGGATTCATGGAAAAACAAGGTAATTTTTCGTGCTGTTACTTGATTCATGAAAAACAATGTTAATGATATTCCTCTTTATGTTGCACTTATAAGGTATATGTGTTGCATTTACTTTGAATCACCATTGCTCGAAATATTTAAGTTGTCATTTTATTGGATGTACTTCGTTTGTTTATTTGAACCAGTAATTTTTTTTTTAATCCCTATTTGAAGTTTACGTTATTCATTTATTTTGGCTGCTTAGTTTATATTTCTTGAACTTTGATGTGTTTTAATCAATCTGTGTAGCTTTTTTGTTTCAGCAATCTGTGTAGCATTTTTGTTTCATTAATGTATTCAGCGTTAGATTAAGTTATGTTGCACTATTAATGTATACATGTTGCATTTACTACGTAGTACCTTTGCCCAATATTTATAAATCAGATTTTTCTTTATAGTGTTTCTAATAATAAGCACGTAATAATTTATTTATAAATTTATTACTATGTTAACCGTTACCTACCTATTATTGTGGGATTACAAATCTTCTATTTATGGATTGGTTTATCCTAAGGATATATTGTTTTCGACGCACAGAACATATTCAATGCAAGAAAATATAGGTCTGTTCTAGTTTCATAATTTTCGTGGTGTTCTAGGCTTCATGGAAAATCAAGGTAATTTTTAGTGGTGTTCTAGGCTTAATGCAAAACCATCTTAAGGATATTCTTGTTTTTTGTTGCACTTCGTATGTATATTTGCTGCATTTCCAACAAATCACCATTGCATAAAATATATAAGTTGTCAGTTTATTGAATGTGCTTTTTTTTTTATTTGAAGCAGTAATAATTTTTATCCGATTTTAAATGTATATTTGTAGTTTTATTGATTAATTTATTTTATCTGGTTAGTTTATATTTATTGAACTATGATGTATTTTATTCAATCTGATATTCTATCTTTCCTTTATGTTTCTGATTAATGTGACCTCTGTGTATATATTACTTTATTCATTGTTAGCTTAAATTATGTTGCACTATTAATGTATACATGTTGCATTTACAACGAAGTATTGTTGCAAAATATTTATAAATCAGAATTTTCTTAAGTGGAAAACCATCTTAAGGATATTCTTGTTTTTTGTTGCACTTCGTATGTATATTTGCTGCATTTTCAACAAATCACCATTGCACAAAATATATAAGTTGTCAGTTTCTTGAATGTGCTTCTTTTTTTTATTTGAAGCAGTAATAATTTTTATCCGATTTTAAATGTATATTTGTAGTTTTCTTGATTAATTTATTTTATCTGGTTAGTTTATATTTCTTGAACTATGATGTATTTTATTCAATCTGATATTCTATCTTTCCTTTATGTTTCTGATTAATGTGACCTCTGTGTATATATTACTTTATTCATTGTTAGCTTAAATTATGTTGGACTATTAATGTATACATGTTGCATTTACAACGGAGTACTGTTGTAAAACATTTATAAATCAGAATTTTCTTTAATGTGATTCTAAATTTTTTATTGTATTGTGTTATTTTCGTTTGAGATTGATTTTTGTTTATATTAGTTGATGTTATTCTTAATTTATCAGCAATGCTTATTTTTGAAGTTTGTATTCATTTGATTTAATTTTTAGTATTGTTTTACGGCTTAGTTTACTAATATATATTGCATTCGTGTATAACAATATAGCACACCCTATATATTATTGATGCACATAATCAAATGAAAGGGTATAATTTTTTGTGTACTTAATGCATTTCCATATCTTCTATGCACGATTTATTTTGGATATGTTCATATTTTACAGATGTGTATTGCCTTAGAGAATAATTCACAATGCATGATAATTAATCTCCCATTCAAAATATTATAATTTTCTTAATATTCGTTTGTGTTTACTTATTTATCGAACAATACTTTAATTTTTTTATATCTTTTAAATTTGTATTTGTTTCACTTTATTTTTATTGCACTTTAATGTATATATGTTGCATTCACAACATAGTACATTTGCTTTAAAATTATTTATTTCTATTTTACAGATGATGTGGGAGGTACGCAAAAAAATTCCAATGACCTTATCTACCCGAATTGTCCTGATGAGCTGAAACCGTTTGTTGGAAAGGTTTTTAATAACTTAAATGAGGCTGAAAAGTTTTATCGAGAGTATGGTGTGTTGTGCGGTTTTGAAACGCGTATGACAACTTTAGTCAAGTACGATGATGATACTGTAGTTTGACGTTATATAGTTTGTAATAAAGAGGGTGTTAAAAAAATAGTCTCCAATTCTCCAAGTAAAACTCAATCTTCTATTACAAAACGCAAGAGGATGTCGACAAGGTCAGGATGCAGGGCGCGTGTTGCATTCCGTCTAGATGCTGGTGTAGGTTATGTTGTATCAATGTTTGTGGAGGGGCACAATCATCCAATGGTGTCAGATGGTTACAAACATCTCATGAAGTGTAATAGAAAGATTAGTTCTGCACATGAGATGATGATTGCTAAATGCCGTAGGGTGAATATAGGACCTATGCGTTCATTTAGACTTTTTAAGGAGCTAGTTGGAACTTTTGAGGATGTTGGTTGTACTGCCGTTGAATTCAAAAATTATGCGCGTGATATGAGGGCATTCTCTAATGGTGTTGATGCGGAGATTTTGCTACAGAAGTTGGAACGTAAACGTGAGTTTTGTAGTGGATTTAAGTTTGAGTATCAACAGGATGAATGGAATCAAGTGAAGAGCATTTTTTGGACAGATTCTCTTTCTATTGCAAATTACCATATATTTGGTGAAGCTGTGTCATTTGATGCCACTTATTCGACTAACAGGTAAGTTCCTTTTAATAATGTTTTCAATTCCAACATTAAATGGATAATCGTTTGTTAGAAGGATCATTTATTTTTTGAGTGATAAGTATGTTTGAGAAACATATAGAATAACGTTTCGCTAAGATTTTGAAACACCATGATATCTTATTTTTAATTACAATTATTAATTAGTGTTTTGATGACCATTAATAATGTTTTTCATAACAGTGTTATATGCGAATGAGTGTTGTGTAGATATATTTTCAAACTAATTCTGCTCAACATTATTTAAATAGTGTTCTGCGAATTTAGCAATATATGCAATAATTCGCGTAAAATGTTATATTTTCAAACTTACTGTTCAACATTTATTTAAATAGTGTTATCTGAAGTTAGCAATATATGCAATAAATCTGTTCAAATTAATTAATTACATCATTTTTTCACATAACAGGTATAAAATGATTTTTGCACTGTTCACAAGTAAAGATAATCACGGTAAGTGTGTGACTTTTGGAATTGGCTTATTAACTAGGGAAGACTTTGAATCATATTCATGGTTGCTTTCTAAATTTTTGGATTGTATGAATTTTCCTCCGAAAATGTTGATAACGGATGAGGACCCTGCATTGAAGAAGGCAGTTGCAGTAGTTTTTCCGAACACAAGACTTAGATTCTGTATGTGGCATTTCTATTGATCGGTCATATAGGCCCGAGTTGGACATCCACTTGCTTCGATTTGAATTATCCAGAGAATGCTAAAAGTTGCCGAAAAAGTTCCAGCATCATTGAATGATGATCCTGACTTCAAACAAAGATTTAACAACATTGTTTGGTCAGAGATAAATGAACCGGATGCATTTGACCAATTATGGAATGAATTTATCAATGATTATGGATTGTCCACTCATAAGTGGTTTGGTAAGATGTTTTCTTTGCGTTCTTTTTGGATTCCAGCATATTTTCGAGATTGTGAAATGAGTGGTTTATTTAAGACTACATCTATGTCTGAAAGCGAAAACAGTTTCTTCAGGCAGTATCTCAATGCGAACTCGGACTTGGCTGAATTCTATATTCATTTCGGAAGTGCTCTAGATGCCCAACGCAATACTCATGATCAGTTCAGCTATAAAGATGAAACAGTATACCTGATCTGAAGATGCATTTTCCTATAGAATGTCATGCAGCCTCTATATATACGTACAATATATTCTTGAAGGTTCAGTCCGAGATTGAAGCAGCTATTCATGAGTGTCGTATATTGTCTATGAATAATCAATCTGATCTGACAAGTTATTCTGTAGTTGATAATGGTGGATTCAGATTTGAAGTTGTTCGTATTTTTTCGGAGGACTCGATATCATGTTCATGAAAGTATTACACACACAATGACTTGTTGTGCAGTCATATTTATTTGATGATGTTGAACATGAATATGAAAGAAATACCAGTTAAATATATTTGCAATAGGTGGACAAAGTATGCATGCTCTGATGTTGTTAGGGAACGTAACAACAGTCGTTATTCAGATGGTAGTGGGAATAACGAGTTGTTCTTTGAGGCTTGTAAATGCATCGGATTGGTTGAGGGGATCCCGTCCATAAGCGGAGCTTTGGATATATTTAAAGAAGCTTCCGCGAAGTTTTCAGATGGTGTGCATCATGATGTTACTGATAAAGATAAAGATGCTATGTTTGAGCAGTATTATGGTTCAGCTAAACCAACAACGGTTAGATTACTTCCGCTTGCGGTAGTTAGTACTAAAGGTAGTGCCAACAGGAAAAAATCTAACAGGGAGAAGGCTATAGAAGCTGCAAGCAAGCCTAAGAGGAATTGTCGGAAATGTAATACTTTAACGAATCATGATTCCAGGAATTGTCCTGAGAACAACAAAGTTTAGATTTGTTTTGTTTTTATGTAGGTTGTTTAACTTATACATTTTATGATACGCTTCATTACTTCCGTTATTAATTTTCAATTCATATGTACAATGTGTTCATTGTTCTGAGAAACCATATGATACAATTATAAAAAGATGTGATATATTTAATTTTTAGAAGTTTTAAACATATATAAATTACGCATATATATAAGTATGTGCTACATATACGCTTTTCAGGTGCAGTATATAATATAAATTTTTTTAGAAAGCTGTTGTGTGATACAAATATATTAATCACATGCTATATATAATTGCAGATATGTAGTACGATATTATTAAATGACTGAACAAATACAAACAAGATGATAAATATATTTTATGTGATATATGTATTTATATCATATGCAATATTTCAGAATAACATATGCTATATATTTCAATCATTAGATATAAACAAGAGCATATTACTTATGACAAATATATCATTTCAATTACAATGTGTTAAACGTAATACTCCCTCTGTCCTATTTAAAATGTCCTACTTTTCTTTTTGGGTTGTCCCATTACAAATGTCTCATTCCATTTTAGGAAATAATTAACCCTTCAAAAAGTGTGGACTCTACCCACTTTTTAACACTTTAACTACTTTATACATTTCTCCTAAATAACCGTGTCCAAAAGAAATGGGACGTTTTAAGTGGGACGGAGGGAGTATTATAAAGTGCTATAATTATATTAAACATATGCTATAGATCGGAAGATATATGCAACAACAGTGTATTGTTTATTAATTGACGTAAAACACAACTGATATATTAGGTCATGTTTATCAACAGTAATATTATTGATGTTCAATATGTTATTAACATGTGTGCATTTGTTTGGGACACGGGTTATATTATATTAACAAAATACTACAACACAAAATTTGAAGTTTATGTATCATATACTGTATTATTTAACAATTCATATAATAATGTTGTATACTCCTGAACGTTTAATTCACAACGCACTCAGCATGTTATTACATAATAACGAAATCAATGACTTATTGGTCTCAACATTTAATGAACAGTTTACTACAAAAAATATAAATCTAAGAACCATAGGATATTTCAACATAAAATCAACTCTGATATCATGCCGTTCAATGTCAATACATAAAAAAAACCACAAATCATCCAAACAACTAAGTCTCATACACTGTTTTAAATGTCAATATAAATAACCAATTAACCAAATAACATTGTTTCTACTTTCATATCCGTGCCAGAAGTCATATCACGGTAAAATATTTCTGCACTTGCCATTATTGTATCCTTCACTATATTTTGCTCCCAACAAACCTTTTCTGCATAGTATCGAACACGCATTGTTAGCATTTGTTTGTAAGGATTCTTCTTAATTCCAGTCAGCCATTTTCTAGAAACGTCGCCCATGAATGTCTCAAGATGTCGCATCAAATATATTCCACTATCCACTGAATTTCTCTTGTCTCCCCATCTTATTGTTGGAATTTCAAAGTTACCTCTTTCAACAATCTTTGCTTTTGATCCTGTTCTCTGAAACTCAGGTATTCAGATAGTATATCACGCTAAAAAAATTAAAACAAAGTTTAATATTAATAAGTATGAAAAATATCAATTTAATTAATTATGTTTAATAAATACTATATAATATTATATACATCATTCCAAATTAGTAAGTAAATCGTCATATTTTTCAGTCTGACATTCACTTGCAGCATCATTCATACTATCAATGACAAATTTTTTCCCACTCTTCACATCAATGCATAGTGCAAAGTATTTCTTGCTTCTGTATATAGGAAAGAAAAACTACAAATAGAAAAATAAAGCATTATATTCCTATTATTTAAATAGAAACATAAATAAATACATAATAAATATAACTTACGATGTCAATATCCTTTAATTTGATGTGTTGGTTGCTCTCCAGCTCGGCTGTAATATTCTCAAAAAATGAATCCTTTCTAACTTCATGAGAAATGTCTCTTGCCACCAGTGAGTCCGTCTATGTATCAAACAAAAATACCACATATATTTGGTAATAAAAGTAATATTAGTAGATCAATACACACAAAGGGCTATATGTTATGTTTACAGTCAACTTTGTATAATTTTTTCCAGAACAAATATAGTACTGTCATATGTGCTATATATTTTCCAACATATGATACATATAATGTTGTATATGCTACAAATAATGCACACATTATTTTTTAGCATATACAATTCGAAATGAGTAGTTTATGTAATCAGTATATGTCAGTCTTTTAAATAAAATAAATATAATTTTATATGCACATGTGCTATATATTTTCCAATATATGATACATATAATATTGTATATGCTACAAATAAAGCACACAAACAATTCGAAATTACATATAATGTTACAAATATACGCTACACATAATGTTGTATATGCTACAAACAATTCGAAATCACTATTTTATGAAACTATTATATTACTAACAGATGATGCATATTGATAGATGTATACAATAAAATCATTTGAATATAAAATACTTTAAAGAAAACTTACACCAATAAAAGTACTTGCAAAAAATCTTCTTGGAGAGCCATCACCACGGAACTTTTCCATATTGTTAAGCATTACACACCATGCGTCCACTACACCAACTCCTATAATGCTATCATTGGACAACGTAGCCATATGCTTTCTTGTTAGTTCTATGTCTCCATGCGCAAACAAAGTTTCTTCCCTAATGGTAACAAATAATTATAATCATTTTATAATTAAACAATAATAAAAATGAAAAAATGATGAATTAATCATACTCATTAGGTGTAGAGTTGTAGAGCGCATAAATCCCACACTTTAATTCCTTTTTCGTGAGACTCTTGCATACGCTGATCTTTCTTACCAAAAATGGAGATTTTAAAGCAGTAGGCTTAATCGAAACACTCTTACTTCTCTGCTTTTTGTTTGCTGCAACTGTCACTGTATGTGAAATCTACAGGCATATTTATATCCATTAAGACAATAGTAACAAAAAAAATATAAAATACAAATTTTACATAAAAACATATAATAAAATTGCAACATAATATAATTACAAATTATACCACATAATTGCAATTTTACTTCCAAATATAACTGTATATTGAGAGACCAAGCAACATCATTGCAACATAATATGATTTCAGACCGTACCACGTCATTGCAACATAATGTTATTACATACAGCAACACAACAATGCATCCAGATTAAATTACAGTCTGTAATATTAATTCCAAGTATCATTCCTAGACATCTTGTTTGATATTAATACAACCCAATCGAAACTAGTTTTTCCTTTTGTACCCAACAACAACCTTCTTTTTTTCAACAAGGGTTGGTCCCGTCTGTTCTCTCAAAGTTGGTTCAACTGTAGAATCTGCTCCAGCTCCATGTACTTGAGTAATATTTCATGTCTGTAATAAATTATTGTGGAAATGTTTTATGTTAACAATAGTGTGAAGTAATATATATAACAAACAACAAATAATTAGGTCAACAATGAACAGATTTTTAAGAACAGATTGCATCCACATAAAATTTGCTGTATACATGCATTCCATATGCAACAGTATAGTAAATGCCCAGATACTCAATAACAGATTTATCAATGATGTTATGCAATTAAAATACAGATGCCAAACAATCAACATTATATGCAACATAAATAATATAATGTGCATTGAGTACCTTTATTCTATTACTGTGCCAAGATTTATAGAATCAGAATTGAAAATATGTTTGCAAATATAACACAAATGCCACGAAAATACTCATTTCGAATTATATATGCTGAAAAATAAATTATTGATAGCATAAAATTGTATGTAAATCAACCAACTTGGAAATAATAACCTGTGGTTTAAACAATGTAGTGATATTGTCCGGAGGGTTTGGTGTTTCAACCCTTTCTGTGTTCTCAGCAAACTGTTAATATGGAATAATAAATGTTTTCAATATCATCATACATAGTTATTTGGCAACCGCAATTAAGTTAATATGCTATACATAGTTACTGCCAAGTGTAAGATTACAAAAAACAATCAAATCGTTTTAAATATTTGACAGCATGTTATTCTATATGAAACCATAATATTGAAAATATCAACCTGTGGTTCAACTGTTGTTGTGATATTCTCCAGAAGTAGATATATCAACCCCTTCTGGGTTATCTGGAAACTGCTAATACGTAATAATCAATGCATTAAATAGCATATTACATGAAATAATAACATGGCAACAAACAGTGAAAAATGAAGAACATACATAGTTGGTGTGCAACAAAAGGGACTTTATGTGCTATATATATTAACTTAGTGTGCCACAATACATAACCATATGTAATTATATGTTAACCAAGAAACAACATGATATTGCTATCTTTCGTAAAATATGCGAAAACCGTAGAGACTATATTCTATTTAACTGTTACGACACATAGTTTTAAAAAGTATAGCCGAATAAAAAACACGTATTGGTTCATAATCAAATTGCAAAAAAACAAAAAGAGTATAACTAACAACGTTTGATATTGACATCCAAAAAGATAGCATAATATTGCAAATTCTTTGCACAAATTTAGAAAATATGTTGCACAACAAAGCAATTCGATACGTATTTAACACAATGGAGGACGAGTTTACAACAAAAATTGAAATTAAGAACATAAATTTAATGTGCTATATAGTCACTCAATGTATTAAACCAATCTGTGCTAATTGAAAAATAAGAACAGAATTTTTAAGAACAGATTGCAGCCACAATACTTACCTCTGTTTGTAGACTTGCAACTACAGTATCAACAATACGTCTAGCCTCGTTCACAACACCTTCGTCACGATGTTCCACATCAATCCCCATACGCTGAAAATTTATTTTAAACAATTTACTCAAATAAATATACAATAAATGTTATAAATTGAAATTCATTTTATAGAAATTAATACATTACCTCCACTGCATCATTGACCGAAACGCCAACATTTTTTTCAACAGTATGTTGTGTGCTCCATAATTGAGTAAGTCCAAAACTAAAGGATGGCGTATCTTCAAGTTTGCTCATGTATGCATCCCTCTGTGCAACAGCAGCATCTACCTCATCCCATAGTTTATGAACGTCTTTGTTGTTCCAAAAACAATCTTCATCTTCTGTCGTTTCTTGTGTTTGAGCAGCCCTTTGCTGAGAAACATACAGAGTCGAACATGATATCGACTTGAAAGTTGTTTCTACTGTCCGCTGGAAGGAACGAGAAACAACCACTTCTCTTGGTGCCATCTCTATTATCTTCATCATTTCCACAGTAAGTGTTGCAATCTTTTTGGCAATGGTTAAAACCTCAATATTTGGACACACAACACTTCCACCGGCGTTACCTAAATCTAAAACACCATTTCCGTCATCAGCGTTGACCTCAATCGGTGGATTTGGATATCCGTCACCAAACCCCCCCTTGATTTCCGCAGCTTGTCGTTTTCTCAAAGAATTGGTACTCCAATTACCGATTATCGGATAATGCCTAGGCACAGATTGCAATTTATAAACAACCTTGTCAACATAAAAACTGCGAAAATAAATTTATATATCAGTTAAAACAAAAAAGTGATAATAAAAGAATAAACAATCATTAAATAAAAGAAGCTATTACCATCAAGAATAACAATGGTCCAACAAAAACTGAAGAATTCTTTTCCTCCCAGTATGTCTTGTGCTCAATCAAACTCCTCATAACATACTCTCCCCAGTTCCAATTTTTAACTTGGCCAACATTTTCCAAACAATTGAGTATATATGGTATAATATACCCATTGCGATGTTTCCATGAACGAGGATCGTATCAGCAATCATAAAATGACGCTTAAACCAATCCTCCATCTTCACAACTCAAAGAAAGCATTATGTAACTTCTGAACAGAAACTCTATGTCGATGGGTATCGGGAAAAAACGCCATCCATTCATCAAATAGAGGAGTTGTATGTGTCTTTTGAAACCTAGACACAATTCTACGACCTTTGGGGAAGCCATATACACGGTAAACGTCTTCCTGTGTTATATGAATTCTCCTATTTGAGGTTAGAATGAGCTCAGAACTGTGGTGGTTGAAGTTCTTCACCAGCCAATAAGCAAGCCGCGCAGGCAGCTCTTTAATATTAACATCCCTAACATGTCCAAACCCTAACTCATCTATCGCTGCTCTCTGACGATCATTTAAACTTGAGAGAGTGTTAAAAAACGTGTTCAGATTACACCTAGACACCAGTTTAGGAAATAAACTATCACTATCGCATTCCGGTTTATCTTCATCCTGATTATCATTTCCTATATCACTGGCCAATGCATCAGGTATCCCCTTGGGATCATTCCTTTTTTTTTTTTTCCGCTGTTCGTTTTCAACCTCTAAATGTAATCCTCGTTTCTTTCTAATTATATCTGCAGTGTTACTCTTACCTCGACCTATAGAAATGATAATATTAAAAGATTGGAATAGTAAGTAAATTAGAATTTAAAAGCAAATCAAGTACATATATGATTAATATATACAGTCACAATCTTTTACCAAATATAACATATAATATGCTGTATACATGCATTCCATATGCAATAGTATAGTAAGTATCCAAGATACTCAATAACAGAATTTATCATTTTTATGTTACCAAGATACTCAATAACAGATTTATCAATGTTGTTGTGCAATTAAAATGCAGATGCTAAACAATCAACTCTATATGCAACACAATCAATTTCAATGTGCAATAAGTACCTTTATTATATTAATGCGTCAAGATTTATAGAATCAGAATTGGAAATATGTTTACAAATATAACACAAATGCCACGAAATCATTATTTTGTGCAATACTATTAATGCAATGTGCCAAGAAACAAAACATGTTAAGTTTTGACAGTATATTATGACTAAACAGTTAAAAATATAGAGTCACATTCATGTGCAACAGATATATATAATATGCTGTATTCATTCCTTCCATATGCAATAATATAATTCGTGCCAAGACATACAATAACAGATATTTTAATTATAAGTGCAATTAAAATACAGATGCTAAACAATCAACGTTATATGCAACAAAAATAAAACAATGTGCATTAAATACATTTATATTTTTATTGTGCAATGATATATAGAATCAGAATCTATATATTATTGCAGTTAATACACAAATGCTACGAAATCATAATTTTGTGCAATAGTATTAATGCAATGTGCCAAGAATCAAAACATGTTACGTATTGACAACTTATTATGTCTAAACAGTTAAAAATATACAGCATCACATTCGTGTGCAACATATATACATAATGTGCTGTATTCTTGCCTTCCATATGCAACAGGTACAACATATTTTTAACTCAAACAGGAAACGAAAAATACATCATAAAATGACCAATTAAAAAACAGATGCTAAACAATCAACTTTATATGCAACACAAATAATACAATGTGCATTAAGTACCTTTATATATGTTTATTATGCAATGATATATAGAATCAGAATCTACATATTATTGCAGTTTAAACACAAATGTACGAAATCCTAATTTTGTGCAATAGTATTGATGCAATATGCAAAGAATTAAAACATGTTAAGTATTGACAGCTTATTATGTCTAAACAGTTAAAAATATATCGAGTAATATTCTTGTGCAACAGATTTACATAATGAGCTGTATTCATGCCTTCTATATGCAACAGTTACAACATATTTAAAACTCAAACAGGAAACAAAAACTAATGCATAAAATGAAACCTAATGCGTAATCAACAATTTTTTTTTTAAAAAAATACTAGATGCGAACACATGGAAAACGAAAGCAGAGAATCAAATTGTTGTATCTTTGCAAAACAAAACGATTAAACCCTGTCAAACTCACCATCGTCCTGTTGAACAGCTTTACCCTTCCGTTTCCTTTGTTCTTCGTTCACCCCACGAAATCGTTATCAGCATCTATTTTTAAAATACAAATGCTAAACAATCAACATTATATGCAACACAAATGATACAATGTGCATTAAGTACATTTATTATATTAATGTGCCAAGATTTAAAGAATCAGATTGCGAAATATGTGTGCAAATAAAACAGAAACAAAAACACATATAGTTTTGACAGCATATTATGAGGAAACAGTTAAACAATATACAGAGTCACATTAGTAAGCCAAATAAATATATAACGTGCTGTATTCATACCTTCAATATGCAATGGTATAGATTGTACCAAGATATGTGCTACGAAATCATAAATGCTACGAAGTCATAAATTTGTGCAATACTATTAATGCAATGTGCCAAGAAACAAACTATGTAAAGTTTTGACAGCGTATTATGTATAAACTGATAAAAATATACAGAGTCAAATTTGTGTGCAACATATATATATAATATGCTATATTCCTGCCGTCCATATGCAATAATATATTTAGTACCAACGCATACAATTACAGATTTGTACATATTATTTCTAATTACTACAAATGCAACAAAATTAACATTATATGCAATACAAATGATGTACTGTGCAATAAATACAAATATTATGGTTGTAATGATTAAGTTTTTACATCATATTAATACAATAAACAAAACGGCAATAAGATGAATCAACAAATGCAAATCGGTTTGAAAAGCTAATTTAAGAACAAAGAACACGCATACGGCATACCAAAAAGGAGGATACAAAAGAACAACAAACCAGTGACCACGTCTTCAACCACTAATACAATAAACATTGTTGGGACCACCTAGAACATTAACATAATTCTTAATTCATGTATAAAGACAAAAGATTTAATGTTCTACTTTTGGACAACATATTTTTAACTAAAACGGGAAACAAAAACTACTGCAAAAATGGAACCTAATGCGTAATCAAAAAAAAAAAATTGAACAAAAAAACCCTAGATTCGAACTCATGGAAAACGAAACCAGAGAATCCAAATGAGATATCTTTGCAAAGTAAAACGATTAAACCCTTTCAAACTCACCATTGTCCCGTTGAACAGCTTTACCCTTACGCTTCCTTTGTTCTTTGTTCACCAATTTTCAGTACTGCAGTACAGTTATCGGGTTTAATGGTGTGTGTGAATCGTCATACCGGTTGAAAAATGATGAGGGAAGACGCGAAAATATTCTCGTGAATCAAAACAATTATAATGAATATAGTGCTCAAGAAACTGAAGAATCGAATTTCAATGGCAGCCGTTTTCGGTATTCACGAGATGTGTTGCACGGTTAACGAAAGGTTTTTAATTAATTGTGTAGTTATTATCTGGTTCTTCAAACAGCTGTTTTCATGGAAAGAGATTTGGGCAAATCTTTGCCATGGATTGGATGACATATTTTTAATGAATCTCACTTTTTACCCCTTCTCGATTTAAACAAGGATTTCAGTTTTTTTACAGTAATTAAACTATGTTTTGTAATTAATGATTTAAGAATAAATCTATCCGTTAATTTGTATGGAATCAATGGATGAGATGTATTCCTATTTCCTACACTTAATACATTTCTCACCATAACCACTCCCTATATATATATATATATATATATATACACATAAACATTTTGTATCAAACGGTTGTGTAAAAAAGCAAAGAAGTAAAATGATAACGTTCAAATATTAACCAAAACACATTTCACAAGTATTTGAATAAAAAATTACACTAATTTTCAAAAGCAAGTAATGAAGTTTGAAAACCATATAACGATAAAATTTTCAGTTAATCGGGCCAACCTATTGAATTTTGAGCTAGCTCATTCGGATTCGGGCTATTGTTGGGTTAATTATATTGGATTGTCGGTCTATTCGATTACAAGTTATTCGAGTTGAAACTTTTTCGGATTAGAATTTTTCACTCATAACCTTATTAGATTGACCATCTATCCAGGTTAATTCATGAATTTCGAGCTAAATTAACATCCTTAATTATAATTAGGGTTGGAAGATAAGAATTGCATTGAAGAGTGGAAATGATTATAAAGAATTCATCCACTTCATAACAATTGATGTATAATCACTAGCAATCATCATAAATTGATATGTGAAATCAAGAGTAGGTTTTGGATAAGAGTGGTACCATACTTACATATGGTATATAGTATATACCCGTGGCTCATATATGATAGGCACGAAGGCACTGCCCTTGTCCAAGTCAACAGAAATTGTTGTCAAATCTCAACAAAAGAGATGTGAAAATTCTTTTTGGATTGTACTATTTTAAGTGGTACCATTTCGAAATACTAATGTCTTCTAAATATTTTAAGTTGTGTTAAGGTACCATTTCCAAATACTAATGGCTCATATATTTACCTTCGTCTTATTTTAAATGGTTTGTATTCTTTTTGGATTGTTCTATTTTAAATGGTTTATATCTAAAAAGAAATATTTTACACAAAAGTACTTTGACAATTGGGTTTTCATTGGGATCAAAACTTTTAATTGCATATAAAATTGAATTTCATATTCATTTGGTTTATGCAATATACCTTTTATTGATTACTTATAAAAGTGATTTCAGACCATCTCAAAACCCTAATTTCTCCATTAGAATATGCAAAAACCATTGAAGAAGAAATCAATTATTTTAATCCCAACAAAAACTAGATGATGAACCAAATGAGAACACATGTATTTTATTATGAGAGTTGATGCGATGAATCATAGAAATTAAGAAATCTGATTTTTTTTGATGGAACGACAATGTTGTATGTTATTTCTCTACGATATTGTTTATATCATCAATCAATTTGTCAATGTCAAATTTTCGAGATACTAGGTAATTTAATTTGATTGGAATTTGAAATTGTGGTAAAATCATTAAAGTTATTAAGTTTATATATTTTATGAAAGCTTTTAAAAATTGGTAGAAAAAACCAAAATAAATCTAAAATCGAATACTTATAAAACTTGGTCCATATATGAATGAAGTTATTATTCAATAACAAATGTTGCATGTCGACGAAAATTCCACCAAAAATTGAGGAAAACATAGTAGGCTTCTAATACACAGGTGTAGGTGTAGGTGTAGGTGTAGGTGTTGGTGGAGGTGAGGCTCAGCAAATAAAAGCAAGCGTTTAAAATACAGTAGGTGTCAAGACTCAAGGAAGGTATTGCCCTGTTTCTTCTGCGCACTTTGCGTCAGAATCTAATCTTCATTTGAGAAATCCTGCAACAATTCACAGTGAAACACAAAAGATTGGTAACTGCTTTAGGGCTTTTTCTGCCATGGACAAGATTAGGAGAGCATCTCACGCTGGTTCTTGGTACACCGACAATCGTAAGTTTACCCAATTTATCCCTTTAATCTTCTTCTAATCACACCCTTCGGATTACTTAATTAAACTCGATTTTGTAATCGTATGTTGCTGGGAATAATGATCAACTATACTCCCAATGAAAATATTACTGAGAAAGGGAAAAAGGGATGATCTTGAAATCGTATTTTGTAATCGTATGTTGCTGGGAATAATCGTATGTTTTTTCCTGAGTTTGGAGGGAAGTGATTTATTGTTTTCCTCAGTTAATTGCTCGAACATATTCTTTTCTGTTAAAGTAATTCCGGTCGAGTTCATCGAGGCGGTTCAGCTGAAGTAGTTTCTTTTTGCAAGAATGAGACGGTAAGCAGTGACATGAGTGTATAGGAATTAGGAAAGGCTGCTACTTTTGAAGTTATACGACCTGTTGTTTTTGCTATTCATGGATCATTCTTGCAAAGTTGGTTGGTATCGTGGGGAATGCTTGTTTAGAGAAATTGTTGATAAACATGCAAGTATGAAGTAATATGATTGAAATTCCTTTTGACTTATTTGGTTTGGCACAAGGTTTGATGTCATGTTGTCTCTCTCATCTTCAGCGAAAGAATTAGCTGAGGAGCTCGATGGTTGGCTCCGAGCTGCCGGGTTGCCCAAATCTTCCGATGTAAGAGGCGTGATTGCACCGTAAGTCGTCAGAACTATCATTCTTGGCACATTATGAGATGATGACACAGCTGAGTGTGGCTTTGTATTTTGGTACCTTTTAGTCATGCAGGTTATTCCTATTCGGGTCGTGCAGCAGCCTATGCTTTTGGAAACATAGATCCTTCTCACATGTGGGTTTTATCTAACTTCTATGAAGATTTCATGTTGCACATCCAAGTGTCATAACTCCCTGTAATTCTCTCTGTCTGGAGATTATGAAACGTTCTTTGAATTTGCAGCACTAGGATATTTCTTCTTGGACCATCTCATCACTATTACACTTCAAAATGTGAACTTTCAAAAGCTACAGTCTATAAGACGCCTATAGGTGACCTACCGATTGATCAGGAAGGTATCAATGTTATCTTTTCATTTTTGAGGGGAGGAAGGTCTTCAATAATGTTATCATGATGGTCCTTTTTTCGGTTCTTTCTTGAATGTTATATGCTCTGGTATGTTATACTTTTTCTGCTCCCAGAAAAGGTCCTATATAACTAGTCACTTGGTAAGAAAAGCGTAGGATAGTAGACATACTTTGACTGGTTTTATAAGATAGGTTGTTTACATAATTATCTGTTATGTTCTTGAACTATTATATTTAGAATGTTCACCGAAAATTACCATTTGCAAAATATTTTCCAGAAACTAGGTGTGAATGGATCGAGGAAGGACTTCCTTTGGGTGTGTGAAAATATTGGAATAAGAGACCATACATTTTGGAACATATTGCTACTAGTAGGATTATTCGTAAAAGAAATGACTGGTAGCAAGGACAAGTTAAATTTGAATTATGAAAGCTGGATAGTGTAGGCTTGTTGAAGCAATTTGATTGGCTACAAGTGTACAACAGCTAAGAGGAATATAAATTGGAGAAAATTTTGTCTTTTCTAGGAGCCATTAGAAGAACCTAGCAAAGTTTCACGTTCACCTCCACGATGAAGTAATTGAACTATTATCTTCTATTTTCCTATAAGCTGCTGAATGAAATCTGTTATGTTTATGTGTCGTGAGATGTCTTGGATGAGCAGAAGTCATCTCATCTAGCATGTTCTTGGTTTACTTTTCTAGATCCATCTTTGATCCTGAGTAGCTATGTGGTAGCTATGTAATGTCGTATATGTGCCCTGATATAGTTTTTACTATGATATTCCTCCTTTGACAGTATTTGCTCAACCATTTTGCCAGTAAATGAGGAGCTAAAAGCTACGGGAAAGTTTGAATTGATGGATCTTCGTGTAGATGAGGCTGAACATAGCATGGAAATGCACCTGCCTTATCTTGTTAAAGTATTCCAGGGGTATGATTTTGCTAAACCACAATTTTTCTTTACTCTTGGCTCATATTATGAAGTTGATGCAGCTACGCGGTGAAGATCGTTCCCATTTTGGTTGGTGCTCTTAGCGCTGAAAATGAAGCTGTCTATGGACGATTGTTATCTAAATATGTGGACGATCCTACAAATTTCTTCTCAGTGTCTTCAGATTTTTGTCACTGGGGCTCCCGGTATGTCTTGCCAGCAACTTTTCTTATGTAAAGAAATGTGGAAATGTGGAGTTTTCTTTCTGAACCGTTATGTGTAGGTTCAACTATACGCACTATGATAAAAAGCACGGAGCCATCTACAAGTCCATTGAAGCATTGGACAAAATGGGAATGGATATAATAGAAACAGGAGATCCAGATGCTTTCAAGCACTACCTCTTGGAGACAGATAATACTATATGCGGACGACACCCAATTAGTGTTTTCCTTCACGTAATGTCTCAACCTCCCTTTTTCTTTTCGTGTCGTTTTACAAAGCTTTCGTGTTTCAAAATGGAAAACTGGCAAACTTCCATTTTGTTGCTTCCTCAGCAGTCTTGCCTTGTGTTTATGAGTTATGTTTTTTGCGTACTTGTCGACTCATTGCGTTCCAAGTTCCTAACCAGATTTGATATTTCAAATTGGACTAGATGTTGAAGAATAGCTCAACAAAGGTAAAGATTCGATTTCTTCGATACGAACAGTCAAGCCAGTGCAAATCCACAAAGGACAGTAGTGTAAGCTATGCATCTGCAGCTGCCAAAATCGATGCTTGACTTTGTGGAATGAGCAGAAGTCATCTCCACTTTTAATTTCTGGCAATAACTGAAAAGAATAGTAGCATTGATGAATTTTCAGTATGTTTTCCACCTCTATCTATTTCAAATTGCTTTTGATGATAAAGATTTCTAAACATTTCAAGTAAGGTAGTTTTATGTAATAAATTACTGTTTGTTTATACAAAACAGTTCCAACCATATGCTTCTGGTTAAAAAAACAAAACGAGAACAAAAGAATTATGCTTTAAGATTTCCTTCAAATTATCATATGCTTCTGGTTAAAAAAACAAAACGAGAACAAAAGAATTATGCTTTAAGATTTCCAAACATTTGAAGTAAGGTCGTTTTATGTAATACATTACTGTGTGCGTATACAAAACAGTTCCAGCTATATGATTCTGGTAAAAAATCAATATAACAAAAGAATTCTGCTTTAGTAAAACGTCGTTTCGTTTCTGGGCCGTAACCCCTCAATCAGTCGAATATCCTCTCTCCCGTGGATAGTAAAAGAAACACAAGAGAACTAAACACACAGAGTAAACCCGGGATCACAAAAACTGCTCTCCAGCTCTCCGGAGCTGTGAGATCCAAGTCGGCCGCCTTGGCAGCTTCAAGAAGTCGACCAGTTAGGTCGACTCCGACGATCCCGGCTAATGTACCAGCCGTGTTCGAAAAACCCATGACAATCCCAGCATACCTTGGAGCCACATCCATGTGATTCACAGCAAATCCAGCTCTTCCCAGCGCCAAGAACCCTAGAGCCACCGACGAACAAAACACGACCCCGTTGGGCGTCCTGAACAGGGGGAGTGCCATCAGTGCGGCCGAAGCCACCATGAACCCCACCGTGTTCAGAACCTTCCTCGTTGTCGTTACGGACAAAATCTTTCTGGTAATCAAGTGATCAGCAGCCACTCCACCTATGTTTGAGAATAGGAACATGTTGAGATATGGCACCATCTTTGATGAACCCATTTCTTGAAGACTATGCTGCAGCCCCAACTCGAAATAGGTGGGGAGCCAATTCATCAGCACATAGAGAGCATAGTGGAATGTAAAATTGTTCACCACAATAGCCCAAATAGGCAAGCTCAGCATGATCTTCTTCCATGGGATTCTCAGAGATCGATTCGAATCAACTACTTTGGTCGGAAGCGAGGATTCGCTGCCAAAACCGGCAGCTGCCGCCTTGGGATGATCGGAACGGGGTGGGTCAGTGGCGTATGCGAACCATAGCAGAGACCACATTGCACCCAAAGCAGCCTCACTAATGAATACAGATTGTGGACCTTGAAACTTGACAATGCTCGGTAGGAAAAGGGTTCCTAGAGCTGCGCCAAAATACATACCCGAAGTTGTCAGAGAAACTGATCTTGATCTTTCGTGGGGTGGCACCCACTGCGCCAAAACAGTGTGGATGGAAGGGAAGATGAAGCCCTGAGCCACCCCGACCAGGAGGCGGGCCAGGACCATAAGTGTGACGCGATTCGGATCAAGTGGCACAAAAGCACATGTTAGAGACCAGAGAATGAAGGAAAGTAGGAGGATACGCCGTCCCCCAATTCTCTGAGCTGCCCAGCCACCTGGAACTTGGGAGCAGGCGTAGCCGTAGTAGAATGTTGAGAGAATGACGCCCTTGCTCGACTGAGTCACTCCAGCAGCATCAGCAGCAGCAGTGTATGCGATGGAGAAGCCGACTCGTTCTATGTAGCAGACACAAGTACAGATAAAGGTGAGAATAACAATGAGGTAGCGCCTAGGTAGTAGATACGCCATCTTCATTCTCCCCACCTTTGTTCTAGAAGAAGAAGAAGCCCTCCTACTCCTACAACAATTTCAAAATGAATTACAATAAACATCATATCATAGCTATCCCCTTTCTTTCTCTTCTACTTTCATGGAACAGAGGCACTTCACATTGACAGCTAGACAAATTTCCAAGATTTCATAGCTATCAACACTAAGAGCTCAAAGCAGAGATAGTATTTGATTTACAGCTAGGAAAATTTTCAAGATTCTGACTCGAGATTGAAAGCGTTGAATTCGCAGTAGGTAACAACATAACTTCAAATTTCATTAGCATTTGATTGATTTAGAGAGAATGTCGATTGATTAAAGAGGCAACGATTAACTTGGTTAACGATATATCAAAACACAACTACTGCAACAATCTGAGTCTCAAAACCAGGTTAAGTAATAACAAACAGAAACCCACATTCAACTGCATTTTCTTGCTTTATTCTACAGAGAAATCAAATACCCAATATCATCGAGCAAATAAAAAACAGTCAATGAAATGGGACTCGACAGCAAGTATCAACCTAAATGAAAGGATCAAGAAAGGAAATTGTACTCACCTCCGAGGTCGAAGGGGGCTCCCTCCAAATCGATAAAGATGGGATTTTTGACCCAGATATAAAAAGGGGGAAATTTGGCAGAGCAGCTACATTGGCAGAATGATAAACCGTGATTTGACCAAAATTAAATAATAATTGCCCAAAAGCTCAGATATGCTGCTTCATTTAATGTTCATAAATTACGACGAAAAAGGAAAAATAAAGCGTGGACCATTTCTCATGAAAGTTGAAATCTTGTACACTGAGATTTAAAGGAGCAGCATCTAATAAAGTGACAGTTTGCTTGCGACGACGACTCATATCTATCAAAGTAACAGACAATAGTAATAATGTTTCTCAAAGTTGAGACATATTTGGGCCTCCAGCCCAATTACAGAATCGGGGTCACCAAAACGGCCCTCGAATAAATTAATTGCTTCAAAATTCCATCACAATTTTCTAATTTCATTTATCTTAAAAACAAATTCTTCAATGGTGGTTTAATACAGTTCATATCAATCACTAGTAGTATCTTCCCAAGGAGATTCTTCTCCAAAAAATTTGACAGCTGCTGCTGAATTAGTATCCTGGATTCTTGATGGCCCACCCCACTTGCCTTCAGATTCGTCCGGTTCAATAATGACAACTCCACCATTTGACAATCCCAATGCAAATTGGTATGGCTTATGTGGATGAGCAGCAACCACAATCGGATCCACATAACAACTACATTTCCATAACAAAAGAGTTAATATTCCACAAAAGTAGTGGTTTTTTGATCAAGATTCTTGATAATGGTGTTAGCATTCAGCTTGATCCTAGTTACCTTAGACGGGGCGGAAGATATGCAGATGGATCTATCTCAAAGCGTGGCGCGAGGTCTAAAGCACCGAGTATTAAGATGATTCCGTCTCTCATGGCAGCATACACCAGCTGGCTATCACAAGAATACGTTGCATGGGAAATCCGCGTGCAGAAGTTGGCGATAGTCCACTGATTTTCAAGAACAACATATCGCATTGCATTGAGTTTTTATGCATATCAAGATGAACATATTGTTTAGTAAGTCGACTACATTACCTGCTTCACACGTCGTAGTGTTGCAGTTTCATATATGGCGAGTTGAGTCTCATGCACTGCAAGAAAGTGTTTCTCATCCTTGTCTAGTTCGACGTTTGTTTCTGTTAAGTCTGATGCCGACCAACCAACCGAGATTTGTAGCACCGTGCTTTTCTTCTTGTCCCATGTCACAGAATCCCACAGAACAATCTGAGGGATAAAATCCGACATGAGCCGGGTTTCCACCTTGAGCACGAGAGATGTTGAAAGAACAAGCAAAAACCTGAGTGTCTACTCCACAAGAAATGAGCACGTTTAAATTGGTTGAGAAAGCTAGTCCACTTTACTTATTAACTGCAATATGAAAGAAAAGGAAGTGTCTCAGCACGAACAATGCACTGTCTCTTGTGGCAGTCATTGATATGGAATACAATACCTCATCAAAACGTATTCTGTAGATGAGAATCGTTGAGTCATCCATGCCTATAGCTATTATGTTGATATCGGGTGGATAGAACATAAGGCAAATTGCAGCAGGCGATGGTCGCATGACGTTCCTCATTTTCTATATATATGATCGGAAGATTAACAAGATCAATCTTTCAGACAAAAAAAAACCAACAGTTTTTGAAGTATTACCCTGAGTGCCAGCACGTTGTACAGACCAATCATCCTTCCCGACGCTGATATTAAATAAGAGTCGTTCTTGGACAATGAAAGGCACGGTGTAGCTACACCCGTGCTCGTTTCAGGAAGATCGTTGATCATTAACAATCCCCTTCTAGGTTGCCATAACTGAGGGGCACATTTTGTAGTTGCCTGCAGCAGAGCAATAGTTCAAGAAAAAGTTCCCAGCAGTTTGAATTAGAAAAAACTAAACCTCTTTTGCAGATGAATCTCCATCAAGATTGATATTCAGATAAACCCGGAAAATATCACACCTCGCCACTTAGATTAGGATCACTCTTTACCCATCTCCACAGTAGATGAGTACCGTCTGCTGCTAATGCGAGACTGCCATTACCTGCATGAGTGTACAACAATCTCCTTATCTGCAACCATCAAACGTTGAACCATTATTACTTAATCACCAAAAAAAATGACGTGAGATTCTCTGTGAAACTGAAACATACCATATTAGTCTTAACTTCAGAAGCGAGTAGCACGGATTGGCAGCGAGAAACTTCAACAATTTTAGAAATGTTCGTCATCTCCATATTGTTAGTATATTCTTCAGGCCCATTCGGTTTTGAATTTCCCATGGCATCCAGAATTTCTCCCTATGAAACTACCAAATTCTTATTTATTTTGACACAAGCAGCAAAATGTATTCATAACAAATCTACATGAAGGACACTTAGAAACACAGACTTGAGCCATTCGAAGACCACTTACTGTAGTGCCATTGCCTCTCAGAACTCCTTGACACGGGAAAGGTACTGTCTCTACAGAAAGCTGTGACAACATAAAATCATTTAGAAGAAAAGTTATTGCTGCAAAAAAATAAAAAATAGAAAAGGATTTTAGATACTGACCTTGCTGAAAGATTCTGTTAGACATCCAGAAGAATCATTAAAAGCAAAGGCAGATTCTTGCAGCAACTGACGGCCGTGATCATTTGCCAAGATCTTGATTTGATTATCATCAGCAGAAACAGCCAACAGATTCCCTTTTTTACTGAAGCGAATATGTGGGCTCGCCTTTGCAAATTGAAAAGAAGTGGGAAACTCTAACAAGACCCCATTCAATCCTTAATAGCTTGATTATGATTTAAACCAGAACTAAAATATCAAATAGTATAAGAAATCTACTTGTAAACCCCCATCTGCATCAATAACTGCTAAAAGTTCATCGTTGTCCATATCCCAGATTTTGATCAAATGCTCATCACCAGCAGCCAAAAACTGATTGATGCAGGTATCAAATTGAACGACAGCTGAAAAGCATTTACTTAGTCCATGATAATTCCTAATAATATAGCCTTCACCCTCATTCCATTCAACGATATAGGAGTGATGGAGTTCGATATTTCAGCCCATTATTTGATATTGTGGGCCACGTTTTTAGTTTTAATTATTTTAGCAGCCCATTTAGATGTTAGATTAAATAGTTTCATAGTTTAATTAGGTCTCTTATATTAGTTAGTTTCCTACTTTGATGAGGACTCTTTCTTTGATAAGGATTATACTTCATTTTTAAGCCTATATAAAGGCTTGTAAGCATACGAAAATATTCAGCTTTTGATTTCTAATATATGTGAGTTTTATTCTCTCTTCATTAGCTCTTCAAATTTCTTGAGATTTGCCAAGAAATTCAATTATCGACGTATCAACGAGACATTCATCCTCGTTTGTGTGTCATTCATCGTCCCCGAGTTACTGCGTCAACTTCACGTTGGGGTATAGGCGACATACTGACCTATATCACTTCTTGTGTTAGATTCAGAGGTTTTTGGATTTTCCATCGGATTTGTTCAAAATCTTCCGTCACGGTCATTAGATCCTTCGCACCAACGAGGATCGTATCATTTGCATCGAGCCGAGTTATCGTCCGGTATTCGCTCCTTTCTCGATTTTTGTATCCGAGTTTTTATGTTTTCGCTTTTGTTCGTGTCGTTTGTGTCTGATCGAGTCATATTGGTTGTTTTTGTTTCTTCGTGTTAGTTTCGTAAAAAAAAAAGGGTCAGATTCGTTTTCGTTTAGGGTTCCTTTATCTTGTCTGTCTTTGTTTTCGTTTGTGTCATTCGTTTCGACTCGACTTTGTGACGTGGGTAGCGGCTAGGGTTGTTCATCCGTATCTAGGGTTCGATCATATCTGTGATCCATATCATATCTTTATACATATCGTTATCCATATCATATCATTATCCATATCATACCTATCATTATCCATATCAGTATCAGTAACAATAATTTTTTTTCGTTCTTGAGATTTTCCGCATCCAGGTTCTGTTTCGAATCCTGTTTCGAGCAAAATTTTTTATTACATTCCTGAGTACGTTTAGAGTCGTTTGATGCGTGTTCTGTGCACTTTTTCCGAAATTCAGTTAAACCTCGTTGTGTTTTCTGGGTTCATTGGGTATAGTAGATCGTGTTGAGCAAGTTTCTGCGTAGCACGTTTTCATATTTTCGGCTACGTGTCGTCGTGATTTTTAGGTTCCTTGAGTCATCTAGAGTCTATATAGTTAGTTTCTACATACTGCCTTTCCGAAAATATTCTTCCGTGTTTCCTGTCTTTTGAATAGTCGATATTGGATTCAAGTGGTAGATTGAGAGAATTTGTACCTTGAGAGGGGATATTGAGTGGAAAAAGGCAAGATAGGTGAGACTAATTGATGCAGCCCAAGTCTTGTGAATTTAATTATTATGTGGCATATGGGCCACATATTTGTATCAAGATTTTTGCAGCATTTTTAGGCTTGATTATCTAGAGTCCCAGTCTATTAAAACTTCTTTTGTAAATTAGAGTTCTTCTTTGATAAGGAGTCATTCTTTCACTAGGATTAAAGTTCTATTTTTCAGCCTATATAAAGACTTGCAAGCATACGAAAATATTCAGCTTTTGATTTACGAATATATGTGAGTTTTATTCTCTCTTCAAGAGCTCTTGAATTTTCTTGCATTTGCCAAGAAATTCAATTATCGACTTATCGACGAGACATCCATCCCTCGTTCGTATGTCATTCATCGTCCCCGAGTTGCTGCGTCAACTTCACGTTGGGGTATAGGCGACATACTAACCTATATCACTTCTTGTGTTAGATTAAGAGGTTTTGGGATTTTCCATCGGATTCGTTCAAAATCTTCCGTTCGCGTGTCATTAGATCCTTCGTACCAATGAGGATCGTATCAAGGAGTCTCCATTTTTGTCCGTCCCACATGAAAACAGCCTAAAAATCGAACACATTAGCATATATAGGCAAAGTAATGTGGAAAGACAAGTTCTCCAGTCGAATCTTACCTTTTATTGTCAGCACCATAAGCCATTCTCGAGCGACAGAAACCAGGAGCATCATAATTGCCCCTTGACCCTTTGTCATCAAACAACCATGCTCTTATCTCCCACTTATTGAGACGGAAAATACGAACTGTTCATAGTGAAAGATCATGAACATTAACATACTCATTTGCATGAGCAAAACAGAAGGTCAACATAATGATTATACTCTCACATGGACATTTCCCTTCATACTGGGGCATACAGAGTACACGGGAGCCCCGTGACCCTCCAAAGTGTACTGTTTAGTGCCAGTCGCTGCATCCCACACCTTAATTAGGAAAAAAATAGAAGATTAAAGGTCTATCTATATAAGAGTATTAACTTTATAACTGTTTAACTTACCTGAATCAGCTTGTCATCACCACAGCTTATGATAACAAGTTTTTCGTAGGGTTTAGAGAATGCTAGGTCATTCACACTGCCAATATGGGCGTCGATCTGGACAGAAAAATTTCAATTTAAGAGATGGAATGCGTATCTGGTATATAATAGACGAATAAGTAATAGAAGCTACCCCATTGTTTCTCAAAGGAATTGCCATTTTTAGTATACAAATGTAGCCGGTGTTTTGAATATGCAACCCCTGTTATCGACAAAATTCATGTTAAGTTAACCAGTTTCAGTGGCCTTAGAAAAAGATAAAATAGCTTTTTCAAGGAAAATTGCATACCAAATAGAGAACCATCGGGCTCCATAGTACACGATTAACAGAGATGCCGCAATTTATTCCTAAGTTTTCCTGATTACACACAACCGCTTTTACAATCTATTTTCTATTGAGACCACAGCAAGCAGAGATAAAAGAGTGGAAAAGATAAGTTGTACCTTTATCACCCTTACGATTGAGGTAGCTTCCATGACCATACATTCTCTTTTGAACAAACTCTTGGCAGCAGCAACATCCCAGATTTCTACATACCCAGATATTTTCCCAACTAAGACAATAGACCAGCAGCAGCATGAGTGACTAGAACATAACATCTCGGAAAAATATGAAATTAACAATCAACATAGTCAACCTAATAGCAGAGCCTCATGAACAGGGTGAAAATCCATGGCAGTCATGGGAGAGCCTATATTTAAAACTAGTTCAACCGTCCTAGGAAAGTTGAAAGGAGGTTCATTTTCAGAAGGTTGACAATGGGTGGAAATATCCATCATTGAGTCCTCCTGCATTTGTTGTTTGAGAAATATGAGAACCCCATAAATCAAGAAACCTCTTAAACATAATCGAGAATGTGATGATTCGTAGCATAATTATGAGGTACCTCATCTGTAAGTTCTGTTGACTTTACGTCAGAGGCATCATGACAGCGCTTACCCTCGCCCAAAGCTGCAGTATAAATTTGGGTCTAGTGCAGTGACATGAATGAAAAAAATAATAATTTGTACAACAAAGAGACCACCTTGGTCGAATAGGCTCACACTGGAAGCAGTAATAAGGGAATCAGTTACCAAGGACTGGTTAAAAGTCGAGTCTGCTAAGAGGGGTGATGCTGACACTGCCACGGACGTGGGCAGCTGCAGAAGAATTAAATCAAACAGCCTAATAAGGTACTTCAAAAAAATGCTAAAGCTCGACCACACCTTTCCATATGAATGAAGTAATGGAGCAACAATGACTTTATCGTCCAAATCTTACCAGCTATCCTTGTCCAGTTGCTCCTGCATATTATCGGGTCCAGGGCACTTATGGTCTGTAAAGAGGGTGTCGATGTGCGGCTGCGGGTGAGGATGTGTACAGTGAATATGCTGCCAGTTCAAACTGCATATTGTAACACTATAATCATTTTACCCAAATGAATAGATATTTATTCCTAAAAATTGAATTCCCATAGAATCCCAAAGTAAGGCCTACCTCTGGTTGATCAGGCGCCTTAACCTCGACTTATTTATTTGAGGAAACCTCGTTCTTCCTTGGAGAAGGGGATTTGCTTCAATCACAGCCCTAAGTTCCCCTAGGACACTTTTTCTGGAGGATAATGCATCTCCGTATTGGGTGAGCGAATCATTCTCCCTGTTATGTTACCATATACTCAGTAATATCTTCCTAAAGAATCAGAGGTGTTGACATATTGTTTATTTGGTGTCAAGATCTCTTCAAGGAAATTCTTCATGATATGATTTTGTATTTGTTTGATGTAAGAAATTTCGTCAACAAATTCTACGCCTCATGTAATTAAATTACCCACTACAATAGTACTAATTGTATTCCATTGAGAAAAAAGAGAGATGAAATTGAGAATGAACAGCGCATTAATGTCATCTTGCGTAGTTGGGCCAAGAGGTGAAAACATGCATTTCTTCCCCAACACTCAACTAAAATCCAAGACAATATAGAAGGCCACCCAATACCTAACGACACTTGTTTATGGTTACACTTACACCACTGTACCTGAAGTCATCTAGTGCCAGGAGATGAACCGTCTCTTTGTACAATTCTTTGTTCGACTTTGCGAAAACATTAAGATCCGTCTTAAGAATGTCGAAGGCCCTAGAAAACTCATGCCTGCCAAATAGAATCCACATATGCAATTTGAGAAATAAACCAACAACATTAAGAGGAATTATATATATTTGGGTTTCAACAAAACCATCATCTTACTTGTCTAGGGCCTCAAGATACTTTTGCTTCCTTATCTCAAAATATATCTTGGTTGAGTATTTATTGTCTTCAACTACCGTGAAGCTTGAAAGATACTTATCTGCCTCTTCCCAGTTGCCATTCAGCACCAGCTCCTCAAAATATTTCAAATCGAAGTAATAACCTGTTTCCTGCTCAAGCCTATTACAGAAGTCATCAAGTAAGTTATATAAAAAAATATTGACAAATTGGAACAAGTAGCACGAGCCCAACTCACGCATGTGCAGTCTTCTTAAGGTTCTCTTCGTCACAGAATTGCAGTATCAAGAAAACAAGGTCTTTACCAAGAGACATTTCCAGCAGTCGTCTCGTCCCCTATAAGCAAGAATTTCACGTATAAGGAATTTAAACATCGAGAAACTAATTCGTGATTTTATCACCTTGCCAAGATACAAAACGTATTGCATCAAAATATCAATCTTATATGTGAAATTCTTGCTTATAGACGATGGGATGACTGATCAAAATATCAATCTTATGTCCTTTCCACATGGTCATTTACTTTCTCATCACCCCACCCCCTCCCTTTCGTTGTGGTATTTACGAATGTCAATCAAAGGTATACATCATATTCATCTCTAGACATAAATAAATAGAAGGAAACAATAAAGATAGGAAATATAGTCCACAATGAACCAGCATATCTTGTGAACATGTGTAAAGTGAACAAGACTGACCAAATTTAAGTGAAGTGCGAACGTATGAGGATCACAAAGCCCATAAGCACATACAGTCAAATTTAAGCATACGTTTGTAAATGTATCCACTAACATACTGGAATATCCAAAAACAGATTAAACAATGGACCTTAATTTACCAAATATGAACTAAGGAAAAGCACTTGTAACCTTAACTGCTCAACATGACGAGAAACAGTGAAATCCAGCTCAAAAATACTTGTTAATTTGAGATACTTTCTACTCAAAGTGCGAAATCAGAACTCACAAAGTACGCAGAGTTAACAATCCTTGCAAATTACAACATCTAGTGAATTACACAAAAGGTAACTGATCCAAGGATTTTGATCAAGGCCCATATTCCAACTCCTTGTTCAAAACAGCCCATGGAAATGGAAACAATAAGTAGGAAAGAAAAGTTACATTAAGAAAGGCAGAGAGAGGAGATGCTTACTTTTTGATTGGAGAAAGGAAAGTTATGAATTGAAGCGAATGCCAAAGGCCTCCAGTATGGCCAAGCTACCTCGAGTCGACCTTCCTCTTTCTCTACACAAACATAGCATTAAATTAAAGAGGAGTGTCAGTGTTGTGTTCCAGTAACAGAGCGAGAAAGCAAGGTGATAAGTTGGGTTACTTATCAGATAAGTCGTTGAGCAAAACAAGGAATAAATCCGTTAAGAGATGTATTGACGTGGTAGAATCTATCTTGAATGCATCGTCAATTATATGCACTACCATAAATATGCGATTTAATTCTTCCACATTCCGCAAATATCTCTCAATTTATATTTGATTTGTTGACTTTTTTTCCACACTTAGTAAAATTAGAAATGGTTCCCATTGGGTAGCTAAATGGTTGGGTTTGTAACCGACAGTCGCGTTTTGAATTTCATAAATAGTCACCACCATTTTATTTTGAAATTATAGTAGGGTAAGTTTCAAATAACTCGAATTGATATTCGGGAAATTTAATTTATAACAACAAAAGATGGAATATAATTTAGGTTTTAAATTGATTTTATTATCAGGAGGCTGTGTAATATAAGTATTAAACTATATAATGGAATTTTAGTATGAAGTGACTAAAATGAGTGGGGCTTTTCATTTTCCATTATGTTGCAGTATGCAGACTAGTTAAGGCTCATCGCTTATTGGGCTTAAACTTTAATGATTGCTAGATAGATAACAAGTTACTAAATTAATTTAATATATAATTAATTTTTCAATAGGTAAGGATGATTGATCATATTAATCGTCCATCCCAACTCAAAAAATAAAGAAACTATTTCATTCCAACTATAAAAAGAAATCAACTTATCATATGTATTTAACTAACAAAAATAAGACAGAAAACTAAATAAAACATTACCGAGAGTGTATAATCGGTTGTTGGGCTTATACAAAACGTCATTTTGTGTGCACTGTGCGTCCACGACTGCTTTTCTAGATCCGTACATTCAATTAAAATATTATAAAAATGGGCATTGATTAAAAGTAGCCCATTATCCTACAAGTGTTTTCATATTATCACTCATCTAATGTTACAGAACTCAACAATTTGCTTTGTGTATATGATTTAATATTAATTTCTCTTGAAAGTAAAAATTAATAATATTCTTAGAAAAAGTAAAGTAAAAAAATAATTCTTGGACAAAAAAGGCAATGGGGCCATTGTACCAAATATATAGATTTTGTTTGGCATAGGCATAGCTCATAAGCACACTGAATAAATGGATATGTTCGACTACTACAACTGTTTAACTAGTAATTCATCCACAAGTATACCATTTGTGCACAGTATAAGTTTCAATAAAATTGTTAGTATGTGTTGCTTGAGTGGATAAAAGATCATATCATATGTTAGGTTGTGAGTGGTAAGAATGATTTTTTGATAAATGATAAGTGAGTATAAAGTTGAATAATAAAAAATAATGTCCTAAAAAGAAATTGATACACTTTTCGTGAATATTGTGATACAATTTTTATAAAGGAATGAAGTATATCACACACATTTAAACTTGTTATTCCGATCGCGATACTGACTCAAGGTATTTATCACGTACACCTAAGATCTCTTAAAGAAACAGCACTAATAAGACCAAATGCTAACACACTAAAATTTTAAAATGGTGGTTATTTGTTCAAGCTTTGTTGAACTTGGAGATTAATCTAAAAAATGACTTCTTAATTTTTACTTTTTAAGTAATGACATATAGGCATTTTTGTGATTTTTTCCACTATATTTAAGGTGTAGTAAAATGTTAATGGTGTGTTATTAGTGTCGGTCCTATAAAGGAGATGGAAATGTTTAATTTAATTACTAAAACCTTCTGGAAGAGAAAAAAGATTCTAATAATCGCAGTGGCTGAATTTCATTCCTTATAATCATTAAACAAAGTTTTCGTAATTTTTTAACCTATTAAGTGAGGTTAGGGTTTAGAGTTCCGGAGAGAAAGGTTCATTTTTTAGAACATGAAAAAGTAAAGAAATCCAAAACCTTAGGTAGGAATATGTGAACCCTCCCTCCATAAAACCCCCAAATTGGTAATAAATAACATCCACTAGGGTTTTACATCACAGTCGTGTATATATTTACCCACTGTGTATAGACATTTAACAGTTACTCTTCTATTTCCAGACACTCTTGTGCCAATTTCCTTTAGGGCTTTCATGGAGGCTGAAACTGCAGTGGCTTTCCTTACTCAGAGTCTCTCTAGCTTCGCGATTGAGGATTTTGTGGTTCAAATTTTCACCACTCTTGCAAAGTCTCTTGCCTGCTTTCTCTCCACGGTACAATTCACCTCGTTTGCTGCTCTCTGATTCCAAATCTGTGCTTTTAGCGCGGTTATTGAGGCCCCTGTACTCGTACTTTGTTGTGATTTTTTTTGGCGGTTCCCTTCGTTTATTGTCAAATTGGTATCGGTTGGTAATTAACGTGGATGTGGTTGTAAATGTGCAAAATATTTGAGCAGTTTTCGCTCGAAGGCTGTTTTATCCTGTGTTGGTTTTGGAATCCATTGGAATTTTCCTTTCCTCGTGGTAATTTTGTTGAATTTCGTTCATATATGATAATCATCTTTGATTAATTCTTGTTTCACTGTAATTTGGATTGACGGGGTTTGAGGGGTTAAGAGTGATTTGATTCATGAACTCTGTGTTTGAGTTGGTTCGTGTTTGTTTTTTTCTGTCGTAGTCATGTAGATGTTGTTATGGTGTTTTTACAGATGGGACCTCTGGCAAATGCAGCTGAAGCATTCACCAGAGCGCCAACAGTGTTAGAGAGGTCTGCTCTCTTGTCCCGTTTCTAAATGGTCTTCAGTTTGTAGCTTATTTAGTAAGGCCTTGATCGAGCACTTGATGTTTGAAGGCTTTTGATGGCTGAGCTCGGAATGAAGAAGCAGTCTGAGCCCAAGAATCAAGAAACCAGTGAAGACGAGGATGATGAAGATGAGGATGAGGATGAGGATGAAGGTGAGGACGAGCAGGATGAAGATGCCGGAGGCGAAGAGGAAGGGGAGGATCAAGGTGATGATGAAGAGGACCCTGAGGACATTCCAGAGGCAAATGGTGGCGGTGCTGGAAGTGGGGCTGAGGAGGAAGACGGCGATGATGACGAGGAAGATGAAATGATGATGATGATGATGATGATGATGATGAGGAAGAGGAAGAGGAAGAGGTGGAAGAGGAAGATGACGAGGAGGAAGAGGAGGAGGAGACTCCACAACCACCAGCTAAAAGGAGGAAATGAGCCTAGATAATCAATCTTCCTCGTCTGTGTTCTGTAGTTTTGGATTTTGTATGGCAAGGATGTAACTTTGATAGATGCAAACATAGGATATGAAGTTGGTCAGTTTTGGCACATAACTAGACAACTCTTATAATATCAATGCCTCCAGTTTCTTTTCTTTCTTGGCTTCAACCACATTTCTTGATAGCATGATTTCTAACACTTTGATACCCAACTTTTTTGTGCTAATGTAATGGAAATGAAATACTTCAAAATAAGGAGCTATATCTATCAATTTGAGGGTCGAGAGTAGTTTATCTACGATTCCGAAACTTGAAAGATGAATCATATCAATTTAGTAATTCAACTATTGATCTAAGATTAAAAGTTCATTTTTCCTATTCCGTCGTCATTAAATTTATTTACTAGTTTTTCAAAATTTATTCTTATTTTTCTTTTTTGATACGTCTCCTAATTTTTTATTAAAATATGTGTCGAAAATTTTCAGAAAGAAAAGTCATCACTATGGTCCACCATTAATTTATTTAATACTACACTAATATGAGACTCATATTATATTTACAATACACTCAATAATTTTTATTAAAATCTGTATAAAAGATTTTCAAAAAGAAAATACATTCAACAACTTTTATTAAAACTTATATCGAAAATTCTCATGAAGAAAATTGGGAGAAAGACTAGTATTTTTTTTATTTCTTAATATCATTTAGTAAACTATAGATTGCTAGTTATCAAGTTATATAAACGAAATGATGATTTGATTTGAGACAGCTTTTCTTTTCTATGAAACCAAACATACAAAATTTGAGGAAGAAAGAAAGATATATTAATTGGTAAAATAAGATTTTCCAATGATACTAAGAGGGTGTTGGGTGAGATTAAACCGCGAAATTTTTAATTTTATTAAAATAATTATATATTAATTATGATGAGTAGTAAACTAGATTTTAAATTTATAACTAATTTATTAATTGTTAAAATAAGTTATTAATTCAAAATTAAAATTTATTAGTTCATAAATATGATTTATTATTTCAAAATCGGGTTTATTTACCAAAATAACCTTATTATAATTGTTATTTTTAAAATATATTATCAACTTCACCTTTCGTCAATTTTATCTCTAACTATAATTTTTTCTCTAACTCAAGATTCTTTCTTCAAAATAAAATCAATTATCCAAACACTTTAACAACTTATAAACATTTGAGACATTAACTAATTTTATTAAAATTAATTTAATATCTTATAAGTTCCAAAATAAGCTTAGCCAAACACCACCTAAATTATATATGAATCGTAAATTGTGCTAGACAAGTTCGTATATACATTAATAGATGGAGACGTTTTAATGAGTCATAACCAATTCGCGTAGTGTTAGTGTACTAGCTCACGTCTTTCTTGAGTTGGATCCAAATAGGCAACAGCAAACCAAGCTTATAAAGGGTGCACTCCAACTGCACGACCTATTTCCTCTGAGACACATCGCAGAATGTATAGAGTGCACAAACCATTTGGGATGAATAAAACGAGAGAATCAGACGTTTCATCATGCTACACAAAGATCCAGATGATGTACAAAACAACCGCAGGAAGAAAACCCAAGAAGAAGATATACCACAGGGTGCAAGAACTCGACCGAGTCATGGATCTTCAGAAGAAGCCATCGCTAATCCTTCAGCTCAAATCCATCATACAATCCCAGAAAACGGCTTCGCTTCTGCTTAGGGATCTCGAGAAAGAAGTTGGGTTCGTGCAGAAATGGACTTACATGGCTGTGATTGACAGATACCCCACCATTTTTCGTGTCTATGGCGGTCAGGCCGACCGGTCGCCGCCGGCGGTCACATTGACTGAAACGGCTGAAAAGATTGCAGCTTTGGAGTCGGAGGCGCGGGCGCAGATGGAGCCCATTTTGATTAGGAATTTAAGGAAGCTGTTGATGCTCTCAGTTGATTGTAGACTGCCCCTACAAACCATTAATTTAATCTCTAATGAGTTGGGATTGCCTCATGATTTCAAGAACTCTGTAATTCTCAAATACCCAGAATTCTTCAGATTGGATGAGATGAATGGAAGGGAGTATCTGCATTTGGAGAACTGGGATTCTTCACTAGCAGTGACTGCTCGTGAGGAGAGGTTGTCATCTCAAGCGATCCTGCTGAATAGCAAACGTGCTAGGATATCAAAAGATGGCAACTTTTTGGGGCCTTTTGCATTCCACTTGAAGTTTCCTGCTGGTTTTAGGCCGAATGTGAGTTATCTGGAGGAGGTTGAGAGGTGGCAGAAGATGGAATTCCCTTCTCCTTACTTGAACGCGAGGATGTTTGAAGCGGCCGACCCCAAAGCTCGGAAAAGAGCAGTGGCAGTGCTTCATGAGCTCCTCAGTTTAACTATGGAGAAGAGATTGACTTCTGCTCAGCTGGATGCATTCCATTCAGAATACCGTCTGCCTGCTCGACTGTTGCTCTGCTTGATTAAGCATCATGGCATATTTTATATCACTAATAAAGGTGTGAAAAGTACTGTGATTCTCAAGGAGGCTTATGATGGAACCACATTGACTCATAAGTGTCCTATGATTGTGTACAGAGATAATTTCATGGCTCTAATTGGTAGGAAGGAGTGCAGTTCGTGTAATTAGGTATCCTCTTCTACTCGACTTGATTAGTACTTTGTGTGGACTGATGCTGTCTGATTATCCTCTTATGTTAAAAATCTTGTGCTTCATTGTTCATTTCTAGACGCTATTTATCTAGTTGTGATGCTGTGAATGGTGTATGCTTCTTGGAAAACTTTCATTCATTTTTGCATTTTCTTCTCATTAAGAATTCACAGATTTAATGGTGACTTCATGGAAGAGTTCTCCAAATGCAGAGTCTCCTACTAAAACGATGAACCATCATTTAGGCAAATCAAGATTACAACATGCTATTCTTCTTGCATGCAGAAAGGCTAAAATTCTGCAAAAGTACAGACAAGTTTTGTGATCAACAGAGAGGTTTAGAGGAGAAAGGGAAGCGGACGAAGGATGGATCACAAGCATAAGAGAATTTGACATCAGCTTGTCACGGAGCAGTGGTCTCCGATTTTCAGGAAAATCAAGGGATCAACGGGGCTCAACTGTCTGAAAATCACGGCAAGTTAGTACTATGTTTGACTGTGAGCAATTACATTTGTTGACAACTTGCACATTCAACTCCGGCTTCCCTCTTATCTGCCTCCTGCTCCTCACTGTCCCGATCACAAGGTCATTCACTCCACATTCACCAAATGCTGCAGTTTATTCATCAAACAGAGAGCATCATTCTTAGGCCTTGGAAATTTTAATGATGAAATACAGTTAATCTTGAATGCAAATGTGTTTTTATATCTTTCTGCATAATTTATGAAATCATAGTTTGTCACTTTTGTTTCTGCATTTCATGATTATAATGTTTGGATGAGTTTACCTGTGGAGATGAAACACAAAATGGAAAATATTACAATTTTAAGCCTCATTGAAGTTATCATTGCGAAGAAGCTATTAAGTCATGTGCATATACATGGTGGAAATGAGCTCTTGAATTATAGTGTTTTTTTCCATTAATTATAAATTGCTTGATTGCAGAATCTATTTATGCAGTCAGATCGCAAGAAAATTACCATTTTTTACCAGATTTGATGAGATTTTTTAGCTTTGAAAATGGAATATTTATCAAATCTTATTGCAACAAATCTATCCTTTTAAAAAAAAAAAAAAAAAACTTTTAAAAGTCGTGCTACAATGAATTCAAATATGAGACCTTATGCATTAACCATTCTACCACTAAACAATCACACACAATTCTATCCTATTTTACAGCATATGATTAGAATAGATTATGTGACCTGAGTTATTTCAATTAATACTGTATATATTATGAAAATGAGGCAATAAAATCTCTGAGTTTCATTTTTTTAGTTGTTTAAACATTAAGTATTTTATACAGTAAATCATAAATATGTCAGACTTTTGCGAGCATATGAAATGAATTGGATTTCCCACTATTGAATAATGGGTTATTGTGTTTTTCCAATATCTAATAGTTCGATTCGGACATCGTGATATTCAAACTCATGAATTATATTTTGATTAATGAAATTACGCCTAATAATTAAAATGGACTGTTGACCTGACTTATCTTTATTAATTGCATGTACCAATATGCCAATGATTTTATAGAAAAATATAGAATATAATTTTGCATTAAATCTGAAACCTGATAATTTTTTGCTACCCAGTGAATGAATTGGATTTGCCTCTATTATTTTCTTTAACAAAAACCAAAAAGCAATTGCAATTGCCCATTTTTACATTTAAAACCAGATCAAGAGAGACCATTATAAACATTATGTTTTTTTTAACCCATGAATTCACTGATTAAAGCTTATTGAGAAATACTAGTTTTTTGAACCGAACTGATCGATTAAATTTTTTTGATCGTTCGAAAATTGAACAGAAAAAACTGATTGGTTCGGTTGGAACGAAAACCAACTAATTATATATATATATATATATATATATATATATATATATATATATATATATATATATATATATATATAGGGAGGATTATCCTAAGAACTACTCTTAGTGTAAAAACACGAACTAATGATAGTCATTGATTTGTTTTCTATCTACGGTAAAACAGTATACCATGGGTTTTTCTTGATAGTGTTTAAATATAGCTACATACAATAAACGTGAAGGCCAAGGGTAAAAAGGTAAAATTTGAAATTAATGAAAATGAATCCCGAGAATCAAGTGATTACATTCCATTCCATTCTGCTTCTTTATCTCTCACGCTTAATATGACAGCATTTAATACTTATCTTTGCATTTTCTCTCACTCGTTTCAGCTTCCAAATGAACATCGGAATAAGAGCAAAAATTGAGAATAGTTAATATAGGGTTTACTCAACTGTGAACGTAAAGGCGCGGTATGAGAAGATTGTTCATCGGTTGAACAATAAATATTCATTTTAGTTTTTTTCTACATCGGTTAATCAAATATGAGCATTCTATTGGAATGTTAAACAAAAATTATGTCCGCGTATTCTGTTTCAGACGTTTGAAAACGAGTAAAGGTTTGTTTAAAAATATAGAGGATTCATTTTGTATTGAAATTTATTTGATAAAAAAATGTTTGGTTTGCCCTTTTTGTATATGGGATGGTCTCACAGCCGCCACACAAGGAGACCATCCCTTAATTAATTAATTTTAATTAACTAATTAATTAATCTTTAATCCTAATTAATTAATTTAATTAATTAATTAATTTTAATTAAAATTAATTAGTTTAATAAAATTTAATTGTAAATTAATAAAATTTAATTGTAAATTAATAATAATAATTTTGAATTAATATATCTTAATTTTTAATTAGTAAACTCTAATTATGAAATAATAAACCTAATCATGAATTAATAAACCCTAATTGAAAATAATAAACCCTAATTTTGAATAATAAACCCTAATTATGAATTAATAAACCCTAACTTTGAATTAATAAACCCTAATTTTGAATTAATAAACCTTAATTGAAAATAATAAACCCTAATTTTGAATAATAAACCCTAATTATGAATTAATAAACCCTAACTTTGAATTAATAAACCCTAACTTTGAATTAATAAACCCTAATTGAAAATAATAAACCCTAATTTTGAATAATAAACCCTAATTTTGAATTAATAAACTTTAATTATAAATTAATAAACCCTAATCATGAATTAATAAGCAAAATATAAAATAATAAAATAACACACTAAAAACAATAAATAAAGGCAACAAAATAAAAATTACATTTATAAAATCAACAAAGATCCACTGTGATCATCCAATGGTATAAGGCTTGAACTATAATTCGTTTCTAATAAAAATACTTTATTTCATTAAATTGACCAACAAATAGAGGCTGGACTTGGACGCTGTAGGGGCAAAATTGCCTAATACAATCATTCATGTATTTTGGTTGAATTCAAGATAGGAGAAAATTAGGATTGTGAATAGAATTTGACAGAGACTTGTGTAGCGCGCACAGTAAGGGCGTGCGTACACAAATCTTTGTCTTTGTATATAAAACTATGCGAAACAATTATGTGGCCCCATTTTTTATTGTATAAATCTACACTATATGAAATTAATCAGCACCCATTTGTATGTTATTTAATATTTCTTTGAACGACTTCTGATTATTTGGGAATGAATATGACGTTTTGTGAGTTTGTATGTTTAAACATTTCAGCAACTAGTTGGCTGTTGTTTATGTTTAATTTTATTGTAAAAGTTGTATTTTTCTTCTCCTGTTGTATCATTTATTTGAAAAATGATAGTGGTCCCAATTTTGGATTCCTGCTTATATCTCATGTTCTATGCATTAGTTGGTCTTAATTTATATTTATGTTATGAATATTATACTAGGTAGAGAATCTGTTGTTGATGAATTTAAGTGGTCCCAAAACTAGTTGTTGGTTTATGTTGTCATATTACATAACAAAGTTTTAGTTTGCCTTTTTTGTTGTATAAATTATTAGAAAAGTGATAGAAGGTTGTTATGTGTTAATTATTAGAATGACTATTATATTGTCTGTATCTATGAGATTGCCTATTCAACAAACATAGCTGGTGGTTGTTGTATTTGCATAAGTATGATTCTGCATAAATATGTTGTCGTTATGAATATGAGATTGCCCATTCAACAAACATAGCTGGTGGTTGTTGTATTTGCATAAGTATGGTTCTGCATGAATATGTTTCTATGAGATTGTCCATTCAACAAACAGAAAAACTAATAGATTATATTGTATATGTGTATGGTTTACATGAATGAATCTGATGTGGTCTGCAAATGAATAGCGTATTTTTTATTTTTGCATTTGGTTGTATATTTCAATTTTAATTACAACTATACCTCATATGGTATTTTTACGCATATGTGGATCGCTTTTATGTATGAATCAAGCAAATGAATATCTTAAATTTTGTTGCATTTTGTTGTACATTTCAATTATTACTTAGCTCTTTACCTAATATTTTGTTGTTTTGCATTGATCCTTCCAAAGCATCGCCTTCAACGTTGTTCGAAACAATAAACCGTGTAAAAAATATTAACTAATAGATTATATTGATGAATATGTAAATGGACATCGCTTTTCATGAATACACATAGTTTACATGAATGAATACCATGATGTTTTCTCTTGAATGTCAAAGATAGCGCAAATGAAATGTAGCGATACATTAGAGCGTTTTTATATTTTATGGTTTACATTTGGTTGTATATTTCAATTTTCAATTCTTAATTACAACTATACCTCATATGGTATTTTTACTGCATATGTGGATCGTTTTTATGTATGAATCTGTTGTGGTAAGCAAATGAATATCTTAAATTTTATTTGTGCATTTTGTTGTACATTTCAATTATTACTTAGCTCTTTACCTAATATTTTGTTGTTTTGCAGGAACTGGTCCTTCCAAAGCATCGTCTTCAAAAGGCGTTGTTCGAGCGAACAATAAACCGGGTATCAAATCTGAATATTAACCTATTTGATGAAGCTTATGTTCTATATGTTGATGAATTTGACAATACATTAATATGTAAATGGACATCAGTTTTTCATTAATACACATAGGGTATGGCACACTAAAACATTGAAATGGATATACCATGATGTTTTCTACTGAAGGTTTCAGTATAGCGTTCAACAATATTAGTAAATGTATTTAGGATCACAGATACATTAGAGCAGAAGAAAACAGAAAAACTAATAGATTATATTGAATATGTGTATGGTTTACATGAATGAATCTGATGTGGTCTGCAAATGAATAGCGATATTTTGTTTTTGCGTATGAATCTGTTGTGGTAAGAAAATGAATATCTTAAATTTTATTTGTGCATTTTGTTGTACATTTCAATTATTACTTAGCTCTTTACCTAATATTTTGTTTTTTTGCAGGAACTGATCCTTCCAAAGCATCGTCTTCAAAAGGCGTTGTTCGAGCGAACAAAAACCGGTAACAAATCCGAATAGTAACCTATTTGATGAAGCTTAAGTTCCATATGTTGATAAATTTGACAATACATAAGTTTTCATGAATACACATAGGGTATGGCACACTAAATCATTGAAATGGATATACATGTTGCACATTTTCATCGAATGTTTCAAGATAGCGTTAAAATTATTTTGCCATGCAACCGGAACAATTTGTTTTCGCTCTAAAGTTTTTTTTACCTTCATGCACAACTTTATACCGAACTTCATCGCATCATCTTCAACTTATTATGCATAGTTCTCAAGTTCTCAAAAAGATAAGTTCTCCTGATTCAACCCCACGCAGCCCATACTCCTTATAAAACCATCCGTCAATAGTACTACCTATTCGGTCTCAAAGAATATATATATATATATATATATATATATATATATAGAGAGAGAGTTTGGTTCAAATAAGAACCATTCTTATCCTAAAACTAATAACCAAATGAATTCGTTTCATGAAAGTTGATGAATATGATCAGATTTATCTTGAATATTAAATACATATATGAAAGTTAATGAATTCAAAATTTTAAATCAATTTTGACCAACCATCGAATCCCATGAGAGGCGAAAATTCTATTTTTGGATTAAAATACATATCTAAACAAAGTAAGCCAAGAAAATTTTCCCAACAATGGATTCATCAACTTTCACCGTGAATTCATCGCTTTTGGTTCTCACGTTACTGAATATGAATATTATCTCAATCACAATAAAATGGTTCAAGTATTATGCACTCAACATTTAAATAAAAATAGAAAAACATGACAAACTCACGCTCGATAAATGAATTACGACGCAATTAAGTATCTTCATCATCTAATAAATGAATCGAGATATTTCGACACAATGCTATATATTGTAGCATTTAATCAAAAATGAAAATTTTGAATAATTGGCCATTTAATATATATAATATATTAAATAAACTTATTTTTATCCTAATTTCAAAACAAAAACATCAAAAATTCACAATGTCACGAATAACTAATAAAACATAAAAAATAATTAAGCAACATCCAACATATCAAATTATATTGTAGATTGTATATTAAATTAAATTATTAATTATTAAATAATATATAAATATAATGGGTTCGGTTCGATTCGATTATCAACCGAACCCAAAACCTAAAATCAAACTGAAAATCGATTTTTGTAAAAAAATAATTGATGAATATCATCTAAACCAAATAAAGCAATCAATAATTTTGGACCGATAACTTATTAATCTCAAAAAAACGGACAATCGATCGAACCTATATGTTAATACAATCACAACCGATATTTGAAATCCGATCTAAACCAAAGTCTATATATATATATATATTAAATAAGATTGATTCCAACATATCAAATTATATTGTAGATTGTATATTAAATTAAATTATTAATTATTAAATAATATATAAATATAATGGGTTCGATCGATTATTAAAATCAAACGAAAATCGATTTTGTAAAAAAAGAGAAATCGAATCAATAACCGATCCATGAACACCGAACCGATCTAAACCGATTGATTCGGTAGATTTAGGTAAAAGTTGATGTTTCAAAAAAAAGAAAGTGAACGCTTTTTATGGACGGACTAAAACGAAATTAAATGAACGTATTTGATGAACGAATGTAATATAATATTACTCCCCATTTGCACCAAAAGCTTGCATTTAATTCCTTTTTGAGACGTCCACCAAAACTTGCATTTTCTATTTTGGAAACATCAACTGTCCTCAATCTACCACTTATTTACAAAAAAAACACACATGATCCACTTTTTTACTCTTACTATCCAATATATCCATTTATTATCTCCATTGACTTTACATTCATTACAATTTATTAAATTAATGCCATAAAAACAATGCAAGTTTTTGATGGATGGAGAGAGTACAATATATGGAGCACATATGCTATTACCTTATCCAACCAGTTAAATTTCAATCCCACCTTTATGTCTTAATTTATTTATTTAAAATATATTATATACATCCATGATATGAAAACATTATTTTTCTTAAAGTAAATAGACGCAACCTCGTAAAAGTTGGAATTAATACAAATTGTTATGATGAAGACAATTTGTTTCAACACCTAACTAGAATCTAAATGTGACAAAGCAATGATAGGAACAGCCTCTCGATCTTAGATAACACTAAAGGGTTTGATTATACAGAGGCAATTAAAAATGACAAAAGCTCAATTATAGGTTGAGATGATACCATACAACAACCAGAATAAATCTTTCATGAAAATGACCTCAATTTTTCTTTCTACTTCAGCAAAAACTTACCATTTTGGCCTCTTTTTTTCTAGATTTTTTTTATATTAAAAAATAAAATCTTTTGATGCAGTTGTTGACTGTGCTCCGAATAGTATTTGTTTCTTTGTGAGATTTGGCAGAAAATTAAATAAATCATAACTAGTTTTTGGGGTCATATCTCATTTCCATTCTGCAAATTGCTTAGCATACCTTCAAATTAGTAATTATTAAGGGTCAAGTTGTGTTAATTGAGCCCTACTAATAATTGTAAGACAGGCTAATCCTTCATAATCTTCTTCAATATGAATATAAATCACTGAGTTGATCGGTCTTTTTTTCCCCGTCTTGATTCCTAATTACCAATTCAATCTGACCAAGACTCTTTCATCACTAAACCATGAAATGTTTGTTATACCACTTTATCATAATTAGTCAAAACTTCACCAACTCAAGAAAGGAAATCCATCATCTAAGAAAACTGAGATTCAAGAACTGAGTAGTTTGGCTTCTTGCATACACTAAGATAGAAGTATATATAAAGCAGTCAACTTGCACCATACCTTTTCTAACATAAACCGAAGCAGCAAAAATATTGAACTCTTATTGTCTGTAACAAAAGTAGTTTTTTCCCATCTCACTTTGAGAATCTTGTTATCAAAACACAGCTTTTCATCTGAATTATTTTTCAAGAAAGTAATCTACCAACCTAACTCTCTCACTCACTTACAGTCTCGTTAATTTCTTGCAATGCTGCAGAGCTAAGGTTATATTTGGTCTGAACGCGCTGACTTGTCAAACTATCGGAAGCAGTGGCTGCGTATGCACAGGAGCGTGGAATCCCAGCAATCCAGAATCTCTAATGAGGCACACTGTTAACAGTGGCAACACCATCCATGGATATATATATTCTTCATTTCAGCTCCTTAAAGTCAGACAGACCAACCAACCTCTTCATGTGAGGAAATGAACAGTGGAAATGGCATTGGAGCAAGCGTTGCAAACTTGCAGCCGATCAATATGCAGCTGATGTGATCAGACTTGACAACAAGTTGCAAGAAATCTATAAGGGCTTCACCACCAAGCCCTTGGTTCTTGGGCCGGGCAGCTTCTTTGATGCCGGTTGGTTCACAAGATTCGTGAACGGAGCATCTGGTTCTCTCCAAGTCGTCTCACACCACATTTACAATCTCGGGCCAGGTAACCTTGTCATGAGGTCTTATGTTTTGTTGGGCGAATCTTTTAGTACTTTCTTTTTTTGTGTGACCTAGGAGTGGACGATCACTTGATTGAAAAGATGCGAGACCCATCGTATCTTGATGGCCAAGCACAGACATTTAAGGATCTTCAGAGTACTGTGAAGAGCTCAGCAAGGGCTGTTGCATGGGTTGGTGAAGCTGGAGGGGCTTATAACAGCGGCAGAAATCTTGTGACTAATTGATTTGTGTTTATCCTGGTAACTTTTTGTTGATTTTGGAGTGATTGAAATAAATTAAATGAACTAACCATAGATTGTGAAAAGGTATCTGGATGAGCTGGGTATGTCTTCTACCTATGATTCCAAAACATACTGCAGACAGTCCATTGGCGGGAACTACAGTTTGCTTGACACGAATACTTATGTTCCCAACCCTGATTACTACAGGCGCTCCTCCAACTTTTGCATTATGTTGTTATACAAAAATTTGTGTGAGTACTCATGGATCTAGAGCCAAACTCATATCCAATGACATTTGTAATTATAGATAGCAATATGCCATTGAAATATGGATTTGGATCCGGATCTTGACTCATCTCGCACAAGACTTCCCCATGTTATTGTAATCCCTAACAAGATAAGATGGCATATATGACTCACTTTTTGAATATGTGTAGTGCACTTCTTTGGCATCGTCTCATGGGAAGACAAGTTATGTCGACAAATAAGATGTGTGCGTAGGCGTATTGCTCGAAGAATTCGGGAAGTGGAAATCAAACGAGATTCTATATTCAAGAATGGTTGGAATACAAGACATAACACCATTTTGAAATAGAAGATCTAGTCCCAGTAAAACCATGCTACATACAATGTGTACATATAACCTGCAGCTACAACCAAACTGTGTTACAAAATGCTACAGAGTGGAATCACAGTGTTACTCATCAATCTGGACAACACTATACTATTATAGTTCAAGTTTGGGTTTCAGTTGATGATGGTGGTGCATCAAACAAGAATCTTACGCTCGGACAGGCTGTTCGACTAACACAAAAGGCAAAATTCTCCAAAGAATGGCGACACCAGAAATGAGATGCTGCGAGAAAATTCCATCTAACTGCAAAAGATGGAGTCATGGAGAATGCTTCTAAATGGGGAAATACTGCAACTAAATTCTTCAGGCCAAATACCTCCATTAAACCCTACAAGAGTAAACCCTTACAACCTATTATTGTTGTTTCCTACTCCATTCTATTTGCTCAGATACCAAGCCACATTCCGGCTTGTAAATGAACCCAAAGATTTACAATACGCGAGGGACTTGTTTCTAGGAAGCAATATATATTTTGAACGTAATCTGTGTAGTTTCCTAGAGATCAATAACCAGTTTCAGTAAAATTCCAGTGTATCACTAATCACAGTTACAGAATTATAGATGAAAAAGTATCTTTGACTTATGAACAGCAAAACGTCACCTGGCAGACTCAAGAATTGGCAACTTATTTCATGCTATGGAGATGATACAAATTTCCAAACCGGATGCTTGATTGAGGTGAGGCTATTGGTCTTGAAATACCAGAGGCATAGCTGGTCTCCAAGCTGTGCCTTCTGGGCTGTCCATGAGTGCAATGCCTACACTTGCTAGTTCTTTCCGAATTGCATCAGATTTTTCATATTCTTTATTTTTTCTTGCAACATTCCTTTCTTCAATCTTTTGCAAAACATGATCTTCCGTCAACTTTGCACGCCTCAGAGCATAATCCCTCAGCTGCTTCAACGCCTGCACGTAGACCGCTAGAAAACTTACTAGGAAGTTTCAAGACAAACACACGAACAACATACATTTTGACATAAATCCAGAAATCATTTGCATAATTAATTCTTGAGTTTCTTACCCCAGAATAACTATCTGGCAAAAGCCCCAAAATAGCAAGAATGTTTCTGACCGTCCTTTCTAAAGCAGAAAGTGACTCGATTCTCAGTTGTTGCTTCTTTCCCTGCATGAAGCATCCGATACCATAAAGGAGAAGGATGTTCCGAAATCATAAGAAAGACCAGTTTTACTATTGATGTTCCATCAACTTATTACAACTCTGAGAGAAAATAAGTAGCATGATTGGAGTTGAAATGATAATTGGTAATTTCGACTGCAGTGCAGAGTACCTTCCGGGTATGTAAAAGATCATTCATGGTTTTCAGTGGTTCGGAAATTGCAGCCAAAGCTACAGGAGTATGTAGATCATCTGTCATTGATATCAAACATTCATCCTGAAATTTGTTGATGCAGGTCGCTATTTCTGATGGAATTGTATCCTTCAGACTTGCCTCATCATGCTGGGCCATGATACTCTCACATTCATGTAATGTCTGCATCCAAAAAAACTCACATCAATGAGAATCCGACCTAAAGAAAACCTAAGGAAAGAGAAGGGATCTGTAGAGGATGGAAGAAAATTATAGAATAGTTGTCATGTCTAATCACGATTTGAATGCTTGCACTGCCGATACCTGATAGATATAGAAAACACGGTCCGATGCACTCTCAAGCAGTAAATCCGAGTAATTAATAGGGGAACGATAGTGAGTTCCCATAAGGAAAAGTCTCAGAGCCAGTGGATGATAAAGTTCTAGCACCTGAAAATTAATTATAAAAGAGAGAGAAAGAGAGAGACCGGACTACTGTATCAATGGAGTTATGACATATTAGTACAGTAAACAACTAGTAATAGATATCGAGTGCTTGCACACTGTGAGAAAAGAGCCTTTGTCCTTGTACCTCTCTAATGGTGAAAAAGTTGCCAAGAGATTTCGACATCTTCTCAGAATCAATGGTCACAAATCCATTATGGACCCAATAGCTGACACTGCTTTCATGGCAGGCAGCACAACTTTGTGCAATCTCATTCTCGTGATGGGGAAAAACAAGATCCATTCCACCACCATGTATATCGAAAGAATGACTTAAATAAGCAGCACTCATAGCACTACACTCGATATGCCATCCCGGCCTTCCAGGACCCCATGGACTCTCCCAGAAAGGTTCTCCCTCCTTTGCAGCCTGCAAAATTAGTAAAATGATAACATACAAGAGGAAATCATCTGGAGAACAACACAGAACACTTCAATTAAAAGGACTCACCTTCCATAAAGCAAAGTCAGCAGTGTTTCTCTTCCTAGAGTCCACAGAAACTCGCTGACCAGCCCTGTTATCTTCCAATTTACGCCCAGATAATCGACCGTACTCGGGGAATTCATCTATGGAGAAGTACACATCACCATCAATTGCATATGCATATCCATTATCCAGTATCTATCACAGGGAAGACACAGATTGTCAGCTCTTGACATAATTTTAACCCCCCCCCAAAAAAAAAGAAAATAAATAAATAAAAAAAATAAAATAATAAAATAATACTAGTAATAACAAAAAATTATTATTTAAAACTGTCAGAACTAGAAAGCCAAGTCAAGGAAACATCATGCATCGAATGTCACAGCATATATTGTTGGAAGTAGCGTAATGCAACCTCCATCTGATTTTCTTTAGATGGGACAGATAGGGGACATAGTTACTGATAAAGCCCATACAACAACAGAAGCTTGTGTTTACCATGGATCAAAAGAGAATGAACACAAACGAAGGGTCGGTGGAGTACCTGTCTAATCATAGCAATAATTTGTGGTATGTGATCAGAGACACGAGGTTCAACAGAAGGAGGAAGGCAGTTAAGATATGCCATGTCATGACGAAATTCTTCACAAAATCTTCTGCTCAAACAAATTGGATCTTCACCCAATTCATTGGCTCTGGCAATAATCTACAGAATTCGAAAATGGGGACTCAGCTATCCTGTCATGAATTTTTAGTATTTATAAGTAACTGTATTAACCTCGTCACAACAACTTATAAATGAAACTGATCCCAGTGACAGTAACTACAAATATGTGCAGTAGTTAAACTGTTCAAATGTGAATTATAAGAAAGACTTGAAGACTATAGCTTCAGATGTTTGATGAACTAGTATCTATTATCATATTCTACAACCAATTCGTAAGCATTTTAAGAAATCTTTCCAAATGTAAAGTACAGTAATGTGTTCTTCAACAAAAATAAATATGATGATCTCAAGCATAAGGACTAATTAATAGGGAACTCCAGCTGTGCAACTCACCTTGTCATCAACATCAGTGAAATTGCGGACGTAGTTGACCTCATACCCCAAATACTTAAGGTATCTGCCTAATTTCACGATGAAGGTCAGAGCTTTCATCTTTTCATAACATATAACAATCAATCCCTTCTACCAGAAACATCAATACTAGTTACGAGACAGAGAGGAGAGGATAATGCACCTGTACAGCACGTCGAAAGCAACGTAAACACGGGCATGGCCAATGTGGCTGAGATCGTAAGCGGTGACGCCGCAGACGTACATTCCTACTCTGCCTTCCACCTTAGGCTTAAACAGCTCTTTTTGCTTGCTCATCGTATTGTATAGCCACACTTCTCTCTTTACTTCTCGTGAATTATTATCATCACGATTCTTGCCCATATTTTCCTCACAGCAGGTCGTCCGAGACTCAGACTTGTAGCTGCAATTGATTGCAGAATAAGTGCTTCCAAACCGGAATTTGGACTTGGAATGGAAAAACTTAGAGGCGAACGCGAAAGTTTTGCGGTGGCAGAGTGGAAACAAGGGTTTGTACCATCTCAGTATCGTCGCCATAAGATTGGGCTCTCTCTCTCTCTCTCCGTTGGAATCACAAACTTGTGTAGTTTGTGTATTAAAGTGAGAGAGAGAGAGGCTTTAGCGTTTTGTAATTCGTTAGTTTCCCATATTTATATAGCTTATCCACATTTCGCGACACAACACACATTTTTTCTTACAATGAAATTGACATAATATGGTTCGAAACTCCTTATCTATGTCCAAGATTTAATTTTTACGAAAAACACGTAGTTCTTTTTTCTTTTCTTTTTTTAATGTTGAAGCTGAGACAAATGAGGTCCCATGTTATAATAATAATAATAATAATAATAATAATAATAATAATAATAATAATAATAATAATAATAATAATTGATTTGAAGTTACAAGGCACGAATTTTATCTAATTATTTTTCAAGGAAACGAGTTCCATTTGCTTGATAGTTATTCATGTGCATGACTGTTCTCTTAAACAGTGTGCAAACTAACAAGAGAGAGAGAGAGAGAGAGAGAGAGAGAGTGAAGGATTCAATAGGCTTGAAGCACTTGCCATAACAAGATGAGGAGTAGCAATATTACAACAAGAAAGAAGTATTCCTCGTAAATCTGATCTCTACCTCTATAAGTAATGCCCTGAAATACAAAAAAAAAGAATGACGAATGATCTTAACTAATGCCTTCCTCTCTGCAACTCACCACATTTGAGAAAAAATCACCCCGCGCCCTAATCCATTCTCAAGCCAAGGAACAAAACTTGTCTGCAAATGGAACAACAATATGTTAAACATGATATATGCAAACTCAACCTATCTATCTAGTTGATGAAACAAGCATATGTACGTTACCTTGCCCCGAATAACTGCAGCATAGACGGCTCTCATCTATGTACGTTGTGTTTACACCCATCATCCACGACCCCACAGAAACATCGTCATGAGCATAGGCCTTCAAGGATGCACTGCATTCTACCACACTTCACGTTCACAACTTATGCACACCAAGAAATGATTAACATAACAGCAAAACCAGTATTCTTTGTAAACGAAAATGTCACAAGATACTGTCTTAAACCAGTCTACAAACCTGTATTTTTGTCAAGAATGACACAATGGATGAAATATTGAAAAAACTCAGGTAAAACCTTCTTAATATCTCATCTTAAAACTGAGGATTTATAAGATTAATTCCTATGTATTCTGACAGTCCAAAGAATCCCAGTGCACGTAATCAGGCAAACAGTCGTTTCAGCAAAGACGTAAAGGCTGACCTGTTAATATGTACATACTGAGCCAAATTTTTCGAGAGTACGAAGATAGAACCAGCTGCATGCCGGAAGTATCTGAACAAAGGTTGATGATGTTATCTAGTGGAACTTTGAAAAGAAATGTAATGACTCAGATTAAAGCACAGTTTAATACGCTTCAAGCCTTCAACAACCAATTTAAAGTATTTAGTGAGCACACACCACAATAACCACAAAATCAACTGTGGATTAGCTCATACATCATGAGTTAATAAGGTTTACTTAGCAGATACCAATTCTTGATATTGTAGTGATGCACTTACGATTTCTGATCACCAAATTTCCACCATTCTGGTTCATACCATGTTTTTCCCCTGCAAAATAAGAAATATTTAAAAGTTTGAGTGTTTACCAATAATTGACCTCTTTTCACATACATAAATATAAAATCTTTATGTAAACCAATCAAGAGAGGGGCATTACTCTTCCACTACTACATCCCCAGACTTCATGCAACCAATATAAGCACTTTCTTTATCATGATGGCTTCGGAGAAGTTCAGTAAGACCATCTGCCAAGATGACAGGTAATATCTTTATTAGTTCATGAAATTAGATATTGCAACATCAAGCAGAATTTCCAGATTTACCAAAATTCAGATCAACATTGTCGTCAACTTTTATATAAAAGTCTGCATCCCACATCTGGACTGCCGCGCTAAAGAAGAATTTTACTTTCTTGGGCATTTCCTCCTGGGCCTCCTCATGATGATCCTAGCATAATAGTAATTTGTTTTACACTTGAATTCATTTAATACATAGAAATCAAGCATGCCAGGCTGCCAGCTCATAAATAGCTTAACAGAACTCCATGTAACTTCTATAAAAAAACCTAGCATCAATGCAAGGCTTATTGCCATTCTGCAATTCATGAGCAGTAAATGGCATGAACAACATTTTTTTCATGTTGGTTTCACTGACATGTTGAAGACATATATACCAGACAAAAGGAAATTTTGATCGGAAAAAAAAGAAAGATAAAGAATCATGAGCATTCCAAGATTTGAGAATCTACTAAAATGTATTTGGATGGCTTACAAGTATCAGAAGGTCTTCCTTCACACGATCTTCCTCCTGAATACTGCGGTCCAAGCTGTCACCACGATTAGGGCTGCAAATTCAAGCAACTGACAGTGTTCAACTTCTAGTTTATAAACTGATGAAGATATATTACAACACAGATGGTGCCAAAACAAGAAAAATACAACTATCAGCAGATTTGCTTTAGAAACAAAGTCCTGAGGTGAGTAAATTACCTCCTTCCAATCACAAATCGCACAATGATTCCTCTTTCTTCCAGATTTTTTAAAACTTCAGCTGCAATCACAATCAAAGCAATTGATGTCATAAGTTTCAGATCAAGCACTCATTCAGAAAGAAGGAAAAATACTTCATCTGATATGTGTAATAACTTCAACTTACCTCGTGACATCCAAGACCCTCTGATGATGTTGCGTCGCAACCGACCCCCAAAACCAGTATAAACTCCAATAACAGCAAGCAACTTTTTACCAGAAGAAGCTCCACTTCGCTGCGGCTGTTTCTTTAGATAACCTTGGCTCTTTGCTATTGTTAATTCCATCTCAGCATCAGCTATCCTCTTCTCCAACCCCCTATACATGTTTATCAATATGAGTGTGGATATGCTTAACATCCCAACAGGAAAACTACTCCCACATCATTTAAAACTTTTTTTAAGTTCTACGCACTTAGAAAGAAATGTAGCCATGAAAATACATACTTGCATCCAAGGACCGCCAGTTTGTCTTCCATGGTAAGCACCTTAGGCCGCTGTCAACAAAATGATAAACAAATACCCGTTAGTTTTCCTTTTGTTTTCTTTGAGTTTTCATGTGTATAAATACACATTTAGTGACATATATAGTTTCATAAGCATTTCATGGGGCAATCACCAGTTTTCATGCTTCCTAGTTATTCTTATACAACATAAAATTGGAAAAGGCCCTGGTCTTGCTAATCAACACAAAAGTTGAAAAAGAAAGAGGAAAAATGAAAAATTAGTCTGTGTCATGGAGAAGACTGCACACTGCATAAGATTGCTAAATCACATCTTCTTGAATAACATCATGCAGATAGTATTTCTCGTGTCATATATGTTGTGTTCTCTGCCTTTTCAGATAGTGATACTGATACCAAAAGACCAGCTTTTACACCTTTGAATTTCATGAAGGCACGCTATGTAGTGTCTCATTCAGCTATTTACATTTTTCATGCTGAAATAGAGTTTTCCACCCACATTTTAGCATCACTTTCTACCATATCATCATAACCAATGGAAGAGAAAGAGCATCCACTCCACAGACTTGAGTAGTTCACTAGCTTACACTATGCAGTACTCCTTTACGCATTCAGTTTTTAAAATCTTAGCACTGTATTATAGGATTAGGGGCATCTCAAATCTAGAATCCGTATCCAAACAAAACTCAAATTATACCATTTCGCAACTCTCCCTCATCACTCCCAGATTCCAACATCAAAAACGCTTTCTTTACAACCTAAATTAAAATAATAAATCGGATTTTTTTTTCAGATTCAGAGAATTCAAACCTGACCAGAATTCTTCTTCAACAAACCAGCGAGCAACGTCCGGTTCTGTGCATCTTGCCACAACCTGAGATAACAAAAAACAAATGAGTTAGAAATCAGAGCATAGAACAGTAGAACCGATCACAAAGGAGAAAATTGCAGAAAAGGATTACCGGCCAGCGACGTAAAGCCAGGCAAGGCAAGAGAGAAAACCCAGAAGAAGAGAAGATTTGGAGGTGTTGTGAACCGTCTTCGATTTCGATCGCCTCTCTGCTTTCACATTTGAAACTGGTAAACTGCTCTCCATAACAATAGTAAATTAATTTATCGCGATTTTTTGATCAATCAAGAGAAATCAACGAAAAAAGCTTGGGATGTGGTAGTAAAAGAATGTAGTTTTCCGAAATTTGGAGATCACATTTAAACGAGAAGAAACGAAGAGAAAAATAAACAGAAGAATGTCGGGAGACTAGAGAGAGAGAGAGAGAGATGTTTGCTGCGCTCATACGATTGGAGCAGAAGAAAGGCAGCTGTTACTTGTTAGTTTAGTTCATAAGCCAGCAAATTCAATTTTCAATCCATTCTTTTTTTTTTTTGGAATTAGAATCCATTCAAAATTCATAAGATTTGAGATCTGATAATACGTCTTGTATCAAATTTGAAGTGATTAAAGTTAATTTGGATAATTTAACATACACCCAGGGCTCAAGTAAACCAAGACAATATTATCTCACATTAAAAGTTAAAAGACTCGATTTTTAGTAACTCCCTTTTAAGGCAAAATAAGATATTTTGATCTAATAGTTGCAGCTTGAAAGACATATTCCGCAACCATGAAAAACTAAAGAAGTAAATGCATCTGTCCAATTGAGTCCTCGCACAAAATAAAGCATTTCCAATTGGTGGTCACGAGAAAGGGAAAAAAAGAAGAAAAATGAGTTAAAGACTCGATTTTAATAACAGATTCAAACTCGTGACTTTTGAGTCGAAGAAAAGATGGTATTACAAAGAAAACTTCAAATGTAGCAAAAATTTCTTCCTATTGAAAGCAAAAGTTTCTACAATATCTATTTGAACTTCTACCCGTGTCCTCTCTCTGCCCACACGACGACTTCATATTTGTTTGTTAAGATGTGTCAGTTCGTCCTCTGTGCTCCAGATAAGAAGTTTGCAAGAGATGGGACACCACCTTGGTTTCCCATTTCCTCTTGAGCTCGTTTCAACTCTTCTGGATCTGTGTCACCAGAATCACAACATCACATCTTTGAATCAAATGAAAATAACAGAATTTGGCAACTAGGCCACAAAATCCCAATAAAAAGTGTAGCACCACAGCAATATATGCACACATGGTAACTTCAATACATACAAGCTATAAGGAATAGTATTCCTCGGCTTTTCAATTCTCGAACTAACAGTGAAGATCTCCATGAAAAAAATCATTAATGTAAAATTAGAGTCTCAAAGGAGAGAGAGAGTTAGAGAGAGAGAGATGGCATGGAATCAATAAGATGATAGTGTTCAAGGTATCATATGTTACATGAGGTTACTGAGCTAGTGATATGTATGCGCAATTAAAAAGGAAAAGCTCCACAATTGCAATTATTTTGTGGCCCAGTATCCAAATATCTAACCAGGTTGGCTGCAAGTGATCTTTGAGATTCATACAGCTTATCAGACGGAAGAATAGATTTATATGGCCTTCAGTTGGAATAATATCCATGTAGTTTTTTCTACAGGTAATGGGGATGTCTACTTGCAAGAACTGACCAAATGGTATAAGTTCCCTTGAAAATAAGTATTCAAAAGTCCGTTTATTATATATTTGAATCTTAGATTGTAGATTTTATATATTTAATATAAATGAACTGATGCGAAGTAACTGAAGGAAGAATAAGGATTGGAACTTGGAAGAGTTAATTGTATAAATTGAAAACTTCAATGAAATCAGGAAAACATAGCTCAACTTATCAAACTTACCCACTAGTTTGGGCATCAAAAACATCACAATCACCATAAATCCAATCATCAGACCCATTGGGCTTTTCACAACGGATAGTATGTTGAATGGCTCTCTTATCTGCAAATCACGAGTTTAAGAACATTACCTACTTTTAAGAATAAATTACCTAAATCATATAACAAAAATTAAAGGCCCAGATCAAGTTTACCTCAAAGTACTGTTCCTCTACCATAGGCTCCAAGACAAGCTCACTCAACGATCGCCTATTCTCTGTTAGAGCTGCCTGGACTTTACCAGGATGTCTGGCGCTGACATCAACCCGGACCTGGAAGCAATAGACTGCCATTACATTTCATTCAATAATTAACCAACTACACACCGAACAGGAGAACCAGAAGGCTTACAGGAGAGAAGAAATAGCCAATGGCAGCCACTTCAATAAGATGAGTTCCTGCTGGCACATTATGGCTTGAAAAAAATGGTCAAAGAAAAACTTATGGTTCATTAATCAAGCAGTTACCATTTAGTTTAGCTCGTGTTAGTAGATTTGACAATTCTAGACTTCACTGGCAACTATTAAGCTTGATGCAGTCTCCAGGACAAACAATGACGACAAGCTACTTATTACTACATTACTGCATGCCAAAAACTCAAAGAGCAAGTAGCATGTTGAGCATAATCACCAAAATGGTAGGATACAATGAGAAATATCCATCGGGCCTTACAAAGGTAACTTTTTCACCTCCATTAAGTATAATCTTGATATTTGAAATTTTTGCGGGCAGACCAAATCCTGTTGAACTAAATCCTGGTTGAACAAAAATCAAACATAGAAATGCAAAGTTAGTTCACCAGTTAACCAGAACATGTAGGAGCCTTTGATTATAACTTGACAGAAAGTTTCCAATGTTTTATGCAACAAAAACACATCGTTAGCTAGTAGGCGGTGTTCTTTCATGATCAATGTTCTCTTTGAAAATTTAGGCTAATGTCATAAATTTTAAACTGCATTTTTTTCCCTTTTTGAGCGGATCCAAACTACAATTTCAGATTAAAAAGTGGGCACTTTAAATCTTGCAATATAGGATTATAAAACTTCAATTTGATCTTTTTGAGGAGAACTTCCTCCATGCATCTCGAATTACATAAGAAAACTTCAGAATTCTTGTAACTTTTAGCAGGATAAAAGGCACTAGATGGAGAATCTATCTATAAAGAACATAGAATGTAATAGTTTCAAATCTATAATAACAAATCCTTCAGCTAGTGTAGACAAATTCAATTAACAACACATTCGCAATCCTAACATCACCCAGTGTGAGCTACACTCCATGAAAATCCAACCAAGTGATCATCCTGAAACAGATAATCCACTAAATAATAGAACGCAAAGAAGAAAGAAAAAGAAAGAAAAAAAACAATCCAGAACTCAAATTGAAGTTTTAGCACAATCCCGAATCCCAAATTCCGAATAATGTCATCACTCTGCTACAGAAACCTTGTTACGAGCCAAATAGCTTGGACACAACGTCAATTTCAAAGAAACGTATTCTTGGATACACAAAAGTAGCAAACTTTTAGAGAAATTGTAAACTTGAGTACATAAAACCCTTGATACAACAGTAGCACAAGAAAGTATACCTGGAAATCGAACTTTGCCATTTACACTATAGCCCTCAGAATTCCTACCAAAAAAGGAACCAATTAGCGCTGAAAGAGAAGAAAATTGGACCCATATCTGAATCTCCAAAGGAATGGATCGATTGCAATAATTAAATAAACAGTTCAACATAATTTCCACTAAATCGAAAAGTTGAGAAGGGCTATTTGCGGAGAAGGATAACCTATTGGAGATCCCGAATGCCGATGGCAGAAGAAGTAAGATCAGAGAGAGAAACACCAAAAGGTTATGAGCTGCCATGGAGTTGTTGGAGAGAGAGAGAGAAGGTCTTTTGACAATACGGAGAACTCTATTTCAGTTTTTCTGTTTGGCAGTAGTTTACAGTCCAATCGATTTGGAGATTTAACAAATTCAAATTGGGGAAATTTTCAATTTTATATATTTATAAAAAGTTTTGTTGAAAGAATATAGATTACAATGTTTACAAATATAGTTGTGAATTTCATAAATAAGATTTAAAAGAAAATAGAAAGATTTAGTATCTTTTCCACTTAAATCCACACTACCGAAGTAGCTTAAATAAAAAGAAAATAACATATAGCAATCTAATGTTTTTGATTTTTTACATGTATTCCAACATAAGTATAATAATAAATTAGACCATAACCGTTATAGATTTTTAACATTCATGTCCTCATAACAGACTTCGAGCCTAATTTGTCTATGTGTCATAGCTGTTACGGACCTACTTTAGCTATATGGCATGCATGAAATATATATATATATATATATATGAGATGATCGTATGAGAATAGATAATTGTGTAGGAAATAAGAATGAATCCTTATTTGATTCACTGGATCAATGGTTGAGATTTAATTTCAATTGTGCTACGCTTTGTGTTGTGTGTGCTACTGGATTATTGTGCAAAGACTAGAACCCTTCAGGTTCTGTCAAGAATGAAAGATGTCTAAACTAATATATTTAGCATATGTGCTACTGAAAAGATGAAATATGTGTTAAACTAATATGTGCAATATATAATTTGATTGTCTACACAAATATGAAAGATATGCTGACTTACATATCTATTCCTATTTCCTACACTTATTTCTATTTCACTTAACCATCCCATATATATATATATATATATATATATATATATATATATATATATAGAGTGGATCAATGAAACCACATCTTTTTACGAACTCTGCGAACTACGATAAGACATTGAATATGATGTACAAAACGGTATAAAGTTAGTGCATAACTAAAACTTTCTAAAATTATTTTGTTGTGCAACAATTTTAGAAAGTTTTAGATTATGCATAATTTTATAAGATTTTGTGCATCATCTTCAACGCCTTATGCATGGTTCTCAAGTTCTCAAAAAGATGAGTTCTCATGGATCCAACCCATATATATATATATATATATGGGGATGGTTATAGTAACCAACTATAGAATGAGAACTAGGAACCAATCCACACCCTCAATTACATTAAATCTAACGGTTGTGCATGCATAAATAAGTCAAAACCGTGTTTGGCATTTAAATTGATAAAAAACACATTCGAGTATTTTATGCGTATGAGGCATATCTGTAATTTTAATATTTGCATTACCGCGTTGTGCACGATGTGATCCCGGAATTCCCGGATATTTTTTTTTTTAATTTTATATGTATAATATGCAACATAGTTATGCACATCGTATGTTTTTGTTATGCATAAGACGAATTTTATATTAAGTGAAAATTAGCGTATTTTAAGATTTGAATTATATGCTTTCGGTAATGCATATAACCTGTTCTTAAGTTGTGCATGATGTTAGTTCATGATGTTCATAAAATACGCTATTATAATGCATATTGGGTATTTCATTGAATCTTAAAAAATATCTTTTAAATGTATGGACTGCATGGTCTTGTTTATTTTAAGTATGTGTCATCATTTGTGCATGGTATATGACTTATGATATGCACAAATATGTTATTGATATGCACACGAAGTATTTTGTCATATATCAATAACGATGGTAATTTAATATAAGTGTCATCATTTTTCATACAGCAGATGGATAATTTAAAAACAAAAGTGATCAAAAATACAGAATATGCAAAAGGAGATAATAAATTCATTGTACAACAAGTTTATAGAGTTTTTATTTCAATACCTATGTACAATTTTTGAACAATGTTTATCATTACAATGTTTGTGCATCTCAGATAATGTCAATATTCATTGTTATAATATCGACTAAATGAAACGTTAATTATCGATGCTATTCTAAAACCATGAATATGGAGAATATTATAATGAGTAATTAAAATAATCTAACGATGTAAAAATATATAAGGAGATGAAATCCCATAAATATAGCATGTAATCGGTTATAAATATAGGATATTACATAAATATCGTTATATCTACTATATTAGGTAATAAACGAAATCCATCATAATTAATCTAAGCCGTTTGATTAACAACAATTAACAATCAGGATTAGTTCCTAGTTCCTAAATTATTTATGGTTCTCAATTGATCCATCCCCTATATATATATATTAATATATATATAAATGAGGGATCAAATAGTACCTGAGCCTGAGGTAGTATGTAGTACTCAATTTCATCCACTCATCTCATAGATCCTATGGTTGAGATTTTTTTCGGATTTTTTAAGCCATTTGGCGCTGATTTCGCTACAGTAAGGGTAGATTAGTAATCTGATTTTTTATGTGATATAAAAAAAAATTATGCATGTTTTAAAATTGAAAACTACATTTGTTTGAACACAAAACTGCATATGTTTGAACATAAAACTGCATACGTTTTAACAAAAAAATGCATGAGATTTATTTCTCCAGAAACTATATGCATATTGTTATATAGAAAACTGCATACGATTGAACATAAAACTGCATAATGTTGAACACAAAATGCATATGAGGTTGATTTCTCCAAAATTTAGTCTCACGTTTAGACCTATTACTTCTAACTTCATAATTCGAAAGAAAACATATGATCAACAACAAAGAAAACAAAGGATCAACAAGATAAGTGTTTGTGTATATTGGAGGAGATATAAAGAGAGATATCGTGAATGAGAAACCTATTATTTTCTTTTTTAAAGCATGCATGTTTGTGTTTCGTGGCATGCAGGTGTGTGTTTAGTCGTATGCATGTTATTGTTTTGTAATATGCATATTTTTGTTAGAAAATATATAGACTTATATTTTTTAGTATGCATGTCTACGTTTTATAGAATGCATGTTGATGTTTTGTGGTATGCATTTTTACGTTTTGCAGCATGCATACTTTATTTTCGATAGCAAAATTCCTCATTATCCTTCTCCGTCGTTTTGCCGCTTCTTTCTCCGATTGCTCGCGAACTTGCCGTAAACTACCGCTATAACCACCATGTCTCAATCCTTCAAAATCCACATCTTATTTTTTCACAAAATCTCTCAAATTTCTTCTCAAAATCTTATTTTCCTCTCTTTATCTTTCAAAATCTGTTGTCTTATGCTTCACACCGTTGATGTCGCACAACCACCGTCATTGCTACCTTACATCGCAATCGTCACGCCCGTCATCATCGCCGCCATAAAGAAATTCGAAGAAGGTGAAGAAAATCGATAGGAAGAAGAAGAAGAAGAAGAAGAAGAAGAAGAAGAAGAAGAAGAAGAAGAAGAGAAGAGAGAAGAAGACTAAGATTTTATTTTTACCCAATATACCCCTGTGAAAATTAAAAAGATAAATAAATGAAAAAGGGATTGCCACATGTCGGCGTGATGCACCACATGTTCAAAATGTGTGATCTAGATTGGGTACTACATACTATCTCGGGATCGGATACTACGGAACCCAACCCTATATATATATATATATATATATATATATATATATATATATATATATATATATATATATATATATATATATATATAGGAGTGGATCAACTGAGAACCACATCTTTTTGCGAACTCTGCGAACCATGCATAAGACGTTGAATATGATGCACAAAACGGTATAAAGTTGTGCATAACGAAAACTTTCTAAAATTATTTTGTTGTGCAACAATTTTAGAAAGTTTTCGTTATGCACAATTTTATACCGTTTTGTGCATTATCTTCAACGTCTTATGCATGGTTCTCAAGTTCTCAAAAATATGAGTTCTCACTGGATCCAACCCCTATATATGGATGGATATATATATATATATATATATATATATATAGGGAGTAGATCAAATGAGAACCACATCTTTTTTTAATCATAACTGATGATAAGACGTTGAAGATAATGCATAAATCGGTATAAAGTTGTGCATAACGAAAACTTTCTAAAATTATTTTGTTGTTCAACAATTTTAGAAAGTTTTCGTTATGCACAACTTTATAATCGCTTTGTGCATCATCTTCAACGTCTTATGCATGATTCTCAAGTTCAAAGATGAGTTCTCATCGATCCAACCCCTATATATATATATATATATATACGGGATGGATCAATTGAGAACCATAAATATTTTGAGAACTAAGAACTAATCCTAATCGTTCAATTGATCTAATCTTGTGGTTCCTAATTAGTTTCATAATTTTCGCATGATTACTCTTAATAATAACAATGGGGATAATTATGTCATTTTTTGTTGTTTTTAACGGATGACCAACTACATTTAAGGGATGTGATATGCGTAATCATTGCATCCCCATTATACTTATCTTAATTGATATTGATGCAATACAATCACATTCAGTCTCCTATTGATTACTGTTTCAATCAAAAGTATACTCTTAATTGACTCACAATCGAATGAGGTGTTGTAATAGGGAAAGCTAACCCTAGTTGTCTCTCAAGGAAAACTTAACAGGGCGTTACTAAGTTGCCACACAAAAACAATTAAATTCCTAAACACTCTAATCTCAAAAGGGGTTGATAGATTACCTAGGCAAGAAAATATTAAAGAATGAAAAACGAATTAACTAGGCGAAAATTGACAAAGCAGATAAATTGACTAAGCAAGAATTAAACCCTAAATTGAAGAACATGTAATCGAAATTATAAACCCTAGACATGAATGGAAAAGATAAATCGGAAGACAAAATTACTTAGACGAATATCAATACTAATCATAACCAACATAGGAATTAAAAACAATCAAATCCGAGAAGATAGAGCAAAGCGATAGAAGAAACATTACGAACAAAACGAATGATGAAATTGATAAGCAAACTTCTGGCACGAATCCAATATCCGTACAATATTCTTGAATCGATCAAAAGAAAGGCGAAGGAAAAGCAATGGAAATAAATAACTGAAGAAATTCTCTCTGCTCTCGCCAAACCAAAAGACGGAAAAAGAAAATAATGAAAAGGTAGGTTTTCGCTCAAAAACGATATATATCGGCCCAAAATAACGCTACAGTCACGGACGCGCGCTTTCAAACAAGGAACCCAATACGGACTCATGCCAGCGTCGGACGCGCAAGCCTCGGATCAATCTTGTGATGCAACCCGGCCGGACGATGCGAGCGCCGGACGCGGGTCTTCGCCAGCTCCCAATGGACGGAGGAAGCACGGACGCGGGCGCTGGACGACACGCAAAGGACGCCCAGCCGGACGGAGTCGAGGCGCCGGACGCGAGTGCTCGAGGCGTGCCAGCGCACGGACGCAACGAAGCGCCGGACGCGCTCTTCCTTCGAGCGGGCGGCACAAGACGCAAATACGCTACGCCGAGTCCGGCGCTTGCGCGCTCTTGAGCAACAAAAGCTCAACGCAATCCTATCCTACACAAAACACAAACGAACATGATTCCAATAAAAGATATTCAAAATAACCAACAATTGAATCAAGACGTCGAAACAAACAAGGAAAAACAGAACAAAACATGCAAAACAACACCCCCACACTTAACTCTTTGCTTGTCTCGAGCAAATTTTAGTTTCTTGAAAGGAATGGTACACATAGAATCAATACTTCAAATAGAATCAATCACATATTCACATCCCTTCAATGCATCTCAATAATATAGTTCTCAATACAATGATCCTCATTTATCAATCCAAACATGTGACTTATCATAGAATAGCTGTGCTTCGACTCAACATGATTTTAGAAATCAATATACAACTTATATGGTTCCCTTTCATGTAAGATATCTCAAATGACAATAATAAATAAGAACTTGTGGAACTTAAAACCGATTATAGGACATTAATCTTTAGGTGGAACCTTCAAGTTGTACACTCGAGTATCCTAACGTAGATATCTATACCCATAGCAAAGAGTCTCCATTCGAGAGACAACACAAGCAAGAGGGTAAAGCCCTTATTCAATTTTAAGCCCACTTATTTCACAATAACGACATATTTTCTTTTCTTTCTTCTTCTTCTTTTTTTTTATATTGTCCACTTTTTCTTGAAAGATCATACAAGAGACGGGTTCCATTTACGAAGCATATGACATCCGATCACACACCTTGTCTAAACACAGCTTTCTAATTATGTCTCACAGTTCAAATTGACACCTAAGTTTCATCAAACTAAAAACCATATACCAAGATACAAAGAATTTCAGATCAAAACGCAATTAATTCAACTTAAAGCATAATTCTTCATACACCATTGATTTCAAGAAGATAAAATCGTCTCTAATCCAAACAAAAAGTTAAGAAACGACAAAACACAACAAAGACAGAAACGGCATAGAAAACAAACAAAACAAACCAAACAGTATGTAACCCCCCACACTTAAAAACAAAAAGGACCTCATTGCGATAAAATATTAGAGAAGGCGGAGGAGACTTCAAGGCGACGAACGGAACGTAGGAAGAACAAAAGACAAGACCTACAAAACAGAAACAGAGAAAGCAAAACAACGAAACAAGGAAACGAACGAAACACAAACAAAAGGAAAACATGAACGCCCAATAGTGAAGAATCACTATTGGTCGGCGGCGGTGGTGGAGGAGGCGCCATGAAAGGTAGTTCATGCGTTCCACCGGCTTCAAGGCGGCCATGCGCGATTCCGCCAATCATCTGCCGGTTATACGTGTTCCAAAGGTCGGTTCGCTCGTACCACAATTGATTCTCGTCTCACAAGACGTTGATTTTGCTGATCAAATCGAAAGTTATGTCTTGATTTAACTCGTCGATGGCCGACTAATTCACTCCTAAACCGACCAAACTCCTCACGAAAAGAACTATACCTTTGCCCGATGCGTATTCTTTGGGAAGGAATTGCGGTGATTAGGATCGGTGTCGCCACAAGGGGCTCAGATCCCTCCTCGCATCGCGCCGGGTCACGGTCTTCATCGGATGGTACAAAGGTATCATAGATGATCATATCACCCGTAGGTACATTTGATGGTCCCGCACCGCCGCTTGGCCGCGCATCGCGCAGCATATATCTTTTCACGCACCTCCTCGATGCCGAGGTACCGAGTAGTCTCGTTGAAAGCAAAGGGGCGCTACAACTCACTAAGATCAATCATCTTAGGTCGATATGATCTTGGCACAGAACCGGTCGTCCATCGTTATTTATGATCCCTAAGCTCACCGCTGCACCAGAGGGATTTGGTGCATGTGGTTGGCCTACATTTCTTACGCCACGGATCGGTTGCAAGTGGTCCCAAATAAAGTATATCGGCGAAATCTTCGCCTTCTTTACAAGACATGTTAGCAGGAAGACCTCAAGAAGATTCACCTTATTAGCTGCTCATTTCCAAAACATCGAAAGCTATGAACTTGTGGACCATTGCCAATGCTTCATCCTTGATAAACCCACCGACATTCGACTGATGACCAGCTTATTAAACCGGATAGCTCCTTCCGTGCCTCTCTAACATTGAAAGAATCGGGCACACCACGCACCGTAAGTCGGAAACCAAAACCCCTTCATAATACGGGCGTTATAACATACTCTTGCCCCAATGACGACAAGACAAGGAATCGATTCATCATCAATACACATCGTGCAATAGAATTGAGCAACAATGGGTTATAACTGTAAATCCATCAAAGCATATTGTAGCAAACCCAAATTTTTCAAATACTTCTTTACCCTATCCTCAAGACCTAGACTCTGCATCAATTGCCAGTTGAATTGACGCGGAGGTGTGATTTCTTGAAATGCAAAACGACGATAGTGTGTACCTTCCACCGGATTATAAATTGGGAAGGTGGCAGAGTACATAACGCTAATATCCTCCTGTTGTTCCTCCATCGGAACATCATCGGCTTGAGGATGGCGGGAGGTGGACCCAGGTGCATTTTTAGTCCGAACCATAGTGATATGCTAGGAGGCGGGCTCAAAACGTCGGACGAAATATGAAACGCCGGACGGAAGGTACTGGGCGTGCGGCGATTCTGAGGGATAGGGATGTGGCGCCGGACGTTAGAGGAGGTGCCAGACGGAGGGTGGATTAGGTCGCCGGGCGCTACGCTGGTGGGTAGCGTCGGACGGATGGAAGGAACACGGCGATTTGGAGGTAAGCGCGGACGGTCTTGGAAATGTCTGGCCGACGGGGCGAGGCGCCGGACGAATGCGGCGCTTAGAAACGAGGCGCTACCTGGTGGGTAGCGTCGGACGGATGGAAGGAGCGTGGCGCCGGTTGGAGGTAAAGCGCCGGACGGGTCAAGGCGGCGGCGCCGATCGAAGCGGGCGCCGGACGGAATGCGCGCTTAGGAACGAGGCGCGGGGCGCTGAGGTGAATTGCAGGACGGAAGCCGAGCGCGTGGCGACGGATGAATGGGAGGTGCCGGACGGGATGGGTATGAGCGCGGCAAGGCGGCGTGAAACGCCGGACGGAAGAGGGCTTGCGCGCCGGACCGGGAGATGACCAAGGCGTGGCGCTGCAGATGATAAACGCCGGACGGGAGAGGTGGAGGTGAGCGTCGTCGAACGGAGGAAGGAGAATCTGCACGAGAGTGAAAAGAGTAAGCGCAAAAGGAGAAACCCTAATTCATGTGTATATATATATATATAATTTTTATTTTTTTAATAAAAATGGACCCAACGCCGGTTTCATCGCGTCCGCGCCGGTCACCATCGCCACAAAGATAAACACCGCGTCCGTGCGCTTCGTCGGTCCGTGCTGGGTGTCACTCGTTGTCCTTCATTGATTCACCCCGTCCGACGCCGGGTGTCACTCGTATCCCAAATTTATCCACCCCGTCCGGCGCTTCGTCGCCTCGCGCTGGGTGCCACTCATTGCCTTTTGATAATTGCACCTCAGTACGCCGGTTCGTCACGTCCGCGCCCGGGTACCTCCTCGACGTAATTTTGTTGCTTCCACTTTTACGATCCATGTTTCAATTCCGTATAAAATAACCTCATCCCGCACCACATAAAACCACAAAAAGAAATCAACACGCAAACAAAAGCAAAACAAAGGAAAGCACGAACGCAACTAAAAGAAATGGGTTGCCTCCCACGAACGCCACATGTCATTAGCTTGACAAGAATAAACTCGATGATCAAGGATCGTGACGAAATAGATTCCACCGTAGCGAGTTCGGACCCTTCTACATGAGCTTTACACGCCGACCATCGACCTCGAACGATCTGTCCGATCCTTCTTTATCGAGCACAACCGAACCATACGGCTTCACTTCTTAGATGATAAACGGCCACCCAATGAGACTTCAACTTCCCGGAAAAATTTCAATGAAGGCGTCCGTGGGTGTCACTCGTTGTCCTTCATTGAAGAACATGTAATCGAAATTATAAACCCTAGACATGAATGGAAAAGATAAATCGAAGACAAAATTACTTAGACGAATATCAATACTAATCATAACCAACATAGGAATTAAAACAATCAAACCGAGAAGATAGAGCAAAGCGATAGAAGAAACTTACGAACAAAACGAATGATGAAATTGATAAGCAAACTTCGCACGAATCCAATATCCGTATAATATTCTCGAATCGATCAAAAGAAAGCGAAGGAAAAGCAATGGAAATAAATAATCAAGAAATTCTCTCGCTCGCCAAACCAAAAGACGGAAAAGAAAATAATGAAAAGGTAGGTTTCGTTGAAACGTATATATCGCCCAAAATAACGCCACGGACGCGAGCTCAGCGCCGAACGCGGCGCTTTCAAACAAGGAACCCAGCCGACTCATGCAAGCACCGACGCCGAAGCCTCGGATCAATCTTGTGCATGCAACCCGCCACCGGACGCCGGGTCTTCGCCAGCCTCAGTACGGACGGAGGAAGACCGGACGCGGGCGCTTTCACGACATCGCAAAGGACGCCCAGCGCCGGACGGAGTCGAGGCACCGGACGCGAGTGCTCTCGAGCGTGCCCAGCGCGGACGCAACGAAGCCACGGACGCCGCCTTTCCTTCGCCAAGCGGGCGACGCACAAGACTCAAAGACCGGCCACGCCGAGTTCAGCTGGGCGCTCTTGAGCAACAAAAGCTCAACGCAATCCTATCCTACACAAAACACAAACGAACATGATTCCAATAAAAGATATTCAAAATAACCAACAATCGAATCAAGACGTCGAAACAAACAAGGAAAAACAGAACAAAAACATGCAAAACAATTACACACATTAATTTTTTTCCACTGTACAAGATCAATGGCATCAGGTTTGTTTATATGCTTTGTTTCGTAATTTCATTGCATGCGTAACTTTTTCAATAAGCATGACATGAATTCACAATTGTTCACACTAGTTCATCTCAAATTTATTTGCATCTTCATTTCTTCTAAAATAATGAATGCATTGAATTATAAGTTCTTCACTGTTTATGCTTTTTAGTTCAATTTTGTGCCTAATTAGTGATCATAATTAATATTCGTGATCAAGAAAAATTGAATAGTAATACTAGTTTTTTTAAAAATATCCATGCACAAGAAGCATTTGGGCTATGCACAATCTTAAGAAATGTATGCATAAGATAAAATATGGAACGCCTTATAATAAATAAAATAACAAAACCACTTATCAGACAGAAAAAAAAATTCAGCCACACACAAATTACGGGATAACTCACTCCCAACCTTAATATTATTCACAATTTCATACAAATGAACGCCTCATTGCCTTAAGAACAAAACACTCACTCAACAACTCGCAACTAGGCTAAAAACGTCTATGTAAATGTGTTGGACATCCCCCAACACTTAGGAAATCCAACTAATTCGGCCCACATGGCCCACGTGGCCCTCATCCACGCATTTCTCGCATCATGGGACGGTTATTGCACATAACCGCCCATGGTCTCAGCACTTCTCACTGGAATCGCCGAACATGTCTCGGAGCTGTGCTGCACCACTCGCACACTTCCCGTATTTCTCGGACTTAACCTCCCGAAGGACAACCGCTCCGCTCGGCCACCCTTGTTCGCGCGCCCACACGCCCGCTCGGCCTCGACATCGCTCAACAAAAGATCGGCATTGAAATCGGGATCCAGGCACAACTCGTGGTAGTAAACAGACGTTCCACGAATGACGTCTTCTTTAATAACATTAAGCTTAGAATTGATTATGGATGCACAATACTTCACTCGTATACGTATCAACGATCATGTTGTTGTCGACAATCCACACTTCCAACTTGAAGATATATCGCCCATGATATAAATCTATGCACATCATAGACACTCTACTTATATAAAAACGATAGTATCAAATGATATCTATTTTTTATATGCACAATTGACATTAATTGCATGCACAACATTTCAACTGGTGTTCAGACTATTAACAATGTTAACTATTCCTTATAAATCTATGCACATCATTTGACATAAGTGCTAGTAATTTAAATGTCATTAACAAATGAAATGCAAGATTTACATGCACAACCGACAAAGGATAGCATGCACAAATATTAGACGACTCAAACTATCGACAATATGAACAATTCCAATAAGACTATGCATAACTAACGAGTACAATACAATCATGAGTCACGTGTTCAAACTAATGACAAAATTATAATAATACTATGCACAACTAACACGAGACCATGTGAGCGCTATTCATGTATTCGAACTAATGATAATGTGAACAAATTCTAATACATTGCACAATATTATAAATAATCACTTTTTCTAAAAGCTTGCGTGAAGGCGCTTTGCTTCCATTCGACAATTTCAAGTTACATACATATATGTGTAACGACTTATAAATATATTCATAAGCAAAACGAAATATTAGTGTCCATAAAAATAGATTTTTAAAAATATTTATCATTGAACACTATACTTTATACACATTGTCTTCTTAATTGAGGTAGATCTATAATCAAGAACATCAAATTGAATCTCATAAAACTTACGTAATAGGCGCTTTGTTTCTTCCGGCATTCCTAATTCCATATTTGTCGACAATCTTGAAGTTCGAAAAATTGAAATATGAAGCGTGATTTAAAACTTAACTTATGCACACACCGTATAAACACACAGCATATATGCACATAACACACAACTCTGCGCACGTTCACTTATTATCGCATTGTTGTGCATGTACCACCATATCTTGTGCATAACTATATATTAGTTATGCATAAGATAGTAGTTCTTAAAATAAATGGGAATCACGCTCAAACCATAAAAACCTCCAGGTATTCAAATAAATATACACCACAGCCGAAAGTGATATTTCTCACAATATTTTCACTCTTGAGCCTAAATAAATTATGGAAGAAAAAATTACGGCATTACGAAATAGATAAACTTATCGATTCACTTTGATTACAAAACAACGAATAATCAGCAATGTAAAGAAAAATTATAGATAAATAATACTGAAAATACATATTTTGAACAAAACGTGCCTCGTAAACTTCGCCGTGCACAAAAACCGAATATACGTGTGAAGATATTTAGCCGCTTTACAGAAAGGGAGAAACACGCGAGATCTAAGGAATATTGAATAGAAATGGATTTGGTTTTGCAGATGAAGACTTCTTCACTTGAGAGGATAGATGGAAAGATAAATTATGACAAATGGAGAGAGATGCAGCAATTTTGGAAGAGTGGGTGGTTATTTGGGATAAGGTAAAATATTAGAATTACATTAATGCCCTCAAATCACTATACCTTCATTATGAATTGTAAAATTATAAATAATTGGTCAAACTCATTTTTGACCATGAATTAACCACAACCATTAGATTTAATGATATATAAGGTGTAGATTGGTTCTCATTTCTTATCTTAGGGGTGGTTCTTTTTGTGGTTAATTCATGGTCAAAAACGAGTTTTGACCAATTATTTATAATTTTCAATTCCTTAATGAAGTGCATAGTGATTTGAGGGCATTAATGTAATTCTAATATTTTACCTTATCCCAAATAACCACTCACTCTCCCAAAATTACTGCACATCTCTCTCCATTTGTCCTAATTTATCTTCTCCATCTATCCTCTCAGAATTTGAAGAATCTTCATCTCAGAAACAAAATCCATTTCTATTCAATATTCCTTAGATCTCGCGATGATCTGCTTTCTCCTCTTTGTAGGCATCAAATATCTTCACACGTATATTTGGTTTTGTGCACCATTTCTAAAAGTTTTGAGGTACGTTTGTTCAAAAATGTGTATTTTCACAGTATTATTTATCTATAATTTTTTCTTTACATTGTACTTTATTAGTTGTTTTGTAACGAAAATCGAATCGATAAGTTTATCTATTTCGTAAATGCAGTAATTTTTGCTTCCATAATTTATTTAGAATTGAAGAGTGAAATTCATTGTGAGAAATATCACCGAATCAGTAGTGCATATTTATTTGAATACTCGGAGGTTTTGTGGTTTGAACGTGATTCCCCATTTATTTACGCAACTACTATCTTATGCACAACTAATATATAGTTATGCACAAGATATGGTGGTACATGCACAACAATACTGATAATAAGTGAATGTGCGCAGTAGTTGTAGTGTTATGTGCATATATGCTATATACTTTATATGGGTGTGTGCATAAGTTAAGTTTTAAATCACACTTCATATTTCAATTTTTCAGACTTCAAGATTGTCGATAAATATGGAATTAGGAATGCTGAAAGGAAACAAAGCGCTCTATTACGTAAGTTTTTATGAGATTCAATTTGATGTTCTTGATTATAGATCTGCCTTGAATTAAGAAGATAATGTTGTGCATAAAGTATAGTGTTCAATGCATAAATATTTTTAAAAATCTATTTCTTTACGGACACTAATATTTCGTTTTTGCTTTATTGAATATATTTATAAGTCGTTACACATATATGTATGTAACTTGAAATTGCTGAATGGAAGCAAAGCGCTCTTCTACGTAAGCTTTTAGAAAAAAATGATTTATTTATAATATTGTGCACAATATTATTAGAATTTGTTCACATTGTCATTAGTTCAATACATGAATAGCGCTCACGTGGTATCGCAGTTAGTTGTGCATAGTATTATTAGAATTTTTGTCATTAGTTTGAACACGTGATCAGATTGTTACATCTTTATTGCGAACTCGCGAACCATGCATAAGACGTTGAAGATGATGCATAAGACGGTATAAAGTTAGCATAACGAAAACTTTCTAAAATTATTTTGTTGGGTAACAATTTTAGAATGTTTTCGTTATGCAAAACTTTATAGGTTTTATTCATCAATTTTATACGCTTGTGCATTGTTCTCAAGTTCTCAAAAGATAAGTTCTCACCGGATCCAACCCCTATATATATATATATATATATATATATATATATATATATATAGGGGTTGATCCATTGAAACTCATCTTTGAGAACTTGAGAACTGATGATAAGACGTTGAAGATGATGCACAAAACAAGAAAGGTAAGCATAACGAAAACTTCTAAAATTGTTGAACAACAAAATAATTTTAGAAAGTTTTCGCTATGCACAACTCTATACCGCTTTGTGCATCATCTTCAACGCCTTATGCATGGTTCGCAGAGTTCGCAAAAAGACGTGGTTCTCATTTGATCCACCCCTATATATATATATATATATATATATATATAGGGGTTGATCATGAGAACTCATCTTTAGAACTTAAGAACCATGCATAAGATCGTTGAAGATGATGCAAAACAAGATAAAATTGTGCATAACGAAAACATTCTAAAATTGTTGAACAACAAAATAATTTTAGAAAGTTTTCGCTATGCACAACTTTATGCCGTCTTGTGCATCATCTTCAACGCCTTATCATATTCGCAGAGTTCGCAAAAAGATGTGGTTCTCATTTGATCCACTCCATATATATATATATATATATATAGGTTTTATTCACAACTTTATGCACAACTTTATAGGTTTTCGCAAAAAGATGTTTTCGTTATGCACAACTTTATAGGTTTTATTCATCAATTTTATACGCTTGTGCATAGTTCTCAAGTTCTCAAAAGATGAGTTTCATCGATCCAACCCTATATGGAGTGGATCAAATGAGAATCACATCTTTTGTGAACTCATGAACCATGATAAGACGTTGAAGATGATGCACAAACGGTATAAAGTTGTGCATAAGGAAAACTTTCTAAATTATTTTGTTGTTCGACAATTTTAGAAAGTATTCGTTTATGTACAACTTTATATCGTTTTATGCATCATCTTCAACGTCTTATGAGAACCATGCATAAGACGTTGAAGATGATGCATAAAACAAGATAAAGTTGTACATAACGAATACTTTCTAAAATTGTTGCATAACAAATAATTTTAGAAAGTTCGTTATGCAAAACTTTATACGTTTTATGCATCATCTTCAACGTCTTATGCATGGTTCGCAAAAAAAATATGGTTCTCATTTGATCCACTCCATATATATATATAGGGGTTGGTTATAGAGAAAACCACCTCTTAGATAAGAACTAAGAACCAATAACTACCTTTAGATGAAGTAAGATCGGACGACACATAATTATTTAATGATAAAATAGTCAAATCCTAAATTTTAGTTATTTGGATATTCCACATTCTATTTTTCGTTGTTCATATAATTCATGTTGTTATGCATATAATCATAGTTCTTGTGCATGCTATTCATTCCAATTCATTGTTATGTTCATGTAATTCATGATGTTATGCATATAATAGTAGTAATTATGCATACGAGAATAATTACGAAAATCAATATACAAATCCTCGATTTTAGGGCTAAACGGTTATCATTAAATTATGAGGATAATTAACTATTTATAATTAATCTTGACCATTAGATTATAAAAATGAATGGACCACATTAGTCCTTAGTTCTCAAAAAGTTGAGTTCTCATTTGATCCACTCCATATATATATATATATATATATATATATATATATATATATATATATATATATATATATAGGAGAGATCATATGAGAATAGATATATTTGTGAGAAATGAGAATAAATCTAAACCATTGATTTCATGAAATCAATGGACAAAATTTAAATTTCTTGTGCTACAAAATATAATTATTTGTGCTATGAAAAAAAATATGTGTTTTAAATAAAGGTTAATTAAGTAATTACAACTTTTACTAATCAGTTTTTTTCCTTATTTTTAGGCACCACACGGTTTATATACTTATAAATAGGGATTTGTTATATCTTATCATTTAAATCTCTATCTTCAACATTATTTATGTTTCACTAATTACTATATACAAAATTATTGAAGATACAAACGAACCAATCCATGAAGAATTTAGGTACATAATATATATATTGTTTCATACGTATGTTTAATTACATTGCACTGGTAGAAGCGTTTTATTGCATATTTTTTATTAAATATTGCACATAACACTAAGATTTATTGATTTTCAGTTTCAGTTTTTTTTCAATGTGATAAATGATGCAGCATTATTGATTTATGTGATAGATTACATTGCACTCATAGAAGCGTTTTATTGCATATTTTTTATTAAATGTTGCATATAACACTAAGATTTATTGATTTTCAATTTCAGTTTTTTTCAATGTGATAAATGTTGCAACATTATTGATTTATGTGGTAGATTATATTGCATTGGTAGAAGCGTTGTATTGCATATCTTTTATTTAATGTTGCACATAACACTAAGATTTGTTGAATTTGCAATATTTTATTACCTACATTTAAGGGATTTGGCATATTGAAGATTAAGAGATGGATCGAAAATTGGGGGGTGAGGAAGAGGATAATGAATTTTTTTATTTAAAATACCTAATCTACCCTATGTCGATTTTTTTGTTATAAAATACAACAGAAATCAGATTAAATATTACTATTAATCTCCACCTTGATTAGGAAAAAATCTATGGATATGATATATTCTTATTTCTTACACTTATTTTCATTCTCACAGGAACCACACCATATATATATATAAACGATGTTGTTTAACTCACTCTTACATTAAATCTCATTTTTTGAACCCTGATCGTTGTATTCTCAGAAAAATCTTAACCTTCTCTTGGCCTCTCACAATCCTTGGCGATTCAAAGTGATATGTCTGTAAATTCTTGGAATTCAAATGGAAAATCATTTTGCAAGTATGATCCTTATCATTTGATTACATCTTTTACGATTGAAAATTGGTTGTCGATATTTTATGTGGATGGAAGAACCATATGAAGGAAATACAAGAATTGCTCTATTGAAAGTGATACGCAAATTACAATATGTGGAGGCAGAAAAACTATAATCGAGGAATAAATGCAGAGGATGAAGTTTGAGTTCGGTTCCTATATGTTAAAAATTATGGTGAAAAGAAGTTATTGGAACATGCGCTGAAATGGACCAAGTTTAGAATGCGAGTTTGTAGCTTCATTATTCTTTGGGTTTTCAGCATGTTAGGTTTGTTGTGGTGGATAGATGTAGGCAACAATCTTGTTCCACAGTCTAAACTACGATATCTCTCAAATTAAGTTGATGATTTGTAGTATAAGATGGAAAGAGCAACCCTTAGCCACCCCCTTTTCCCTTTAGTTGCTTTGTTCTACCATATTTCAATTTTCTTGTTTTCTAGTATGAATGGAAATGAGAAACTTTCTGTGTCATGTTTTGAAATCAATGTATTTTTTGTCATATCGTATAATCTTAATAAGAATTGATGTGTTTTGTTGTATGAAGTATTGAAATCAATGTATTTTATGTGCAATGTATCCAACCAAATCAATGTATTTTTGTCATATTGTTCCTTAGCTACTCTGTCAAACACTTTAGGAATTAACTTACCAAAATTTGTGAGTATTGAAATTGTTGATCGTGGCTAATGTTTGGAGATTGCAGAATGTTTGGATACTTTGGGAATTGACATGCCAAAATTTGTAATTATTGAAGTTTTTGTTGATTAATGTTTGGAGATTATAGTGTTTGGAGATCACCATAGTAGTAGGATATAACATGTAATATTTAGTTTAAGTATGCGACATTTGGTAGTCAAAATTCACATACCAAAACAAAGTGAACTACTAAACACAGAAGAAGCCAACAAATGGACAAATAATCTCCCAAAGAGTCAATTATGCACCAATATGAGATAGTGCTCCTTGACATATAAAGAGTACTAAGTTTAAGCCACTTACATAAATTTCATTAAGATCGTATCTTCCGTGGAGATTGTCAAGAACTATAGGCTCATTCAAATAAGTCAATTTGATCATAACAAGTAAAGATGAATAGAAAAGAATACATCAAAATATATATTTTATAGTCGAAATTCATACACCAAAATACATAAGATTCGGTACTACATCAAAAAACAAGTTGAAATTCACATACCAAAACATAGATTCGATACTACATCAAAAACCTTCAAAAATAGTACTAGGTGCTACAACACCAAATCAAAATACATATAGTCGGTGGCTAAATGCCTTGATGCATATGATTCGGAATACATCCTTGATGCATATAGACAAAATACATCACCAAGTCTTCAAGTTTGTTAATAATGGCTGTGGAGGGGTGGATTTGTCAATTACTTGAGAGCCTTGATTGTTGTTGTCTACATTTGGTTCGGTGGACAGATGCCTTGATGAAATTCTAGCACAAGAACCACTAACATATTGTGCTCGTTTTGTGGTAGATAGCTGAAATTCACCAACACAAAATATGTGAGAACTTCTAGAAGCAACATATAACTAAATGAAGCTAATTGTCCAATTACATGAAAACTTTAATCTTCACACAAGTCTGCATCAGACATGCCACCATCAAGATCATCGTCTTCCTCAGGGATCACAAAATTATATTCATATCCATCCTTTTCATCCTCCTCAATAACAACCCCATCATTTTCATCCCCCTCAATATCATCTCCGTCTCTTACCACCTCCTCAGTATCATCTCCATCATTTAGTTGGTATTTATTTCCTTCTTCCAAATCAATTTTATTTCCATCATCGTCCACATCAAACTCAACATAAACCTCCAAAACCCTTCTCTTTTTGTCAATGTGTTGCATAATATTAGTTTTATAACAATCAATGACAAACATGAATTCTTTGCTATCGGGCCTTCTAAATACATATTTGATCACTTCATAGTACTTATCATCAAATACCATGACTTCATTCACAAATGAATCCACAAATGCTTCTAGCTCCCAATCTCACAAAAGTAAACAATCATCACCCACATAATCATGATTGCCTACAAATTTTCCCCATGGTATACCTTAACAAGTAATAAATCTTTGCTCGATATTCTGCACAAACACATAGAAAATACTAAACAATTCGAAAGAATAGTTAGGGTTATAGAAATCTTGAATTTTTAATAGTTTTTAAAAGAATTGTTGAAGAAGATTAATATAAAATATTTTTCCTGAACCCAAATCCACCGAATCCCGTAATATAATAATCCTTCCACCAAATCATGTAATATAATATTCCTTTCATAAATCCCAATATCAATTAAAAATACAAGCTTTGAATATTATATTACTTGGGTTTTTGTTTGTCGATAGTATCAGCTTTGAAGAAGTTTGTCTGTAGTCTGTTCTCAAGCATTGAATGACCGCATTTTTAAATTGGTTTTCTTCTCTCACTTTTTCGTCAATGTATGGAATCTGGTGATGTGTAAATTATGGATGGAATGAAGGCTCTTCTCTCTACTGATCGCTTTCTTCTCCACTCAATCTACCTTAGAATTTTAGGGTTCAACAAATTTGTGAGGAATAAAACTTAAAATGGTCGTTTTGGTTATTTTTATTAGAATTTTTGAGATTTTTAAATTTATTCTATGTGTGAATTTGACGTGGATTATCAGCTTCCACGTATGCATAGCGGGCCCAACTCCGGTGATCTTGGCATTATTATAAACTCATTTGAAATGTTATTGTCCAATTTGTTATTATACTTGCGTTTGGACATAGATATAAAAAGTCGAAGACGTTAGAGTGCTATATGTTATTTATCCTAAATAAAAACCCACAAAACCTGAAATGCATATATCAAGAATTGCTGGCTCAATACTTAAATACATCTATACTATCAAAGTTTGGTGATTAGCTATCAAAGTATGGTTTTAAACGTTGGATTTTTTTTTCAAAAGCGTTAAAATTTTGGCAATTAGGTAAATGTTATGTTTTAATAGTTGGAATTCTTTTAAGATATATTATGCCTTGATTTAGTATGGGATTTATCGTGAAATCATATATCAACCCATGAAAATAGCTTAGCAACCTTGTGTAAATTGATAGATGCTTGGCCCATCCATGGGGTGTTTGGCTAAGCTTATTTTAAAGAGCTTATAAGCTCCAAGAGCTTATAAGATGTTTCAAGAGCTTATAAGAAGTAATGTTTCAAGAATTTATAAGTTGTTAAAGTGTTTGGATAATTGATCTTATAAGTTAGAGAAAGAATCGTGAGTTAAAGAGATAAAGTTGACGAGAAATGAAGTTGGTAGTGTATATGTAGGAAATAACGAACTATAATAAGGTTATTTTGGTAAATTCATGGTTGCTTATAAGCTTATGAAAAAATAAGTTGAGTTTGAGCAACTTATTTTTAGGAGAACTTATAATTCGTTGAGCTTATTTTCACAACTTATAAGTCGCTTAGGAGCTTATTTTGCCAAACACTTTAATGACTTATAAGCTCCTAAACAGCTTATAATCTGTTTTAAAGAGCTTATAAGCTCAGCCAAACACCCTCTATGTTTGGAAATGCACAAGAACTTATCCACACTTTTTAAGTCTGAGCTATTGAGAGCGCAATGACATATCTACGAACAAAAATAATATTGAATTGCAAAACTTTGGAGCCCAAAGTCAGCTATCAACACAATAACTAACATTTATATAATGAATGTATGTCTACACAAAATTCTCCAAATCAATGGCAAAATCAATCAAGAATGAAGATAAACATGAAAAACTTGTTATCAACAGCAAATATACAGACTATGTTGCTGCTCCATCTGATCACCTCTCTGCTACACATACTTAAGCAGTCAACACAAACGTAGAAGATTTGCTCTGTTTCATCTCCGATTCTCGTATTTATGCTAACGCTACAAACCCAACAGTTTCGATTGGCTATTACGAATCCTACAAACATCAACGTTACAACCAACTTGATGCAAAACCAAAACACTCACCAACAAATTTTGGTAAGAAAAACATAAACCATGAAAATGATAGCCTATTTATATTCTTAGACCTAACATCCATGGGATATTTCCTGATATCGAAGAAATCTCAGTATCTGAACTTGGCAGACTTAACAACTGCTATACATACATCACATACTCCTCGCCATTAGGGGTGACTATTTGGGTATCGGGTAGTCGGTGCTGATACCCGACCCGAGATTTCTCGGTATTGGTACCGATGCAGAAAATCGGTGTCTGGTCGAGTATAGCTATTTAGGTGAGATCGGGTATACCGATACCGATTTTAAAATATTTATATTTTATATATTTTTATATATTTAAATATATAATTAATATATTATAATATAGTTTTATTATTCTTAATTTTAATATGTAAAATTTATAAATGATATCTTAATATTAAAAATAGTATATACCTTTAAATACGTGATATATGCGGCGAAATATGATTTAATTATTTTCTAGAGTACTGTACTTGGTATTTACTTGGGTGCATAATCATTATGATGTATTATAATACATATATTTTTATATATTTTTTACATTCTTCGACTATGACATGTTAATTATATAAGGAAGCTAATAATTCCCTGCGACTTCGACATGTTAACTATATATATGACTATACGGTTTTAAATTTAATATGCATTTTGTGACGTAAAATATTCAAACATATATACATTTTATGAAAATATAAGGAAATATATATGCTGCATATTTAATCGTGACATTAGTCCCATCATTTGTATTGCATGCTATAACTATTGATCTTTATGTATATGTTTATATATACTTATTATGCTTCTTTGTAGATTCAATTATAGGAAATGGCAGCATTGATAGTTGATACAATTATTTTCTGCTGGCTAGCTCAGTGAAGCTATATAATAATATCTTTTATTTTATTTTTTTAATCGAATGTTAAAGGTAAACTCTTTACGTTACTCGCATATCGCGCTCAAATAAAAAATATATCCCCTCTGATTTTAAAAGTTTGTTAAATTACTTGAAGCATCATGCAGCATGTGTACATGCACCTTTCTTAATTCTAATAAACTAATACTTACAATAAATATATAGATTTATATATAAAAATTAAAAAAAGGTCGGATATTTGGGTACCCGATTTACAAAATCGGGTCGGAGTCGGGTATCACATTTTATGCAAAATCGGGGTCGGGTACCCGATTTTTTCGGGTAGGGTATCCGACCCGTACCGAATAGTTAGCCCTACTCGCCATCATGGAACTATGAGAGGGATGACACACATTCAGTCTAGAAACTTCCAAGTAGAATTTCGCCAACTTTGAACTCCATCCAGATAGGACCACCGTCGCCACAATCCGCTACCCCTCAAGCAGACAAGCTACATAGAAGACAAAGACAAGAAAAATGAACTTAGATGGAATAGCTATTAATCTTACATAATTCTTCGTTTGAATGTGTAACTGATGCAAAACAAGTAAAACATTTACCAATTAACAGCAACTACATGCAAAGGTGATGGATGAAACAACAACTTTGTTCCACATGCAAAACACCAGATGCCCGAGTCCCACATTTGAATGCAAAGGCCATTTCTAGAGAAGATCTGCGCTACGTAATTTTTCTTATGTCCCACGTCAGTAATTCCATTAGATTTTTTTCCCCTTCAAATTCATAATTTTTATATATATTTTAGTTTAATTTTATAATTACAAATCAGGTTAGATTATATCCAACTAAAATTATAATTATTCTTTAGAAATTAGATTTTATATATTTAGTTAATAATAAATATAGGGTTGTTTTTTTTTCCAAGAATTGGACATATGATATTTTGAAGATTTAAACTTCATTATATATATATATATATATATATAAATGTATATACTATCTGAAAACCAGAACTAATTCTCTACAATTCTAATTCAAATATACCATTAATTCATGGCGTTTCCTTGTCCTCCACCTTCTCCCCCGTTGTTGTCGTATGTGTTGGAAGTTAATGGGTTGTGAGTGGGAATTGCTAGTAATGAGGTTCATGGCCTTTGGCCTTTCATTTCCAACTCTTGATGTTAAGAGTTAATGGAATATTGATGTTTGTCATCAATTGTGACCTTAGAACATCCCTCTTGAGTGCTATATATAGTGCATCATTCTAGAGTTAGAAGCATAAGCAAAACATTCTATTCTCTCTAGCAAAAGCAAAGCATTCTACTTGCATTCTTAGCTCATAGTTCTTAGTCTTGAGTTCGGTTCTCGTTTCCGTCCGTCCAGTCACGGGCTCGACTTGTTTGTGGTGCTACTACGGTGAGACGAAAGTCGTTACCTTTGGGGACGAGCCGCCAATCGTGAGCACTACCGGCGTTTCGCCTTGCGGGCGAAGTTCAACTTGCGACTTATTGATAAGTTCTTGTTTTCTTGACATCTCATTTGTAATAGTTATTTTAATCATTTCATTGTAATTTTGCACGATATTGTAACCAATATTCAACTACAATCGCAAGGCGAGAAAGTCGCCCAACTCTGTTCCTGTTACCCGATCGTGCAAATTGAAGATGTCGACCAATCCAATGGCGCCCGCCACCACTCAATCCGTTGGAGCGGTGGTAGTTCCACCATGGCTCGATCTTTGAACCCCGCATTCCGTGGCTCAACAACCGCCAATTTTCACCGGCGCCGACTTCAAACTCTGGGCATAAGATGATGTTTACATCACCACAATGGGGCTTGCTAGCTTCTGCGTGAAGACGGGCCGCCTATTCCTTCCGAGGAAGAAGCGGACGTAGAAGTGCGTATAAATCGACACTTGGTATCATTCCGACTATACGTGTCGAATATGGTGTTAAATGGGCTTGATAATAGTCTATTTAATGTATTTGCGGTCGAGGATACCGCCAAAGAGTTATGGGAGGCACTTAACCAAAAGTATCCGGTTGAGGAGGCTAGCACGAAGAAGTTCGTGGTTACCGTGCTCACCGAGTTCAAGATTGTGGATTCAAACCGATCATGCCTCAAGTACACGAGTTTCAAGCTCATTGCACGATGTTCACGCCAAGGTATGCCTCTGCTGAACAATATTCCATTGCAATTTTAATTGACAAATTGCCAGAAGGATGGAAAGGGTTCAGATCTTACCTTAAGCACAAGCGAAAGGAGATGACCCTTGAAAGCATGGTTGCTCGACTCCAAGTTGAAGCTCAAGTTAAGGAGGCGAGTTGAAGGCTAAAAGTCCGATGGAGGCTAAGGCAACTCGACCGAGGAGGACCTTCAGGAAGCGCCTCGTCCGATGAACAAAGCGAGGGAAAAAGTAGTCGCAAAACCCGATTTTCCGAACGTGCTACAACTGTGATAAGCCTGGGCACATGGCTAAAGACTGCCGAAAGCCTAAGAGAAAAGACAAAGGCAAAGGCCGCGTCAACAATGTTGAGAAGGACTTCGACACTTGGGACAAAGATGACTTTGTTGCCATGATAACAGAGGTAAACCAAGTCACAAATCCTACCCCTACTTGGTTTCTTGACACAGGTGCTACTGTTCACATTTGTGTCCATCGAGACTTGTTCTACACCTACAAAGAGGTTGAAGATGGTGTGACCGAGGCAAGTGATCATACTTCCAAGGTGCTTGGAGTTGGTACCGTTGTACTTCAACTTACCTCGGTGTGGAAATAACTCAAAGGATGTCTTTGCATGCTCCTTCGATCCGCAGAATCTCATCTCTGGCGTCGAGTTGACTAGAGCCAAATTTGATATAGATTTTCGTGGAGAATATGTAATAGTTAGAAAGTTTGGAAAGACTCTCGGCAAGGGTTATGTATCCAAGATCTTTTCAAACTCGGTGTTAAACTTGTAAGCCTTCTAAGCGCTTGCAAAATTAATGAGAATGCTTCTACCGCTTACTTGCTTGAGTGTTCGATTTATGGCATTGTAGACTTGGTCATGTTAATGTTAATGCTATAAAGAAACTTCGCTAACATGAACTTGTTAAAATAGAAGTATCTAAAACACAAGATAAATGTGAAATCGTGTTGAAGCAAAAATGACCAAGTTGCCTTTCAAATCCGTTGAAAGAAGCTCAAAACCTCTAGAATTAATTCACATCGATGTTTGTGATTTAAAGTTTGTACAAACTAGAGGTGGTAAAAGTATTTTATTACTTTTATTGACGATTGCACAAGATATTGTTATCTTTATTTATTAAGTAAAGATGAAGCAATTGATGCATTTCAAACTTCAAGAATGAAGTGAAAATCAACTTAATTGCAAAATTAAGGTTGTAAGTGATCGAGGTGGAGAATATGTTGCTCCGTTTGTTTGAATTATGCAACGAAAGTGGTATAATCCATCAAACGATCGCTCCTTATTCGCCTCAATCAAATGGTGTAGCTGAACGCAAAAATCGAACTCTTAAGGAGATGATGAATGCGTTATTAATAAGTTCGGATTACCCGAATATGTGGGGGAATCGTTTCTACAACTATATCTTGAATAAGATTCTATCAAGGGAAGGATGTAACTCATATGAACTTTGGAAAGGAAGGAAACCTTCATATAAATACTTCAAAGTGTGGGGTGTTTAGCTAAGGTTGAAGTACCGTTGCAAAACAAGTTACAATTGGACCTAAAGCGGTAGATTGTATCTTTATTGGTTATGCACTTAGTAGTAGTGCTTATAGATTTGTTGTGCACAAATCGATATACCGATGTTCATGTGGGAACAACAATTGAATCAAGGAACGCTATATTCTTTGAGAATATCTATCCTAATAAGGATAAGAATAGTTCGATTCAAGTAAAAGAATTGAGGAAGATTCTACTAATTCTCATCTTGTTGAAGAAAGTGAACCTCAAGTTCTAAGCAAGTTTTTATGTCTGCTAATAGAAAACGACCCAGGTCTACACCAAGACGTGCAACCTAGACGTGGTAATCGTGTAAGAAAAGCTAAAATTTATGGACCGGATTATGTCGTTTTATTGTTAAATGATGAACCGTTACCGTAAAAAGCTTTATCGTGCCCGATGCGATCTGTGGAGAGAAGCAATAGACATTGAGATAGAGTCTATTATGTTGAATCATACTTGGGTGTTAGTAGATCTTCCACTGGTTGTAAAGCTTTAGGATGCAAGTGGATCCTAAGAAGAAATACAAGTCCGATGGCACTATTGATAAATATAAGGCCGACTTGTAGTTCAAGGGTTTAGACAAAAGGTGGTAATGTACTTCTTCGATACCTACCGCCGTGACTAAACATACTTATTAGAATGTTGCTCGCTATTCTTTGCTTTGCAAAATCTCGAGATTCATCAAATGGATGTAAAAGCAATTTCAGATGGAGAGTTAGAAGATGAGATCTATATGAAACAGTAGGAAGGTTTTGTAGTACACAGGCAAGAGCACAAGGTATGCAAACTTCAAAAGTTTGTATGGACTTAAGCAAGCGCCATGCAATGGCATATGAAATTTGACAAAGTTATGTTGTCAAATGGTTTCAAAATCAACGAGTGACAAGTGTGTCTATGTAAAGAATTGAATAACGATTTTGTTATTGTTTGTCTTTATGTAGATGACATGTTAATAATGGGAAGTAACTCTCGTGTAATTGGAGAAACAAAAGAATGCTAAGTAAGAACTTGAAATGAAAGATATGGGTTTAGCGGATGTAATTCTTGGAATTAAAATTCTTAGAGCATGAATGGAATTGCTTTGACACAATCCCACTATCTTGAGAAAGTGTTGAAGAAATTCAATGCAATGGATAAGCTATTTCCAAGACTCCTTGGGACTCGAAAGTTCATTTGACTCCAAATAGGGTGAACCTAAGTCAAGATGAATATGCTAAGATTATCGGGAGTTTGATGTATCTCACAAACTGCACCCGACCGATTTAGCTTGCTCGTGAACAAATTGAGTAGTTTCACAACTAATCCAAGTAGAGAACATTGGAAAGCACTTGAACGCGTATTGGGTTACTTAAAGTTTACCCGAATTATGCGATTCATTATTCTAGTGAGCCCATTGTACTTGAAGGGTATAGTGATGCTAATTGGATATCTGCCTCAACCGACTCGTTTCCACAAGTGGATACGTGTTCACTATTGGAGGTGGAGTCAGATTGGAAGTCCAAGAAACAACCTCAGTATAGCAAGGTCTACCATGGAATCAATTCATAGCTTTAGATAAGGTCGTGAAGAAGTCGAATGGCTTAGAAATTTCCTCGAGGATATTCCATGTCAAGCCGAGTCCGTGCCTTCCGTGTTGATTCACCGTGATAGTCAATCGCAATAGGAAGGGCACAAAATATATATTATAACGGTAAGTCTCGACATATTCGCGACGACATAATACCGTGAGACATTTGATCACGAGTGGGGTTATCACTATTGATTATGTAAAATCAATAGATAATCTAGCGGATCCACGACAAAAAGCATTAATCGAGATCAAATGTTTAAACCGTTAGAGGAATGGGTGTTAAATCCACATCTTAAGGATGATTATAGCGGAAACCCAACCATGATGATTGGATTGTCCGAGAACATGGTTCAAAAGGACAACGGTTATAAAATCCGTGTGATAAACACTCAAACATGCCTATTCTCCGAGAACAAGGAGTGTTTGTAAGTCCGCAAGTGGTGAGGTTAAGTTTTAACTTTTAATGACTCTTGGATACCTCGAGGAGGTCAAGTATAGCGAATACTTGGTTGTAATAGTCACCTATGCAAGTGTGAAGTGGGGCCGCTTCAAGTGGTACACTTGTGAATCCAAAGGGTGTTCAAGGCCATAATGGACACAAACGTAAGAACGGATGAAAATTGAGATGATATTGTGTCAATATTATTGTCTCAAGATACACCATGGAGGACTAGTTCAAGGTGAAATAACCACTATGCCGCGGTATGCTCGATAATTTCGACTATGGAAGGTTCAAGGCCACAAGCTACCTTTCCAAATGCAATATCGCTCTTGAGGACTGAACTTTCGCTTTGCATTTATATGGCATTTCCACTCATGTGGGGATTGTTGGAAGTTAATGGGTTGTGAGTGGGAATTGCTAGTAATGAGGTTCATGGCCTTTGGCCTTTCATTTCCAACTCTTGATGTTAAGAGTTAATGGAATATTGATGTTTGTCATCAATTGTGACCTTAGAACATCCTCTTGAGTGCTATATATATAGTGCATCATTCTAGAGTTAGAAGCATAAGCAAAACATTCTATTCTCTCTAGCAAAAGCAAAGCATTCTACTTGCATTCTTAGCTCATAGTTCTTAGTCTTGAGTTCGGTTCTCGTTTCCGTCCGGTTCACGGGCTCGACTTGTTTGTGGTGCTACTACGATCGAGGCGAAAGTCGTTACCTTTGGGACGAGCCGCCAATCGTGAGCACTACCGGGCGTTTCTCGTCTTTGCGGGCGAAGTTCACTTGGCGACTTATTGATAAGTTCTTGTTTTCTTGACATCTCATTTGTAATAGTTATTTTAATCATTTCATTGTAATTTTGCACGATATTGTAACCAATATTCAACTACAGTATGATCCATTCAATGAATTTGCGTTGTCGTCGTATCCATCCTTCGACACCGGAAACCCTCCCTGGTTCGAAGATTATCCGCGTTATGATCAACCCTTCGATGAACTTGCGCCGCCCTGATCAAATCCACCCTTCGATGCCGGAAACCCTCCCTTAGTCGAAAACTATCCGCCTTATGATCAACCCCTCGATGAACTTGTCCCGCCCTCGACCTCGTATCCACCCTTCGACGTTGAAACCATCTCTGGTTTGAAGACTATCCACCTTATAATCAACCCTTCTATGAACTTGCGCTGCCCTCAAATCCACCCTTCTACTCCGAAAATCCTCTCTCAGTCGAAGTCTATCAACCCCTCGACCACTTCGTGCCGTCCTTAGATGGCGGCGACGCCTGCAACTCCCTTATTGATGAATATATATCATTTCTGTGGCTACGGCGAAGACCGGTCGATGAGTCTTTCTCCCGGATTCAAATTCTGGCCGACCGACGAGGAGCCGATCTTCAACTACCTACTACTGGAGTTTCTTGGTGCCTCTTCCGAGCCGAGAGGATTGATCACTCATGCAGATGTCTACCAATACGACCCAAATCACCTTTTTGGTATCTATATATATTTCCATCTTTAATTTCTTTTTCTCGTGAGTTTTGATGACTTTCGACACTTCTTGATCATATTAGGCAGGGCCGGATCCAGAAATGGATAAGGGGTAGACTGAACAATAAGTAATTCGTCGTATTAAATTTAATAAATATCAAAATATTTTTATGTTTCCATAAGTTGTATTTTGTATACTTCAATACATAAAATCCATTAATAATTGAATATATCTATATTTTTAACCCAATTTTATATATCTATATTTATTATATATATAATGTGCATAGACAATATATTAGATTTTTTGAAATTAACACTCAAAATGAATTTGAAACTGATTTAGAACTTGAAATTATCTCTATAGACTTAGAATAGATATGGATTTTTCAATTTTTTTCTCATCATCGGTTGATTTTCTTTCCTCCATTCCCCATTTCTCTAGATTGAATTGCTTGTATTGATAATTCAAATATGATAATTCAAACTGAAACAAAAACAATTTGGCAACAAATTTTTCATCAATATTGATAATTAATCATTCCTAGGACCAAATCTTTAATAATCGTTAACGTCGTTCTTTTGAAGTGTCAATCTCCACTAATATGAAATTGAAACCAAAAGCAAAGAGATTGAAGCATAAAAGAAAAAGAAAAATTAGGTGCAATAGTGCACACGGTGGTTATAAATATAAGAAGAAAATGAGAATTCCCAGATCCAACTATTCCAACTTAATTGGTTTTCTATAAAAACCAACAATTGTACCAAAATGAAATTAAAGCTAATATTCGTCACCTGCAGTCGGTTCTCATCATAGATGGCGCAACAAAATCGTGTGTATGATCCCGAACACGGTGTATGAGACTCACATTTTTCCTCATTGAAAATCTAGGATTCTGCACCGTCTCGCCATCGAAAATCAACCACATATCTCCTATGTACAGTCTCTACATATTAAATCAAAACAATTAATTCTATAAATCACAAGTTGAGGAAGAGTAGAAGATAATCATATTATCGAAATCCAGTTATAACTATTATCAACACATTGACTTGATGGAATTGGTATTTAAATTAACACCATGCATTATTTATGGATGTCCAAGCTAAACTCCTAAAAGATACATATATAAATTAAACCCATCACAATTTGCGATTTTCTCAATTATTTCCATGCATATTGTTCTATAAAAATACATATTAAATCGAATTATAATGTCATTTTTAATCTATATCACAATTAATACTTTATCAAATTAGAAAATATAGTAATTGTATGTCGTTGTATCAATAATATCTATGGTATGAATAGTTTGAGTAATTAACGAGTATTACTATAATAATTTTATAAATATAAACATGTTTGAGTAATTAACGAGTATTGCCGTATGAGTTTGGGACAATAGCAAATAGTAAAATTATTTTTTAGTTGAATTTTTGGACAGTTGGGTATATATTCCAAATATATTATCTCTATAATTCGAGTAATTAGTAGATACTACTAATTATAAAACTCACATGTATAAATTTAAACGAGTTTGAATAATTATTAGTATCAATATACGAGTTTGAGACGAAAAATGTAGTATAGTCACTTTTTACTTGGATTTAGGATGGTTACATATATATATTGTAGATGGGACCGACTAATTATTGACATGCCTACGTGGAGGTTTCTTTGCTTTTTCAATATTTTTTATTTATTCTTAATGTTTATTTTGTAATGTTCGATCTTTACTGATACATACAACAAATTACAGTAACTTTATCATTTAATTTTTTTTGGATAATTAGCTGCTATTGCTATACAGATTGGTACATGAACAAATAGTAAAATCATGTTTTAATCGAGTTTGAGACAATTACGAGTATATATTCCAAATATATACCTTTATAATTTTTGAGTAATTAACAAGTACTACTATATGAACCGGTAGAAAAACAGTAGTACCAATTATTATAACAATTTATATGTATAAATTTAACGAATTTGGATATTTATAAGTATCTCTATATGAGTTTGAGATGAGAATATGTAGTAAACTCACATTTTATCAGATTTGGGACGACCACATGTATGTATATATTCTAGACGCGTTCATGTGGCTAATTTTTTTATATCTAAATATATGACCTCTTTAATTCGGATAATTAGCAGGTAATACTATACGAGACTGGTCCGAAACAAATAGTAAAATAACTTTTCAATTGAGATAAGATAGATACATACACATTCTAAATGAATTTTATAGGTCGTATTGTTTCATATTTATACTTTGAATTGAATTTCTAACGTATTTTATACTTACTTTCTAATTGGATTTAGAATGTGTACATGTATATATATTCTGGACGTGTCCAGATGGCTAAAATATTTTCATACCACAATACATAACCTCCTTAATTAGGGTAACTAGATGGTATGTTACTATGCGAAACTAGTACGAGAGAGGTAGTAAAATCACTTTTCAGAACTTGGGACATATAGATATGATACATTCTAAATGGATTTTATAGATTGTATAATTTTAAGTTTACACTTTGAATTCATTTTTTAATCTTTTTATATTTAGATTTTTTATATTTAAATTAGTCTTCACTAATTTATATGGAATTTCTCATTATTATCTTTTTAAACATATGTATACTTTAATTTCTATTTGTTTCATGCAGAAATACTTTTGTCCTTGACCTATTGTTCTATTATAATTTTAAACATATGTATACTTTAATTTCTATATATTTAGATTACAGAAGTGGAAAGAAATTGAAGAAACAACAACCTTGACCTATTTTTCAATTATAATTTTGTATGTCCTTTAACAAAATTTTCAATGAATTATCGAAATACTATCATTTTGAAATAAAATATTGACTTATTTTTTATTTTCTACTTATAAAATAAGGTTATTTGTCTGTAAATTATTGAACTTTCACCAAATTCGGTTTTGCATACCAACTTTAAAATTTGCGCAACAATTATTGAAGTTTTGATTTGTTCTGATTTGCACACGAGTGTGATTCCGATCAAGATTAACGCTGACATGGAATGCTGGAAAATTTGAGTTGGTGAAATGGTTCGATGATTAAAAAGACATCCTTTTTATTAACCAAACGACGTCGTTTAAGACTGAAATTTGATGTATTTACATGTGAAATAGATTGAGATCGGTGTTCTTCAAATTAGGGCATAGAAGAATAGTGGGTTCAGCCCTGAACGACGTCTTTTTGGTTAAGAAGAATGGTGTCGTTTTAATCATCGACGATTTCACCAACTCAGATTTTTCGGCGTTTTATGTCATCGTTAGTCTTAGCCGAGTCACACTCGTGTGCAAAATCAGAACAAATAAGAAGTTCGATAATTATCATGTAAATTTTAAAGTTTATATGCAAAATCAGAATTTAGTAAAAGTTCAATAATTTGTAAGCAAATAACCCTATAAAATAAAATAAAATAGTTTTTCATCAAAACTCGACGGATTATAAACTAGTTTCATAAATAAGAATTAAAAGAAAATAGAAAGATTTAGAATCTTTTACACTTAAATCTACACTATCAAAGTAGCTTAAATAAAAACCCACGAAACCTGAAATTCATATGTCAAGAATTGCTGGCTCAACACTTAAATAGATCTATACGAAGCTATCAAAGTTTGGTGATTAGGTATCAAACGTTGGATTATTTTTTTTAAAAAAGCGTTAAAATTTTGGTAACTAGGTGTCAAAATTTTATGTTTTAATATTTGGAATTCTTTTAGGATATATTTTCCATTGATTTAATATGGGATTTATTATGAAATCATATATCAACCCATGAAAATAGTTTAGCAACCTTGTGTAAGTAGATAGATGCCCAGTTAGCCCATCTAGGTTTGGAAATGCACAAGAACTTCATCCACACATTTTAAGTCTGAACTATTGAGAACGCAATGACATATCTACAAACAAAGATAATATTCCTCCCGTCCCACCCAAAATAAAATATATTCATTTTCGATTGTCCCATCCAAGATGACATGATTCATTTTTAAGAAATAATTATCTCTTCAAAAGTTACCTATTTATTTTCACTTTAACCATTTTGTGCCTTCACCTAAATAACTATATCGAAAATAAATGAATAATCTTGATTGGGACGGATGGAGTATTGAATTGCAAAACTTTGGAACCCAAAGTCAACTATCAACACAATGACTAACATTTATATAATGAATGTATGTCTACACAAAATTCTCCAAGTCAATGGCAAAATAAATCAAGAATGAAGTTAAAAAATGAAAAACTTGTTCTCAACAGCAAATATACATTGTGTTGCTGCTCCCATCTGATCACCTCTCTGCTACACATACTTAAACAGTCAACACAAACGTAGAAGATTTACTCTGTTTCATCTCCGATTCTCGTATTTATGCAAACGCTACAAGCCCAACAGTTTTGAGAGTCTATCGGAAAGATTGGCTATTACGAATCCTGCAAACACCTGCAATAAACCTAACGTGAGTAAGGGGAAACACTCGGATGTACACAAATGGTTATGGACCTTATGGTGTGGAATGAAACTACACAAAAGCTAACAAATTATCCCAAACCTACTCTAGTAGTATTTTTTCCGGTTTGCTCATTTGGGAGAGTCTTGTGTTAGAGGTCAGATGGGTCAAAAGCCAGATCCAAACACTTCAGTTTGGATCCGGTCATGAGCATCATCCCACAGATCTTGACCTGTCGGACCAAACTGTCTAACACAAGTTTCTGTGTGCTCATTTACCTGAATTGAGCCAAGAATGTAGATGGCAGAGTAATGTCGCCCATGAATCATCATGTCGGCCACCATGGCAAGCGGAATGGTGAGAGACATGCCCAAGGTGGCCACCAGCGGCGTTGTCCAGACGACACATAATGCCCTAAAGACAAACAGAGCAAGTAATACAATTACACGCCGTTGGTGTTTTGTTTCAAGTTGAGAAAAGCAATTTCTCGTACCAAAAATAGTCCGAAAGAACGCTTCCAACGAGTCCATTAGCAATGACAACTTCATCCATCTTAGCAGAATGAGGAATGGTGAATTTGGGTTCTATACCTAAAGCTGTCAATGGCCACACTGAAACAAACACGAATTTAGCAAGTAAAAACACGATGGTACCACGAATTTAGCAAGTAAAAACACAAGGATAGTACCATCGTATTCGTTTTTCCATTCCAAAATGGGAAACATATAGAACATGCGACAACTTACCAAGCCACCAAAGAGCCACGAGCGTGAATAGGCCAATATAACCAAACAACTTCTGCACATCGACTCTCTCCTTCCTCACCAGAGAACTTCTTAAGCAGCACTGCAGCAGCATCATATTATCGAAGAAATAAGTAATATGGTCAAAAGTTGTTTTATTATTGAGTGAGAAAGCTCATTACCAGTAAATAAACCGTAAGTTGTAGCTGATAGAAGCCCAAATACATCCCCGGAAAGAGAGCGTTTGCTACTTCTTTAACAGAAACAAAAAGTTTGAACCATCAGTCCTGAAATATACAATACAATTGCAAACTGAGGAATAACATGAAATTGAAGGATCTGATAAAACAGTGAAGCCTTTACTCTCACGCAAACTTTAAATGGATCCAAGAAACCGGGGGGAAACACTCACGAAGACGTATTTAGTTCAGACTCATCAGCAGCCCAAGTTTTTCCTAGGGTCGTCATGACAACACCACCGATGCTGACAAATACAGCAACTATCCGAGCAAAATTCAACTTATCTTGGCCCAAGAATGCCCCGAAGAAGAGAGTAAACAGTCCTGAGGTGGAGGATAAAACGGTAGTACTTGCAACACTCGTACGTGCAAGAGCAGCATTGGAGAAATACTGAAAAATATGGACTAGCTATCAGAATGCACAATTTCCTCAAAACAATATGAACAATGCACATTAAATCAGAAGGGATACAAGAGAGGAGTTACCTCAGTGATAAACCAAAGAGGAGCGAGATAAAATCCATAAGTAGCGATTTCTTTGGCTGTGATTTCTTTCTCGGGTTTGATACTTCTAGAATCATCTACTTGTCTGGAAACCAAAGGCTTCCCCTCATCATGTTCCGAAAGGTCTACCTCACTGTCTTTTCTGTTAATGTGTCCTTGAATTTCAATTTCAAAGATTTTCTGTGCAGAGCCTAGACCAGGACAAACGTTGTCATTCAAAGCTTGACCTTTTCTGCTAGCACGTTTCTTCAGGATATTACATAACCAATCTTTGATGAATGCTATAGGTATATAAATCACCATTAAAGAAGCCCCGAGGTAAGTCACAGCAAATGGCTGCTTATAGTCTGTGAAAATATCCTGTTTTGAAGAACCACATTCACTGATTAAGGTTAAACTATCTAATAATTGCGTATATGCAACAAATTTTTTCCTTGACTAACACTGACTTTTTTCATAAGGAACACGTCTCAATTCAACATATGCCAAGTGGTATAGGCAGAAAAACAAACAACATCCAAATTTACTGTATCATTGTATGCATATCTTCGGTTTCATAATTTTCTTGATTACCAATTTATGAGTCCAGCCCATAAAATGTCAAATTGCTAAAATAAATATCCAAATACTGAGAGAACATAAACGCAACTAAATCTAAAGAACCCAATATATCCACACAAAATTAGACTGCAAACCTTTAGGGGAGAGAGTGAGAGAGAAGAAACAAGACCTGTGTAACCTCAGCCGAAGCAACCCAAATAACGACGACGGTAGCTATTAAAATCAGACCAGCCCTGTATCTCCACCCCATCACAAATTGAACAAAAACCCAGATTCCAAAATTTGATCTTGACTAATACAATCAATAAAGATCTGATTCTGAACTTGGGGATCTTGTTACACCAAGAAAATTGCAGAGTTCTGCAATGTCACCGACAGAAGGAACAAGCAACTAAAAGCACCAAAAAAAAGGAAATAGAAGCCTAAAGGGCGTTGGATCACTCGGTATTTGTTAGTTAGGTTCGTGCACATCATAACAATAACAATAAGCTGTAGATTGATGGCGACGGCCAGTAACAAAATCGAATGAAAGAAGCCCAAGAAAGTTGGATGGGAATTGAGTTGTGGGGGAAAAAGCAAGAAAAATTGAGGTTAGCTAGAAACAAAAACAAAATCTCCAGTTAATTCTTACTGTAATCTGATTCAGGCTTTGAAAAAATGAGACTTGACTGTGAAATGATCGATCAGGAAGAAGGTTTTTTTGCTTCACGAGTGAATTACAGCTTGGCAAACCCTCTCAAACTTCTCGCCACTTGCTTTCAACTCAATTCTCCTCTCTCCCTCTCTCTCACACACACATACCGAATTTTTATTCCATTCGTCCCATTATTTTTGATTTTTTTTTAATTATCATATTATTATTAATCCATTTCAAAAAAAATATTTTTATATTAAAAAATATCTCAAATTTAATATTATATATTATTTTATATATAAAATATAATTCTTCTTAAAATATGAGTAAAATAGAAATGAGTAAAAAGTGGGGACGAAGAGAGTATTACAAGTTGGGATTGGAAAAATACAAACTATAGAATTACAGTATATCATAAATTTTCTCTGTCATGTAATGAGAGGTCGGCATAACATTACTTAATAATTAGTGTGTTAGTTACAAGTGCATTAAATTAATGATGAAGAATATGCTATCTGATCACTTGGATTGGACTATAAATATTAATTTTGAGCTCAAAATGTGGAATTCGGAAAAAGCTTATAAGACATGTCAGTTGGGAAAATTAAATATTACTATTAGTTAAGGAGGTTGATCAGTACCAATCATATGCAATAAATTATTCAAGAGGAATTTGCTTTAAAATTTCCACCAAAAGAAAGGAACCAAAACTCTTACGCTTCTTCATCACCAAAAAATTTCATAAAATGCTATGAGAATTTACAAAAATAGGCAAACAAAGTTACTTCACATAATTGACAAAGGCTCTCCCTAGTAGCAGTGATTATTCGGTTTTTGTTAATCGAGAATCGAAACGAAAAAATCGGTTATTGGTTAATCGATAATATATTTTTTCGATTTCGGTTCGAGTATCGGTTATTCCTTTAAGTGAATTTCGGTTATGGGTTATACCGATTAACCGAAATTAACTAATATATATATATATATAGGGATCATATATATATATATATCTCATCCACTATCTCATAGATTCTATGGTGAGATTTTTCGACTTTTAAACTAATTTCACCGATTTTAGAAAAGTAATGGTAGATTAGTAATTTGATTTGTTATGTGATTGCGAAAACAAAAATGCATGCATTTGAACATAATAATGCATTCAAATGAATAAAAAATGCATGCATTTGAACATAATAATGCATGCGGTTGAAGCTCACGCCAGCCGCGCGCCATGCTCGTCTTCGCGCCGCCGTTGGCTCGCATTTTTACGTTTGTTAAACGCATGGACGCTGCTTTGTTCAATGCATGGACACTTTGTTCAATGTTTGTGTTTTGTGGCAAATGCGGTTTATGCTTTATTCACCTGCATTGTCATGTTTTGTTCAATCCCATGTTTTGACAAAAATTTTATGGTTTCGAAATCTCTCATTCATCCTTCTATGTCAATTCCGTCGTCTCTTCGTTGATTACTTTCACCGTGAAACACCGCCATAGCCATCATATTTTTCGATTTTTCAATCATCTATCAAATTTATCTTCTATTTTTCTCAAAATCCATCAATTTTGTTCTCAATTTTGTTCTTCTTTTCTTTCTTTCAAAATCTATTGTTTGTTGTTGTTTGTTTATATTGTTGATGTTCGTCGGTCTATATATCGTCTGCTTGTTCTGCCGCCGCCGTCTCCTGTGGTCCATATACCAAGGAGGAGAAGAAGAAGGTTGGTTTGATTTGTTCCCATTTTGCCTTGCATAAAATTAAAAACAAAGGAAAAGAAAAGGAGGCTGCCACGTGTCGACTTGTGGTGCTGCCACGTGTTCAAAATATGTATAATTATTAAATATTTCTCTAATTATTTAAACCCTTATATATATATAATTAATTATTAAATATTTGAAAGTATTTAATTTAATATTATAATTTCGGTAATATTTGAAATAATTTTGGCTATTTTCGGTTTTGTAATTTTTATAAATTTTAATATGAAAATTCGGTTAATCTCTAACCGAACCGATTAACCGATCGGTGTTGGTTTCTATTAGTTATTTTTGTCCATTTCGATTTCGATTAACTAAAACGGACCGAATCTCACCCCTAATCCCTAGCCATGTTTACATCAATCCACGCCATGTGTATCCATAAAAACCTGGTTTGTTCTCGAGTGATGGAACTTTTCTCGTAGACGAGTAGTTACTCCTTGATGATAGATTGTGAGGTCCATTTGATGTGCAGCTTAACCTTTCCTGTTTCAGTGCCATCTAAATGACAATCATTTGTCATTTCTCCATCCAAGATAGCCCTTGTCAGTGTCATTATGCATCTCCCCATTTTATCCTGAAATTTTTTAACACAAACAAAAAACTTGTTATTTTCAGGAAGAAATAAAAATATTGTATTACTCATTATGATCATCACCTTCCCAAATGTGTCATGGTCATAAACATCAACCATCAGCAGCTCATGCAATCCATCCTCAACAACAAAATCAAATGTCTGATTCCAAACTGGATTCAATGTGTCATTTAGGACCTGCAAAGTACCTCGCTATTTGATCAAGGAAGCAGTTAGTAGTAAATTAAAAGGGAGAAAGAGAGTGAAGAAAATGGCACCCTTGTCTTGTTCCTCTGCTCGGATTTCTTCATGGTTAGCACCACAAAAGGGTCCGATTTTCCCATGAGATCGGTAGCTGGTAAGCCCTCTGCTGACACTACTGTGACAGAAAGAACTCCTCTCACGATAATATCCTTCTTCTTTGCAGCAGCAGATTTCCCACTAGAATCTGCACCATCTTCTGTCAATTGTTTGAGTGCCTTCTCTAAAGAAGTTAGCCTGAAATCGGGATCAAACGGATTCCACACGTTCTCACTGCTGAATGGACAGTAAAGCAACTCCAAATGCACCTTCAAATTCAAATATTTTTTAAAAAAAGGATCAAAATGCAGATAATGATGATGATGATGATGGGAAAGAGCTATAAATTCTAATTACCTGACCACGGTTCTTGTTATCTCTCTGGATGTCAAGATCCTTGACGAGCTTCAACCACATGTCTTTGACCTTACCAGGCTCTAGATCGCGTAGCGGCACCAGAGCACAGCCGATGAGCTCAGCAGCTTGAACTCCTTCATCATCATAGATCTTGATTGTCAAGTGCTGAGTGGAAGTGTCCTCAACTTCAAACTCAAAGTGCTCGTTCCAAATTGGACTCGTTTGGTTGTCCTGAAACAAGATTTCAGTCAAGAAGAAAAGGAACAAGGCCAAGATTGTGTTCTTACAATTGTTTTGCTGTTTTTGGTTCTGTCAGGCAATGGACGGATGCACAGCTTTGCAAATGGATCGGATTTGCCTATTATGTCTTTATTTGTTAGTTCCTTAGCTTCTATCAGCTTCACCTCCAACACTCCGACTGGCTTTACCTCCAGGTAACTGAAATGAGAAAAATCATCACCACATATATACTATACTTCAAAAAACACGAGGTGAATTAGTGATGAATTGATGGGTGCACCTATAATCTCCAGGTAGTATAGGTATAATTTTACGGACAGGCCAAGTGATGGAATCTTCTATTGCATCTCGTATTGTACCCTATCCAAACAAGAAGCAAATGTCCCTCATAACTCATCTTTCAGATCACATAAATTAAGGATGAATTTAACTCTGATCAGACCTCAATGGCATCAGATATTCCTGGGATTGAAGATAAATCTCCACCAATCACTTTGAGAGTAAAATCAAGATTTCTCTGCACTCAAAATTGCAAGTTTTAGGACAACCTTAAAAACACAGACCAGAAGAAAATGCAAAAATATTAGGTGTAGAATTGGATCCAAACCTTCTCTCTCAAGGAAAAACATACAGCTCCAAAACATGGGAACTCATCTGCTAGAGGTTTGAATATCAGCCTAAAAACACCTGTGAATCCAATGTTCTTTACCTGCAGCCCAAAAATTAATAAGAGTTTTGAATTCAAAAAGACTGCATTTTTTTCGCAAACACAGCTAATGATATGTGGGAGATATATGGAGAGTGCCTGCCTGTATTGGTAGTGCCACGCCAACTCTAGTCTTGATTTCGAGCACGATATCTGGATTCCCATCCCACTGCATGTCCAATTCTATAACTATCTCATTAGGCTCACTGTCGAGGATCGCAACTCCTATTTCACATTTACATACATAGTAAGTGTTGCAAGAAAATCAAGCACTAATTTTACATGTCCACAACATACATATATGGTTTGGAAATGCAATTAGCATTATCAAACAGCATATATAATTAATCATGAGAAATGAATCTGAGGATTAAAGTTGTAAGTAAAGCTAGATTATATAACCTGTAAATTGTGGTGCTACAGTTCCAAGAGTCAATGTAGAAAACTTGAGAGAAGCCAAAATTGCTGGTCTATATTGCTCAAGGATTGGCTCTACTGAGTCCCTTATCACCTGTGATGCTGCCTGTGCACCATATATATACATTAATTAGTTTCATAAAAAATCGAACCTGAATCTATAAAGAGACGTATGCTTAGTTGGTGGAGTGACAAACTCGTCAGTAAAAAAGACACAAGACACTCCAAAGAAGCTAAGGTTAGTAATAAACCTGGTCAACATAAGGCCATATTTTGTCTAGGTGCTGATTAAGCCAGTTTAACTGCAAAATTAGATAAATCAAAAGCTAATATTAGATTACATGAAATTGTAATATTAGAACCATGCAAAAAAATCGTAACAATAAGTAACTCAACTTCTGCCTCTGTGAAAAGACAATCCAAGAAGGGTAGAATTTATCTGGAAGAAGCTTCCTTGAATCTTGGACAGTTATTCGAGCCAGTGCCGCTACTGCTGCTGCCTGTCACATACAAATTTCCAAAGTGGTTTTAGTTGGGTTTTTCTATTACCAAAACATAATCAAATGTAAGACGAAAGTGTAACGCAAAAATCTCGTCAAAATTCTACCAAATCGGTGCGCTTCTTGGATCTGACATTCTGGTATTTGGCGAATCCCACAATCAATCCGAAGGCGACCGCGAAACCCAGAATGCAACCTAGAAAAAATCCCATCTTGACCACAAATTAAAGGTCTAATATTAATTTTCTTTTTTCTTGTGCTTGAGTTTGAATGTGGTGGAAAACATGCATGAAGTATAATTCGACAGTGTTGATTTCAGTGTGAAGCAGAAAAATTTGACTTCATCACGTGGGATTGAATCCCAGAAAAAAAAATTGAAGGAATAATTGTTGATTTTCCAAAGCAATCCGGATGGATCTTGGCGATGGCGACAGTTGTCAAACGGAATTACCGGTCGATTAGTGACGTGTCTATCTTGATTATTTGCCACTTGTTTTTTACTTTTCCTTCCTACAACTTTTGAAAATATTCATGTTTAAGTGAGATTGAACTCCTACCATTAGGGATTATGGGTGTGTTTGCACCAAAACCATCATTAGGGAGGTATTTGTACGGCACAATAAACATAGTATTTTTGAACCTTTTTCCAAGAAATAAAAAGGCAGAAATCCTAGAAAATTATCTGCGCCCCTCCCTTCATTCTTTTTCTTCGCACGCCTGATTTGCTCTTATCTATCAATTAATAAAAACCAAATATCAATCATAAAAACTTATGCAAATTTGTTCGTTTGAGAAACAAAAATATCATTTGTTATTAAAAAAATATTATTTATATTAAAAGAAGTATCATGTGCATTAAAAAATATATTAAATATCATTTACAATGAAGAAAAGTATCAAAATCTACATACACGAATGGATGTACAGGAGACCAACTCAATATCAATAAATAAAAACCCCCGCCCTTACTTCTCAAAACAGATACGCATATATGAATAAAAAAAACATAATAAAACTTTTAAATCTAACATAGCATTTTAAAATCTTTCAGGTTACCCAATTGTTTTCTGAAACACATCTATGATGAACTTACCTGCAAAACATCATAAAAAAGTGTTAGCAAGAATAGTGTAATGCAAATAAGAGAATAAAGAAGAATTAATGCTATAGTATGAGTTTAGAAGAAGATACAAATTGACAACACAAAAATTGATCTTATATATTGAGGAACGAAGTGATTTTAATTAAAATTCGATTTATGCTCTCGCAGTAAGACATGAAAAATAACTAGAATGAATATTTGGTAACAATTTTTACAACTACAAAATCATTCTAAGAAAAAGCCTACAAGAGCATGCTGAATATATAGAGGGTGGGTTAGTATCATCTTGCTTATAACAACAATTATAGTTGGGAAATAATTACTTTTTAATATAATTTATTAAGTTGCAGGGTTATCAATAACATACTTTACTAACATTCAGCAGTAGCAATAATTTACTGTATTAAATTTAACTTAACAACAATTATAGTTGTGTGTGTGTTGGCTAAGTGGTATAGTGATTAATGCCCGAGGCCAAAGGTCTCTGGTTCGAATCCACGTGATGCGGCCTTTAAATTTCTGTATTAAATTGACCAAAAAACAGTAAAATGAAAGAAACATATGTTTAATCATTGACCCACTTGGCTTGAAAAATAAAGACTACGCTTATCTAACATATGTAATGGCTCAATCGGTGACTAATCATGATAAAATCAATAAATTAAATTTTATGGTTTGGGGCAATAATTTACTCCCTCTGTCCCGCTAATGTTGGCTCGGATATCACTTTGGGCTGTCCCATTATTATCGATCTATACCAAAAAAAAGAAAGAATTTTACATTAAAAAATACCTCGAATTTTCTGTCACACACTGCTTTATATACAAAACACAATTCTCTTTCATCCACGTATCCAAAAGTAATGAATCAATATTACCAGGACGTAGGGAGTATGATACCTAAATTGAAAACTTGTTTATTCTGGGGCAATGAAAGTTTGATCAGTAATCACATAATGATAACATTTCATGAAGTTTTAATTTTTGCCAATTAATTTGAATGAATAATAATAATAATAATAATACATAATAATAATAATAATAATAATAATAATAATAATAATAATAATAATAATAATAATAATAATAATAATAATAATAATAATAATAATAAGCAAAAACATCGTTTAACATATGGGATGTCAGTATTCAAGGAAATTAAGTATGATTAGAAAACTTGAAAGTTCTTTCAAAGGTGACATTTAAATTCAAGTAATAATTCATTTCTATTTTAGAACAGCAATTCTATATTTATAAAAACATGGACCCGGTGATGTTCCTATAATCGGATCAGTGATTAAATTCTGAGGGTTATCGATCAATTATTCTATTAATTGGTTCCATATAAATCAATTTATTTTATTACCATATCATGAAAAATGATGTAAATTAAACTAAAAATGAACCATCTGCCGAAACTTAATTTACACCTGTTTCAAGCTGGCTGCATGAGATTTTAATAGAAAATTTAACCCAATCAATTGCCACCAAAACCAAAATCAATAAACAATGCCCACGCCAAAATTCAAAATGTGGAATTTTGGAGAAAATTTGCCAATCAAGTCCACAAACAATATTTCTAATTAAGCTATGTCTATGCTAATCTAATATAAAAAGATTTAGAGATATAAGATACGAATCATATCATGAACTAGTTAAATATTACAAATAATTTTAAATAAAATTCAAATAAATTGAAAATACAACCCAATCAAACCCCAAACCTCTCACTAATAAGAGACTTTGGTGTCTCGACTCGACTTGCCTTTAAAATAGTTTATAAGTTGTTTAAGCAATGTGTTTGGTAAATTAAGTTGTTAGAGGGTTTATAAGTTTTCAAAATAAGCTCTATTAGAAAAACTCCAAAACCCAACTTTTTTTTAATGATCTTATAAGTTACAACAAAACTACAAAAATAATCCTGATATATTTTTTTATTTCCATTTTACCCTTGTTATCCAAACATTTTAACATCTTATAAGCTCTTAATACTCCATATCTTATAAGTTATTAAAACAACTTATAAGTTGTTGGGGCTTATAATTTCTAAAATAAACTTAGTCAAAAACCCTCTTAGACTAAATCTCCACGGCCTAATTTACTTTGTTTTTTATCATGCCATTTTCAAGGAAGAAATTAAATCCGTGATTAATGTACCGTGGACATGGGGTTTGTGACACACAACATTATTTAGAAAAATAAATTGAAGAATCTGTATGTATCCTTATTAAATTGGAGAATCTGTATATATCACGTAAATATAAATATTATTTCGCATCGCATTAATGGTGGGACAAACGCAACTAAATAAAGCAAAATTAAAGGAAGGTTATGAAGAGGTTACAATATTTGAAACTGTTATATTAAAATTGATGTTTCTTCTTTTTTTTTTGTAATTTAATACAGAAATTTTAAAACATTAACCACTCTACCACTCAAACCCAGATCACACAAACCACTTACAATATTTGAAACTGTTATATTAAAATTGATGTTTCTATAACTGCAGATTATATACAATTACATTTCAATTAAAATTTCCACAATTAATATTTAGATTCCAAATTGGTCACCAAAAAAAGTAGTAAATTGCTAAAAATAAATTATGGTGTTGGTAGTGACTAATGATCAGTAGCTAATATTATCGTAATTAGCAGATGAGATTTCAGTCACCAACAAATCTTTACTATTAATCAAACCCATAATTCCACTTTCACACTTCAAAGCTCATATCGCGCCCTCTCCCTCTCTCTCTCTCTATATATATATATATATATAACCGTCTCTTCCACAACTTCACACACTCATCACAACAGTGAGCGAAGATATATATATATATATACACGTATTATTGAGTGAAGCGCGCTTCGACGGAGAAATGGTGGCGATGAGAATTGCTGGCGGCGTGACATTTTCGACCGTCGTAGTTTCAGCAGTTATCCTCGCCGTCGTTTTCGTCTCCGGATACTTCTCCGGCGGAGCTTACGGATTATGGAGGTCGTACTCCGATCCCCAAGCAGAGTTCAAAAAAGTTCCGATGGTTCAGTTAGTCGGAGCTGCACGTAGACGCGGCGATGAGCCGATTGCTGTGATTTCTGCTGAAATAGCATCCAGATTCAAGCCGAATTCCAGAGTAAGCAGTGTTTATGGATGAATTTCAAATGTTAACATTAAGCATGCCTAAATCTGATGGATGAAAATCTAATTAATTACGTTGAGATCATCATTATAGATTGCATGGTGGAACTGGAAGGCAATAAAATTAATCAGGATTGCCTCAATTAATGTTCTAGATTTTTCTGGATTAAGCTGTAATTTACGTTCTTGCTCCATTTTTCTCTTTTCTTCTCCCCCAATGACTATTCTCTAATGTGTCGTATATAGTGTGCGCGATAAACGTAATATGAAAGCTCATACCGTAATTTTTAAATTTGTGTGCGAACAATGAAACTTGAGGCGATTTGAGTACGATTACATGTTTACGGCGTATGATTAAATGAAAAACACGAAAAAGGCCTTTCCTTTATTTTACGATTTCATAGTTGATTTTATTTTAAAAATGACCAAAATAAATTATTTGCAATTTTATGAATTAATTATGAAATGTTGAAAATGCAGAAAAGAGCAAGTGATAAGTTGGAGGAAGGATTGGCTAGAGCAAGAGCTGCAGTTAGAAGAGTAGCTTCAGTCAGAAACAAATCAGTAATTACTGACAGCAATCATATAATATCTTCGTCAATCTATCGCAATCCCAGCGCATTTCTTCAGTATGTGATTCTCCACAATTTTCAGCACTTCAAAATCCGATTAGCATGTATAAAATTGATTTTTACGCTTAAAATGCTTTGTTGAAATAATGGACCAAGACTTGCACAGCAATCGCTCGAGTCAATATTGGTCCATTTTTCCCACTAACTAGCTTGCAATTCCACATACTTACTTTGCATGCGACATTAATTTAGTCAATCGCGCATTACGCGTATATTTATGTAATTTTAAATTTTTGCTAGCAAATTTAGTTATAGTTACTCAATTTTTAAAATTCACGTGGTGACAATTAAATAGATGGAATAATAATTTAAACTTGGGGAATCTTATTTTTGTGACTTTCCTTCTACGATACTCCGCAGAAAATATTGAGGATCATACATTTTATACGTGTCATTTCTAATGAGATTTTGTGGTGTGATTTTTGAAAGAGAGAGGCTTCTCACTGAAGCATATATAGGGGTGGCTTGCTAGTGCGCATACTCATTGTTTCCTCCACGATCAATACTCTATAGTCATTTTCAATACTTAATTTCGTGCTACTATTACTCATTACCTTTCTGTGTTAAACATTGCTCATCATGTGTATGAATCATCTTTCTAGTTCTATTTTCCCAAGATAGTGTTTTGGGAGATTGACAACTGAGAAATTGACTTTGATTATGATTTAAATTTAGAAAATTAAAAGGCCTTCTTTTTAGAAGATTAATTGTCTGAAACTTGATTGCATGGGTGCAAAGGATGAGTTCATTAAGCATAATTAAATATATAGATTTGGTTAAAGATGGTTGCTTTGGTTATTATGACTCAATCACTTGCACTACAATTTACAAGCTGCTTGCTTTAAGGATTTGGATTATATCTTTAGTAGTAGTGATACACAGTGCTATAGTTTGTAAATTTAGTACTCCCTCCGTCCCGTATAAAACGTCCATTTTCTTTTGGACACGGTTATTTAGAAAATGGTATAAAGTAGATAAAATATTAAAAAGTGGATAATTATTTCGGGACAACCCAAAAAGAAAGTATTTTAATGAGTATATTCTCGGTATTAATGAGGTGGTTTTAAATGAAGCATTATCGATCTTAAATAAAAGATTAAACATGTTGCAGGAGTTACAAGGAAATGGAAAGAAGATTGAAGGTGTACGTATACGAAGAAGGAGAGCTGCCAATAGTGCATGATGGTCCATGCAAAGACATATACACCAGTGAAGGGAGATTCATCCATGAGATGGAGCATGGGAGCCATAGATTTCGGACAAGCAGAGCCGAAGAAGCTCATGTCTACTTCATGCCATTCAGTGTAACATGGATGGTGAAGTATCTCTACAAGCCTAACACATACAACCTCACCCCACTCCAAGAATTCGTGTCTGATTATGTGGAACTCATCTCCACCAAGCATCCCTTCTGGAACAGAACTCAAGGAGCTGACCATTTCATGCTTGCTTGCCATGACTGGGTGAGCATCAGCATGATTACTTTTAAAGACCAAGATCTTCTCCTAGTTTGACGTTGTTGATCATAGTTTGGTGTTCGAACATGATATCCTGCAGGGACCTCGCGCCTCAGAAGGAAATGCATACCTCTACAACACATCAATCCGTGTCCTGTGCAATGCAAACTCTTCCGAAGGATTCAAACCTCAGAAAGATGTGAGCCTGCCTGAGATCCATCTCTATGGTGGCTACGTGAATCCAAAGCTGATCTATCCTCCTCCTCCGATTATCTCAAGGCCCTACCTTGCATTCTTTGCTGGTGGCCTTCATGGCCCGGTTAGGCCGATTCTCCTCCAACACTGGAAGAGCAGGGACCCTGACCTCCACATCTATGAGTACCTCCCCAAAAATCTGGACTATTATGATCACATGCTGAAATCAAAGTTCTGCTTATGCCCCAGTGGGTATGAAGTGGCTAGCCCCAGAATTGTTGAGGCCATCTATGCTGAATGCATCCCGGTGATATTATCAGATCACTATGTTCTCCCATTTAGTGATGTTTTGAGGTGGGAGGCATTCTCACTACAGGTAAATGTTTCAGAAATAGCACGATTGAAAGAGATTTTGATGGCAGTAACCAAAGACAATTTGTTGAGGCTCAAGGAAGGGTTGAGAGCTATAAGGAAGCATTTTGTTCTAAACCAGCCTGTTGAGAGATTTGATATGTTTCACATGATCTTGCACTCTGTTTGGCTTAGGCGATTAAATCTACGAGTTTGATAAGCAAAATTACTACTGCGTTACAGTCCCGTCCAATTCTTTTTAGTATACAGTATGTTTTATGTACAAATGTGAATCTGTTTCAACTACCAAAACTAAGAAAGATAAGCTAAATCATTTGATAGCGTGGGAGAGGCATTCAAATATATCCCCAATGGAGAACTTAGGCCTCTGAGTTGATGATGGTGGTCTAGAATTGGTTCTGTCATCATCCATCACTGCAAGATCTATTGCTCCCATCTCTCTCTTCATGGACTTGATGAACTCCAAATCCACATGGTTCCCTGAGATGTCCCTCACATAGAAAGCATTCACTGATTTCTCTCCTTGTGTTTCAATGTCTGCTCTCACCACTGCTAGCCCGTTCTCCCTAAGCATCCGTGTTATGTCTGAGAGCAACCCCACCCTGCTGTATGCGCACAGCTCCACACGAACCCCCTGCATTTCAAAGGAGAAGAAAACACTTTATGCATAGGAATGGGATAGGAGTTGTGAAATGGGAAAATGGAACCGTACCTCACAAACCCTGCGTTCTATGGCGGCCTCTAAGCATTTTATGACTCTATCTTTCTCACTCTCCGTGTTGAATGCGCGCCCGTCTGCATGTCTCACAAAGTATTCCTACAGAGATAAGTGTGTGTTTCTTGTCAAGATTTGATGATTGTATTGTTAAGGTTTTGAGGGAAAAAGGAAAGGCATACTTGATATGCATAGCCTCTGCAAGCATCTACTGAGGCATGAAAGATGACATATTGCATATCAATAAGTGTGCAGACAGTGTCAAACATCAGCCTTCTCCTATCTTTGCATTGGATGGTGAAAATTGAATAGCCCTTCTCAATGCACCTCTCAATTGACACACTGGTCTTCCTGTTGTCCGACAATGAGCTCGTCGGGAGCAGAGGCCTATCAAAGTCGCGCAGAGAGCATGAGCTGGTGGAGACGTCGCTCCACTCTCGTAGTGGTGCTCAACTCCCCCTTGGGCAGCCCTGCAGGCTTCACCTCTTGGTGGTTGGCAGCATTCTCTTCCTTGGCAGTGGTGGCGCGGAGGACTGTGGTTAGGTGGTCCTCGATGGCGTGGAGCCTGTGATCATCGATTGGGGTGTCCACAGATTGGTCTGATATGTAAGCAACGCAGGCCAAAAGAGCGTTGTGGCTCCATGCATGCGCCTCAATGATGTTGCACCCCATATCAGCAAGTGCTGCTGATATCTCAGAGAACAGCCCTGGCCTGTCTTTCCCTGTCATTTCTATCGCTTGAGGCCCCCCATGACACGCCTCCAAACTAGTCGCTGCCTTTTCTGTCGGACTAGAGATGTTGCTCGCACTCATAGCCTGCTTGTTACTCGAGCTCATCACTCATTTTTACCCAATCACACAAAAAGAAGCAAACATAAGTCAATCGTGTCCATCAATTACCTGCTGGATGTAGTTGATCACTCTTTGATCAGTAACTTTGAAGCCCAGCTCATTTTTCACATGAAAAACTGCACAAAACAACCTCAAAACTTTGTGTCTCCCACAAAGTAAAGTAGAATGAGAGAAGGATGCGTTGCATACCATCCATGAACCACCCTGCATCAGAAGAGATGTAACCCTTAGATATGGTGAGGTTCAAATCAGTGAGAGCTTGCACCACATCCAAGAGGAGGCTCTGCTTGTTTACGCAGTCGATCTGCCAATGTCATCCCCCAAATATCATCTATCCATAACCAACCAAGCGAATTCTTTCTCATGAAAGAAATGGCCTAATGCAAGTGCACAAAACAAACCTTAACGATCGTGCAATCCTCTAAGCTTTCATTGTCTACATTAACTCTAAAACTGCAATCAATAAAACACAAATCCACTTCTCTCAACATATATACTGCCAAAGTTTAAAAGAAAAGAAATCCAAAGTTGAAGATCAAGAAACTTACGCTGGCCCATGTATCCTCTCTGGAAGGTTATGAAAATCAGGATCAAAATAAGGCGAGCAAACTCTGTTCATTCTGCACACATATACATATATATATATATATATAGGAGATGGATCAGGTAGGAATAGATAATTTGGTAGAAATAGGAATGAATCATTTGCTATATCAATGGTTGAGATTTAATTTTCTGTGTCTACTGATTCATTCTAATATATTTAGATATGTGCTACGAATGGATGAAATATGTGCTAAACTTTCATGCTACTATTCGTATTTCGTACATTATACCATAACTATATATATATATATATATATAATATGTAAAGATATGTGAAAACGTGGCATGGAATACAGATTTGGGATTCAATAACGATGCATATTTCAAGAATGTAAGTAGAAGAGACAGCATTTTAGTGAGCTATTTTCTACCTGGGAGTTTTGTCTTTGTGACTTCAATTTTAATCAAAAGGAGTTAAATCTCCAGTTCCTGATGAGAGAATAGCTTTGCATGAAGCAAATGAGCATAGCCCATCATCATCAATAACATGACGCAATTCCCACATAATGAAACTGTAGCAGAAAGAACGCAGAGGATCGGAGAGGAAGATCAAATCAACTGCAACAGAGCTGTTTTTATCCTTTCTAGAGAAAAGATTTCAGGATATATCAAATTTGGATGCGATTAATGAGAGGTTTGTATTGATGAAATGGATGGTAGAGTTTGAATTTGTTAGGAAAAAACTAAAAAATGAATTTACAGCCTTTGTCTTTTGCAAGTCATACTGTCATTCTTTTCGTCCATAGATGTCTCCTCAAATAGTGGGAAGTTGGAATACCTTTTCGTGTAGTGATAACAATATGCATTATATGTCTTCCTAAAATTGTATTCCACTACATCTTACTCATACTGATTCTTTTAATAATAAGTTACATTTTATTCGAGATTCTAGAATGCACAAGACTTAACGGGGTTCGTATTACAACCTTTTAACGTTTTCTAAACGTTCAGTAAATTATAAAATTGATAACCAACATTTCAATATTTTGACAACGATGTTCAAAGGTGATACATTCAGCACCTGAAATGTCACGTCGCATATTGTCAATGTACTCATGTGAAAAATACAAGATTATGTATTTAAACATACCAGGCGAAAACGCAGGTTTGGGAATATGATTGTGAAAACGTCACGTTTCAAAATTGGGACATAAATTGATGTGTGACCAAAATTTATCTATTGAATGTTCCATCATGAGCTAATCAGGTTCTCATATACTCCATCCGTCTACCAAAATTTGCATTATTTTTTATGACACGGGTTTTTAAAATTATAACGAATGTAAAATAAATAGAGATAATAAATAAATTATTAATGGATAATGAGAATAAAAATGAGAATCATGTGTGATTTTATTATAAATAAATGATAAATTAATTAGTTGATGTTTCCAAAAATGAAAAATATAAGTTTTTAATGGATATTCTAAAAATAAATTAAATACAAATTTTGGTGAACTGAAGAATATAAAACATCTGCCCAACCTACTTCAAGATTTCTCAATGAAGAGAATTGATTATTAAAATTAGTGCATCGCATTATTAGTTTCTTGACCTTTGAAATAAAATAGTAGAATCGAGCATATATACAAGTTAGATTGTCAAGAACAAAATTTTAGCAATAACTAACCAAGAATCAAATCTGCATTACACCGAGGCCAAAGAAAGTAAAGAAATTTGATTAAATTAAATCGAAAATTATAAAAAGAAGCGGGCGAAAAGACTCGGCAAAATTTGCTGAATAGAACTAAACAAAATTTCTGAAAGCCTTTTGATTGAGAGCTGAACACTAAAACATAGCATTTGCAAGTGTTGATCCCCAATGCATACATTAGTATGCTCAGGCAGCCATCAGCATGAACTTTCTCATGCTCATTTCATCTCTAAAAAAATGCCATGTATAAAAGAAAAAACTCGAAAAATAGGAAATGATACCATCACAACGATGGATGCTCGACACTTTTTGCGTATCTGATGGACCATACTTTCTAGTGGTTGAACCAGGGGCCAACAGCGCCATTGAAATTTACATGCCCGTTGGTGTGGACCCCGACACCATTGGGTATGAGAGGAGGCGGCAACCCAACAGCCATTGGAGAAGGATACAATCCGTGATTGTGAGGAAGGGGATGCGAATTTACATGAGGACTGCCGGCTGGACTTCCTTTGTGCTGTTGGATGGCATGAATCTGCCTCAGCCCTTCTTCGTGGATTCGAGATATTGTCTCCAGCTCTTTCATTGATAAAGCTTCCAAACCAGCACCGTACAGAGGCGCGTGCCGCGACATTTCTTCCTGCAGTTGAGCCTCTAAATGATGGATATATTGCTGCAAGTGCAAACAAATAGGAAGCAATCAGTCAAGTAGTGAGAGTTGCAAATGGAGAACACAGGCATGTTCATTTTTTACAATGCTTCTAATGAGCATTACTAAACACAGCCTAAGGGAAAGACGTAGTATCATTCCAATATATTTTTCAATCGAAATGTGCTGGCACGCAATCACTTTTAGGGGATAAGGCGCATGTATGGATGTTGACAAATGGAGGTTTGATGTGGAATAAATACACAAGATAATGGCTTCCTCGTTTCCATCCAATATTTTGTTGAGCAGGTGAATGAGATAAGTTGAATACTTCAATTAAGATATCAACACACTAATCAAGTTCATGCCAAAATAATGATTTGGGTTAAGCAGAAACCTGGCAGGCCTGCAATTTGGACTCCATCCCGTCAATATATGCCTCACATCGAGCAACCTGTTCCTCCTTCTCACGCTTCTCTTCTTCTGTTTGCCCCACTGTTTGTGTTAGCCGACGAACTTCATCCTCCAGTGATTGTCGTATCTCTTCTCGAGTCACATTTTCTGTGGCAAATCTCTTCAACTCCTCATCAAATCTTTTTCGTGCTGCTTCAGCATTCTTTAATCTTTCAGCAAGAACATTTTTCTCCTTCATTACCCTCTGAAATATACATGAAAATTATCTGAGTATGACAATCACTATTAGCCAAAGCCATAATAAAGCTCATGGCATATATACATATGAAAGAAACCATTACGGTGATTAAACATCAAACCTTCAATTCATCACGTTTTCGAGATTTGAATTGAGAGAGTTGTGATTCTGCATCATAGAGACGATCTTGAAGAACCTTCTTCTCAGTCGTAAGTTTAGTAATTTCATCATCTCTTTCTGAGCGAACCCACTCAAGTTGAGTCTCAACTTCCTGCATCTGCTCTATCAGTTCTTTTCTTTCCCGGGCAAACCGATCCGCCTCAGCCCTCATTTCAGACTACATTGTATATGCAAGCCTTAGCAGTTGGAATGATTTTCTGTGGAAAGCAGTAAAGGAGGAAAATAATTACCTTTAGATGGCTATTCGTGGCTTCAGATTCAGTTAACCTTTGAGATAGAAAAGTTTTTTCTTTAGCAATGCTAGCAATCTCAGCTTTTCTTTCTTCACGAGTACGAAGAATCTCATCTTCAGTAGCACATAATTGATGCCAAAGTGCTGCTCGGTCAACATTTGCAAGTTCAACAACCTCCCCAATCATGTTCAAAACTGGTCTTACTATTTCCTGCTCCTCACACAATAAGATCACCAAAATCTCCATGTCTAAATCAGCATCACGGCTAGCATCTGCAGTAGTTGTAGCACGATCAACAAGCCCTTTTAGCAACCTTAATCTTTGAGGCTCATCAGCATACTGTTTGAACAGCATAGTGTAAAAAATCTTAACAAATCCTTTCACCCGCGAGTCTCCGGAAAGTGCCAATGTCTCGGCAAGACCAAGAATGGAATTGAAATCGTCTCGTTCTGCTCTCATTTGCTCAATGGCTTCCCCTTCCAAGACAGCATTAGCCTGCTGAAAAGTTTCAGCAACATACTGGGGAGTGAAATTCAATGCTCTAGTAAACCGTCTTTTCAAAGCCACAGCTACAGACTCAGGACCAAAAGCCCCTCGAGCAACAGCTCTCTCAAAGACTTGAGCAGCTTCAACCGCAAGACATGGTATGGATAACATCTCAACTAAAATATACACATCAGAAAAACGAGAACTACCATGAAATGCATGAGCTTCCCCTGACTGTAGTCTTTCAGAATTAGGACTGCTTTCACCGAATATAAAAAACCCACAATGGGTTGGTGAGAAATCATCACCAAAATCATCATCAGAATCAATATCTCTAAGAACAGATTCCGCAATATCTGCACAACTAGCTACTGTCCGACTTAAATAATCCAAGACATATGGAGAGACTTCTGTGCCCAAATTTTTTAATCTGACTCGCACAGACCTCACCTGAAGCATGAGTTCGGTAAAGTTAGCAGCATGCTCATAGGCAATAAGCAGAATGAAGATATCATGAAACAGACAAAAATGTCTTATTTTCTCATTTGTGCTTACTGCTTCAGGAAGATGTTGACAATGCAAAGCAGCTTTAAATACAAAGTCCACTGTGGCTGCAAGAGGTTCATCATTAGAATCAGCCAAAAGGTCCAGAGATTGAAAAAGAACACGTTCCCATACTTCACAGCTACATTCCAACTGACTGAGTGCTCCAAAAACCTGGGAAATAACAAGTTCTCAAACACGAGCTAAACCCAGTAAAAAAAACAACTAAAACTGATCTTAGTAATGGAAATGTAAACCATAGCTAATACACATGATACATCATGAACGCAATCAAAGGAACAAAAGGATAAAAGGCATTTCCTTGTCATATTACCGGCAAACGCAATGCATGTTCTGCATCAGGCTTCTGCAGCCGATCTAAAAGTGCACAAGCAACAAGTGAATGTTCTGAATGCTCAACTAACTTTGGAACCAATGCAACTAGATCTGGTTGAAGATGCTTGGGTGCTTTATCCAATACAAGAGCAATCTTTTGAGCAGATTGCGGCCGCCTTCTTGGCTCCGGACAACCTTGTGGGACAGCTCCATCAAGAGCCCTCAAGGAGTTCATAATCAACCCAAGAAGCTCCTCAGACTGCTCTGGCCACTTCGTCTAGAATGAAGTTTCCCTAGATTAATATATAAACTAAGCAGGAAGAAATTTCACTAATTCGATTATTTTAGCAATCATACCTTGGACCGAAGACAGGGGTTTCAAGTGAACCAGCCGCATATGTCTCTGGCGGACAAGTAGGTTGTCCAGGAACAGGTTTCGCATGCAAATTAGTCTCAGTAAGATCAGAGCTTTGGACAGCAGATGCATTTGTAGTCTCATCAATTCCCAGGTCTAATCTCTCCCCTACAGAAAGCTCCCCAGATTCTGTCACTCCGCTGTCCCCATCAGATTCCAGTGGACTAATTGCGCCACTGCCATCTGGAGAAGATTTAGAGCTATTATAGCAGGAATCTTCGCTTGAACTACTCTCTGAAGGTTGGCAACATTCAACCATTATATCTAAAAGTAAATCAATAATTGCTTGTTGTAAGACTTTGACTCCCATCAACAAATTCATCAAACTAGGTGAAGACTCATCATTCTTATTATTTATCTTTCCGTCATTACTGCCAGAAATCTTTGTAGGAATCAGCAAGCGCTTCACTTTTGCAGGGTCATCAAGATAAACACGGAGTCCAGTCAGGAAGCCAGCTATTGCTCCAGCATCCATGAGCAGTTTCTCTCTTAAAGTAACCAGAGGTTGAGAAGAATTATCTCCATATGAAAGGTGAAACCCAGCCCGGGATAGAAGATTTCTGAAGATGTCTTCTTCATCTCCACTTAAACCATCACTATCATCAGAATCAATGAGTTCATCGGGGTCAGTTGTCAAGGCATCTTGATCATCTTCAGAAGCTAAAACCTGAAATGCAAACCACCAAGTTAACAAAGCAACAGATACCAAATACACATGATGTTAAAAGGTGGTAAAGTTCTTGTTCAAAAAATGAATCATAGTTGAGTTTGGTTTTTTAATTTCATAGGCATATTTCGTAGTGATTATAATACATTGCTTTGCTCATAAGCAAATATGGCTCCATACTTATGCTTGAATAACAAGGTCCCATCTATATTTAGTAGGCAACTAGGCATAAAGTAAAATATGCTGCCTGTAATAGCAACACTCAGCAGTTCAACTGTGTACATAAACATTGCTAAAATTTTGGGAAAAATAGGAAGAGAACATAGATAGAGAGAATAAAGAAGACCTACTAACCTCGAGGTCTGAAAACTCAAACCATGGACAGCAGTCCAAGATCTCACATACAAACACAATAGTGTCACGCATCAGAAATCCTGCATCAGGTTCTAGCATGTCAGTTACCTTCATAAATTGAAGAACAGAATTGTTCCATGTCTTTGTACAAATGGAAGACTCCTTCCAAACAGTTTTAGATGGATTCTTTTGATTCACAATAGCCATCCTGTATCTGACCCAAAAGTTCTTCTCAGAGTCACTGCCAACTGATTGTTCACTCTCCAAATATATACATATGGTGTCAAAGGACTCATAAACTCCTGTACAACCAGACAGGCAGCAAAAAATTAGAATTAGCCATCCATCATAATTCCAATAGCTGCTACAATAATTTGAATGCAATAAGGAAAGCATGTAAAGAGCCACCCACCGATCCGAAGCTCACATCCACCAGCTTGAAAGAATTTGCTAAATATTTTTCTAGTTTCCATAATTTCCTTGAAGGACATGAAATTCTCCACTTTCCATGTGAAAGAAATCCTTTTCTCCATTCCCTCTGCTTGAGCATGACTACTTCCTGAGTCAGTTTCTTGGTCAGTGAAGTCTTGCATTATGGATGTCTCTTTCAAAATAAGAACCTCAGCAGAGAAGACAACAGTATCCTGGACTAAAAATCCAGAATCCTGATCAAAGAGGCTAGTGAGTGTCACAAACTCACGCCAACCCCAGTCCTTGGCAGCCTTTGAATAGCGATTTTGAGATTCTTTGGCAACGGACTTTTCTTCCATTCTTTGGTTCACAACCGACAGACGATGGCTCACAAAACAACTCCAATCGCTATTAGTATTACGTGAATCTGTAACCTCAAGAAACACTGAGAGGTGGCATGGAGGCTGAGACTGCCCTGATATAGGCAAATCTCATATTAGCTCAAGACCAAATTTCAAGCAATTGAAAAGAAGAAACTACTAACATCAAGAATCAATGTGTCAGGGATGTCTAATTCAATTTTCTGACACTTAACTATGTAATCTTGAAAATAGTTGCTCATATGACAACACCATGACTAGGACTCGAATTGTTTGGAACGCCGACCTTTCATATCAACGATCATTTATTAAGCTTAATCAGCTTGAAAAAAAGGAAATCAGCTTAAGAATGATAGTCCATAACTTGTTCTGCCAAGGAGTTCAACCATAACATATTATGCCAAACAACAATTCATAGGCAGAATTGATACGAATTCTAGCAAGAAAGTATAATGCAGCGATCTACTAGATACATCCATACCTTTTCAAGCACCAAAACCAACTGATTTAAGGATGTATTCCATATAAATTGCATAACTAATCACAAGCAGCCCTCTATTTCTTAGGCACACTTCAACATATGTTTACCAACCAAGTTTAACAGTAAATGGACAGTAGATGACAACAGAGAAGTTCTATGAAAACATTAACGAGCCCCTATGAGAAAAACAACTGTCCATCATATTAGTATTGCCTAGTAATCCCTTCACTCGTTCATTTTTGGTTATAGGACAGGGCTAAACTATCTAATAACTTCTAGTTTGTCGATTCTGATACAATCTTACAACCAAAACAAGATTTTCTTTATTGTTGCTTAAAATTATTATTTTGTGTTTTAACAAAACAGTCAAATCACAATCAGAAAATTAAGTCATCTGTATGGTCATTAACAAGAATTGAACATCCATATTGTGCCCACAGGTTAAATTTGATATGAGTATGAGCAACGTGTTGCAATCTTCGCCTTCCCAATCAGTGTTACATCACATACCTCTGGGGTAAACAATAAGGCGGCAATCCTGGTTACCAATTTGGAATCTCCTACTCTTAATGCAAAGCCCAGTAATCTTCCTCTTTTTCAAAAGATCCTTCAATCGGGTGAAATTTTCGATTCTCCAGGTGAATTTTCCCATATGCCCATCTGACTTCCGTGCATTTCCTCCATTTCTCGCACCAATCAAAGTCCCACTCTTCGAGAAACTGCCCAACTCTTTAATAACATGAAATGATGTGCTAAACACTGCTGTGTCTTCCACCAAAAACCCAGACTCATCGCCTATAAAATCTGACATCTTCATATAATCATTCCACCCTAAACTCGTGTTGTCCCCACTCTTATTGTCAGCAGCAAACCGCCCATAACTATCACGATGGACATGGTTTGCACCACTGCCCAGCTTCTGATTCAACGCGGACATTCTAAACAGGCACCAACAACTCCTGTCCGACATCAAGGCGTTTTTCTCCGTGTCCTTGCTCTCCAAACACATGGACAAATACTCCACACCATTCACCGTACTCTGATACACACTAATCCGCAAATTACACTCACCAGCTGGAAAGACCGGGCTCATTATCTTCTGCGTTTTAATCATCTCCTTAAACAGACTAAAATTATGCACTTTCCAGATGAATTTACCACTCAAAACATCCCCAACTACGGGCCCAATAACCCCTCCCCCGCCAACATTAGACACATTACTCGCCTGCAAATCGTAATTATCTCGCGAGAAAGAAAACGACTCATGAAGTATCAGTATATCCGCGGTAATGAGAATGCAATCATTCGACAAATGCAAGAACCCAAGCTTGGGGTCTAAAAGAGAATTAAGCGAGGCAAAATCGCACCATCCGTGTGACTTCTTCTTTGACGAGAACCGATGCCAGCTGTCGCGGTGCACTGATTTTGAGGAGTCCGGCAGATTATCAATGGCGAGGCGATAGCTCGCGAAGCAATCCCACTTGGACGAAGCTGTGTTCCGAGGGTCCATGATTTGTAAATAGATAGACAGATATCCAGGCAACGCCTGGGAATCACCTTTAGGGTAGATTAGGAGGCGGCAATCGAAACCCCCGACTTCGAAGTACTTACTCCAGAGCGCTCGCGATTTGATTCTGGGGAAATTGGCGATTGTCCATTTGCAGATGGCTGAGTAGTCCCCGCGGCGCTCGACGACGACGGAATCGGCTGAGGCGGCGGTGGCATGGTCGCGCAGCGGATCCTCGACCGCCATGGAGAGCTTCTCCGAGGCTCTGTTGGAGGAGCGCGGTACCGCGAAGGAGTCCGAGGAGGAGACGGCGACGTCGTTTTGAGCATAGTGATGGTGTTTCATTGCTATGGATATATTATGTATGAGCTCTGCCGTTTGGTCTAGGTTTCCTTTTCTCTCTCTCTGTGTGTGTGAGTACTACTTATATATATATTGTATATAATATGTATATATTCTCTCCTTCTGGTTTTATTGTGGATTGATCATCATGTATGGAGAGTGGAGAAAGAAAGAGAGAGCTCTGGTGTGTGTGAGAGAGACAGAGAGGGGGCAGTATGTTATGTATTAATGCTGTGGGCATTTGTAGTACAATTGATGCTCCATCCTTCAACAAAAGTCAGGGCTGCACATTTCATATTTTTCTTTCTATATTTGCACTTTTCTTTTTTAAAATATATATTTTTGACATTTTTTGATGAACTACAATTATTTGGTTTGAATAAACTATAAACATAGTGACGCTTTCTGTATACCCGCATAAGATTCGTAAGTAGGAGGAACATTTTCTTTTACTTTTTCTATTGCAAGAATGATAATGTACGATTTCAGAACATATTGATTACATGTTTAATTTGATTACTAAGAGATTGGATGGAAGCATAAGAGACATTGACGTACATTGATTGTGCTTCTCAATATTGAAAACCATTAGTATTTTTTTGGCCTATAATTTTAGGTATGTAGAAAATAGATAATTTACATGCTAATTAAAATGCATGCATTCATACTTAAAAAACGTAAACTATAGTGCTGAATATATTCGTATAAACTATTCGAGACAGTTTGTTCTTTGATTAATTGCATAATACTCTCTCCTTTCCACCGAAGAGCGGAGCAGTCAAAGATGATTGTAGTGATGTCCGAATTTGAATCTATTTTGATATCTTTAGTGATCAATTTCCTGTTGTCTTTGATCCTACTCGGTCTTCTTTTTTATCCCATTGAACTTGGCTTCTTTTATTTTTTTGAAAGTAATTATATTTTCAAAAGGTACTATCCTATTTATTTTTATCACTTTAATTATTTTATATTATTTTATTATCTACTTTTATCTATTTAATTCGTTTATATTATTCTTCTAAATAATCGTGTCGGAAAGAAAAAAACCATTTCAACGAGATGAAGGAAATATCATATATATGTATATATATTTTAGAAATAAAATCCGTTTATCTCCCAAATTCTTTTTTTTAGCCATTCATCCCCAAAACATTAATTGTACATTATATCCATTTTTGGGATAAATATTACTTTTTCGTCGTGTAATCTTTAAATAGTATTGAGCCCAGCCCATGTCGCCGAACAAGTCTAAGCTTAGCCTTACGCATTACAAGAAATGTGACAAAATAGCATATAGGGCATGGACCTAATAAAATTAAATAGGTCGTGTTCTATGAAAATATACCATATCTATCTATATGGGCCTACATTTGAAGGTTTCTTCATTAATATACTTTACTTAGAAGTAGTTGATTGAGCATTTAGTATATTTTTCTCCAACATAGGTGTATTATCACTGAACTAAATTATTATGTCATTTTTACTACTTCCATTATTTATCTTCTCGTAAATGTATACACAAGAATATAGTGGAGTATATTATCAACTAAATAGACGGATTAGAAATTCAGATACAAACTAAAAAATATATGTTTATTCTATATTAAATGAATTATCACGTATGATGTCTAATGAATTACTCGCACAACTAAATTCCTAACATGTAAAAGCATATGATATGTATCTGCAAAAAAGAATAATGCATAAAATATCATATACATTAAGAATGTTTTTGGTTGAGCCACGTGGTATAATTAATATTTTCGATGAGATGACTAAGTTTCCAACTGTGATAGGAACTTTTTCGTGACACCGAGCAAGACCAATCATTTAATCAGTCATTTAATGGTGAATAATGATTGTTTATTATAGTTTATATGAATAATGCGGTAGAGTTTGCTTTATTAATTATAAATGATGTGAAATAGTAAATATATTTAAAAGACAACCATATATTGTTTATAATAGATGTTTCTGAATCAATATAAGTCTTGATAGCTTAATCAATGGATATTGAAAGTAATAAGGGTGGCTCCAACGTCAACTTTTTAATTGAAAAAGTTGGCTTCTTCCATCTTTTTATCATTGTGAAAAGCTGACTATATATTCCAACTTCTCAAAATAAAAAGTTGGCTTCTTGCAAAGAGACGTTGTCATTTTTTTGTGCATTTCTTTCTTTCATTTCAATAGCTATTCTTCAATTTAAAAATAAGTTGACTTCTTACAGAAAAACTGTTATTTTTTTGTGCATTTCTTTCTTTCATTTCAACGGCTATTCTTTAGTTTTTTTTTTCATTTTTTTCAAGTGAATATGTGTATATCCTTATGTTATAGTGAGATCCATATAAAAATTGTTTTTCTAGGTATATGATTGGAGAAGAATATAAAAAGAAGTTGGTGAGTATTAAAAACTAATATGACACTTATGTGAAAATAAAGAAATTGGATTTTAGTTTTTAACAACTGACAAAATAACACAGGAATTAGCATATGTGCGTTTTGCAGCGTCAAATTGAGGGTTGCTTTTGGTAATTCATGATCATTATTGCATCCGCGGCAAAATATCTAAAGCATACTTGAGACCTATAAAATAATATGCAATTATATTTGGGCGTTTCGATAAAATCTAACAGGTCAGGTCTAGTTGAAGAGGACAATATGAGTAAAAATCAAATGGATTAATGTGAAGTGGTAGTTAATGAAATAAATTAGTGAAATACCTATTCAAATGATACTGACCAATCATTATAACATTAAAAAAATGAAGTAATTTTTCATGAGAATGTCCTCATATGATGATGTGTGAGAATCCCATTCAATTAAGAAATGAGATTACGTTTAATTAGAAAATGTAAGATTATATTTAATTAAAATTTTCTAATTAAATAGAATTTACCTGCAACTTCATGTGAAGATGCCATCATAGTAGACTTTGTTTAAAAAATTATTCTTTCATTTTCATCCGCGAATTCCTCTGAATTTTAGCACGAAGTCATGCGTGACAGTATGAAGGTTCATTCAGGAAGTTTTATAATATAATCTACCTTTTATAAAATTGATTTCTTATTACACGAAAGTAATACATACTTTAATAACAAATACTACTAATTTCTATTTTCATGTAATAAAGAGATAATGAAGCAACTTCTATCGAGTGCTAGGCCTACTGCAAATAACAACCTGGTCAAAAAATAAAAGAAATAGAACCTTCTTTTCAGATGACAAGTGTTAATCTGTAATATAATCCTCATTTTTGAAATCATTATATTTGATTTGGATTAATCATTAATACTAATATACAATATCGAATATCTAAAAAATATTATTGATATTTGTGATCAAGGTTTTCTGTGTAAGAGAAGCGCATTTCCTTTTAAACGTTTATCTCCGAAATTGTAGGATGAATCCGTCGTTCTCTCTTTTTGACGTGATTAGAATTTCATTTCAATCAGGGGGCAGGCAGCATCGAGGGAAATAGATAGAGAGAGGATGACGATACTTTACGCGCTGGTGGCGCGTGGCTCGATCGTGCTGGCTGAATACAGCGCTACCTCCACCACGGCGAATGCGATCGCGCGTCAAATTCTCGAAAAAATCCCCGGCAACAATGATACCAATGCTTCATACTCGCAGGATCGCTACATTTTTCACGTCAAACGCACCGATGGCCTCACCGTCCTTTGTATGGCTGACGACACCGCCGGAAGTACGTTCTCTCTCTCTCTCTCTCTTTTGTTTGTTTGTTAGAGGGGGAATTTGATTATGTCTTGCTGAGTTGGTTTTTCAACGCCAATTAAGAGCTGGAATTCATACGTTCAATATGATCATGTGTAGGTTTCGTGATTAGGATTTTGAATTTTGTATGAATGTTGCCTTCGCTCGTGAGAAATGATGTTTGAGATTTTAGGTGACCTTGGAATTTAAGAGGTAATTCCAGATTAGCTTCTTTGAATATCGACGTTATCAGCTGGTCGAATTTACGACTCTTGTGTATTTTGATTTTCTGCTTAAATAAAAAAAAATCTTTTAGCCTAACCATATGGATCTGAAAAGTTCCCTTTATGAGGGGTTGCAGCTTGTAATTAGGCTTAACTTGTTGGGAGTATCTTACTTTTATTGGTGGTTGTTAGATTGAGGAAAGTTGTTTTTGTCAAGCGTGACGAGAACATTATAAGCTGGTTATTTAGTTAATAAAGAACCTCCTTTATTTGAAGTGATCTGGGGTTCCTTAAGTTTTAGCAGCAATACTGATGTGAGACCTTGCTGATTTTCATCAATTGCTATTATCTTTTGGATGTCGTCCACTGTATATGGAGGCATTTGTATTTATTGGATAATCAGTTTGACGTGTCAAAATTAATGATTACGTTTAACTTATAATACCATTCTTTTGCATTCTGTGTTCATGATTCATGACTCATTATTCATGACGTATCAAGACTCATAGATTGGAGTTTTTGAGGGATATCTTTCATTTTGTCTTTCGAAACCTCCTATGACTTTGATAAAATCATTTTATGCCTTCTTGTGTGGTTTACGGATCTTATGATTTGTCCTTCCTTCCAATATCATGTCTTCATGAGCTTAACTCAAAAAAGTACTTCTTTGAAATCCACACAGGGAGAATTCCTTTTGCATTTCTTGAAGAAATTCATCAACGATTTGTCCGGACCTATGGTCGAGCTGTATTGTCTGCACAGCCATATGCAATGAATGATGAATTTTCAAGGGTCCTCAGCCAACAAATGGAGTATTTCTCAAGTGATCCCAATGCTGACAGGATAAACCGGCTTAAAGGTGAAATGAGCCAGGTAATTATCACTTCAGATAACTTTTTGGCCTCTTGGTGTTGCTTCAGTTAATATTACTTTTACTACCAATTCTATATGAACTTTCGGCAATCAGGATTTGAGGATTTCACCTTGATTCTGGCTTGATATGTTTTAAAACGGGTGCGTTGAGTTTCTGGCGGCAAAATGCATCAGATCTGTGTTTCTTTTTTTTGTTTTCTGCTACATGTTTGTATGCCATGTCAATGGAATTGCACTTATTGCTAATCTTTATGGTTATCTAGGTTTAGTGTTTTGAGCTGCAATTTTTCTACCAATAAAAATAATTACACTATGTCACTATCTATTGGTTACTGTTGCAGGTTCGGAATGTCATGATTGAGAACATTGATAAAGTTTTAGATAGAGGTGATCGGCTAGAATTATTGGTTGATAAAACTGCCACTATGCAAGGGAACACTTTCCGCTTCAGGAAGCAAGCTCGCCGTTTTAGAAACACTGTCTGGTGGAGAAATGTCAAGCTAACGTAAGTTGCAGCTTAACTTCTGCGTTCTTAAAAATCATAAAAACTCTGGTTAAAATTAACTCCTGATTGATTAATTGCACTTAAATTGTCACTATTCTATTCTCCCATTCTAAAAGAAGGGATATATTTTCCAATGGCGTCATAAATTTATTATTAAATGCAAGAATTTAGAAGACACTATCTTGAAAAGTCTGCTTTTCCTTATGCTAGCTAAATTTGTATCTTTTTATGAGTAATACTGCACTAGAAAGACCACATTCTCCTTCTATAGTAGTTTAAAAGATCTATTTGGTAGTATAATATTTTGCAGCATAGTAGAATAATCTGTCATGTTTACATCTGCATTATGTCAAATTATTATTTTCTAAACAAGTGATGCTTGGTATTTTGCAGGATTGCATTGATATTCCTTCTCCTGGTAATAATCTATGTTGTTTTGGGTTTTGTTTGCCATGGACCCACACTTCCGTCTTGCCTGTAATGAAGTCTGGTCAAGTGAGATCTGGTTGCTATTTCTCTATTCTCTTTTTTCTGTTTAGCGTACGCACAATTCTTCCTCTTCACATCTCCCAGAGATGTCTGGAGAACTTGTTGCTTTTATGTTTTTGATTCCCTGGTTTGAGATTTAGTGGTGTGTAAAGTTTTCTCTGTAGGGCTTCAGCTCTGCCTAGATATTTTGAATTGCCTAAAGAATTTTCAACCAAATTCGAAATGGTTGGTTTGTTTTGTAATTGATATTTCTGGATATATATATATATATATATATATTTGTTTAATCCATGATTTTCAATTAGTGTTGTTCAATTGAGACAGTGTCATTTATTTTCTGGATACATTTTCTTTGCTAACTAATAGATTTCTTGAAGTATAATCACGCCATTGCTTGTGTGCTATTTAGACCATGCCAGAGCTTCACTCTCCATCTGGTCTGGAAGACAAACCTGGTAGTACGCAGAGGTAATTGCTGTAACTTCAAGCCCTAACCCTCGAACGATATTTTCACTGCTGTTTTCAATTGAAAGATAAATGCCAGCCCGATGTCTATGAAACTGAATCTATGTGCGTTAGTGTTGGATCACTGACCACTCATAGTGGTATAAGAAATCCATAGAAAATGAGTGAAATAGGTGCATTTCTATCCTGTAGCTTTTGGATTCTTTCCATTTGACTGTAACCTAATCTTGAAAGATAGAAGAATTTGTACTAGAAATCAAAAGCAGTCACATGTTGAATCATCGGTCCTGGTTTGCCTCCTTTAGCATGTGTTTTCCAGATTGAGGGGTCCATTCATGTCATCACCAAAATATAACACCCCATGCATTATAATATTGTACCTCAATTTATTAGCACAAATATATGCCAAATTTGTCCTAATTTTACTTATGTTTCTATTAATTAGTTGTACCATTTGGTGAACTTCTCCGCAAGCTTACAAAATCCAACTAGCTTGTACGCCCTCCTTTCCCTTCCACTCAATTCCTTTCCAATCACCAACCTCACTTTTCCTTCTATATAATGAGGAGATTTGCAGTTAGGCCTTCCCACACAAGTCTCACTCTCTCTAACCCTACTCCGCCATTCACTTAAGTTTATCTTCAGTCATGGCTGCCGTCCGAGCCGTCTTATTCCTCTCGTTCCTCCTCCTCTCTGCCGCCTTCACCTCTGCCTGCGGCACATGTAAGCCGCAGCCTGCGCCCAAGGCACCTCCTGTGAACCCCTTTTGCCCCCGGGACACGTTGAAGCTTGGCGTCTGCGTGGACCTCCTCGGCCTGTTGAATGTGGTGGTTGGAGAACCGCCGTCGGGCAACAAGTGCTGCCCGTTGCTTGAGGGCTTGGCTGACTTAGAGGTGGCGGCATGCCTCTGCACGGCTATCAAGGCGAACGTGCTTGGCATCAACTTGAACATTCCAGTAGCGCTTAGCGTCTTGCTTAGTGCTTGCCAGAAAACCGTTCCTCCAGGCTTCAAATGTGTATGAATGGAGTGAAAAGTTCATCAGCACTCAATATTGATTTGTATTCTGCTCTCTTCTTAGTTTGTATGTGTGTGGTTTGTTGATTGATGTTGTAGGACTCTCTCTCTCTCTCTCTCAAGTTTGATTTAATCTCATGCAATAAACTAAGCAAGAATGTTTGCCTTTTGTGTATTGTAAGTGTTGTTTTTGTCATCAATCTGCAGTAACATTTCTGTTATTCTTGTGAGGATCTGATCCTGCAAGTGTCCAAAATTACAGAAAGGATGAGTAGCCGTCGCATCTTGTTTTCCAATTACATAGTGATGGATTAATTTGAGTACGTATGTGTTGGTCAAGTGATAGAGTGATTAATGTCGAGTCAAAGATTTTGGTTTCGAATCTCTTGTGACACGATTTTTAAATTTCTGTATATTAAAAAAAAAGTTTGTGGTAAAAGTCACAGCTGAAACTTCGACTGGAATTGCGTGTAAATATCTTTTTTTCCCCAATGGCATCACATCAATGGAAAATTTGAACTGTACGTGCATTTATTATTATTATTATTATTATTATTATTATTATTATTATTATTATTATTATTATTATTATTATTTTGATTTTAAATTCGCATATTTGCCCATTCCCACATTTCTTGGTTTAACCACCTTAAGTGGGACTTGACAACAGATGGTACAACACTTTGCTCAACTTTCGTATGAATGTTGTAATATTATACCCGGAGGAAAGCAGGTTACCGAAAAGAGGCGTTTTTAACTGCAAAGTTGTAGAAAAGTACTTTTGAAAATTATTATGTATTTAGTGCAAATTAACTTAAATTTCTCTTTAAGCGAAGTGGTTGTAAAATACACACACACACACACACAATTTTGCACTTTCCTGAAAAACAACAATTAGACATCATTTTCGCAGAATTTATGTGGCTAAAAGTTTGAAATTCTTGTGAAGTGTACATCATGTACTCTCAATTGAAATGCCCAACTACCTTCGTTGGTAACACATGACTAGGGGTGAGAATCTGTTAATCGATTATCAGTTAACCCGAAATCGAAATTAAAATAGTTTGTTATTGGTTAATCGATAATCGATTTTTTTCGATTTCGATTCGGGTATCGATTAGCTTTTTTTTTAAAATCGATTATCAGGTATAATCGAATAACCGAAATCTCGTTCAAGGAGAACATCAGGGAGGGTTATACCCGATTAATCGAAATTAATTAATATATATATTTAATTGATTAATTATTAAGTATTTGAAATTATTTAATTTTTATATTGTAATTTGTATAATTTCGGTAATTTTTTAAATTATTTCGTTTAGTCTCGATTAGTTCGGTTGATTTCGATTAATTTTGATAATATATATTTTTAATATTATAATTTTGATTAACCGATCCAACTAACCGAATCAGTTAATTGGTTACATCTACTAAATTTTTTAGTTCCGGTTTCGATTAATCAAAATTTCGAATTCGGTAACCGAAACCTAACCGGTTCTCAGCCATGACATGGCTTAGAGCCAAAATCTATAACAATTAACAATAATGATGATGATGATGATGATGATGATGATGATGATGATGATGATGATGAATTTAATAATTTTTTTTAAAAAAAGCAATAATTTTGATATTTTTAGATGACGTATAGTATAGCCAAAATTAGGCTTAATTTTGTCTAAATTACTAGAGAAAATATGCTACCAATTAAATAATATCTAGAAGTGGGAAATAACTCAAACTTCGTGTGGGAAACTAAAACTATTATTTTTCAATAATTTCCAGACATTAATCAATTTCCAAATTATTTTTTCCTAATATTTCACATTGAAAGAACGGTCGGGCCATCGTTAATAATTTAAATATTTAAAAATGAAATTTTGTGGAGTATTTATTTGTGACGAGTAAATCCTGCTCATTTTATTTATGTTGCTGTCATTCTGCCATCATTATTTATTTATCTGCTTTCGTGTGTATTTTCGTATAAATCCATTTTTTATTTTATATTTTTTGGGGAAAATATATAATTTTAACATGATAAATTGATTTTGTGATAATTTTAACCTAATAAATCAATAATACTTCAATCAAGTCCAAATGTTTAATGAATTGATTTTGTGATAATTATAGCATTTAAGTGATTTTTACACCAAGAAATACAGTCAGCATCGAGAAATGATATATAGAAATCACAAGTTAGAAACATAATTGGAAATAATTTATGAGTTATTTGTTATTTCTAATACAAATTTTGTTGTTCGATGTTGAAAAACATTACGAGTTAAAATTATCATAAAATCAATTTATTAGAATTTATTAAACTATTATTGATTGATTAGATTAAAGTTGTCAGTTAATTTATTCGAGTACTTTTCCTTATTTTTGTGTCATTTCGCAATTGCTGCAGGTTGGAATTTGGTTGTTTTGGAAGAGAGCAAATGTTTGGGGTAAAAATATAGGATGAGACAAAATAAATTATCGAAACAATCGATCCTCTCCGGTGCCTGCTTTCCAGTACCGTCCGATGCGAGTTAGAGGTGATTTTTAAGAAATTCATGATGAGAAGAAAAAAGACAAAAATGGAGGAGAAATCGTGAAGCCGAAGCACCGCACAACCTGCGCGTTGTAGTCAGCTCCCACTTTCTTCTTCTCTCATCATGCGGCGGGGGCTATCGTGCGCTCTCTGATCTCAATCGTCAAAACCCTAATTGCACTCTAAATCCACTTTCTTTTGATGCATATTATTCAGTGTAACCGTGAATTCTGCTTGATGTTAGTGATTTAGTAACATTATAGTGATTAATATATTGAAGTGATCGATCGTTTTGTTGAATTACGACCGTGTGAAGTGATCGGATTCCAGACGTGTGGAGATGCAGAGTCCACCGAAGCATCGCCACGATGGGACTTCGCCTTTGCCGTTGGGAATGGATTGGAGCCCTCCGCCTCGAATTTGGGTATGATTATGCTCTCTTGGTTTTTAATTTTCTGAATTTTCGATGACTTCATTGGAGATTGATCCGCTTACCTGAATGCTTTGGTCGATTTCGATAGCTGGTGGTTTGATTTATTTTTCACGATATATCGTGTGATCAGCTCCATATGTATACAAAGTTTCAACTTGAGTAAGAGAGCTCAAAATATTCACCTCTCATTCCTGTAAATGTTGGGTTCCATGCATTGTTATCCGATACTGTTGAGATCAGTCCTAATATTCTACTTGTTAAATAATTTCAATTAGTTAAAATATGTTGTAATCCTAGTGACAGCTGGGATCATAGTGTAAGAAAGAAATTCTCCACTGGTGAGCTTAAGATGAGGTTGAAGGGGAAATTTGTTTCTTAGCAAAAAAGTCTGCTACTGAATTTTCTATAACTGGTAGTTTCTTGAAATGCTGATACACTAGATCATATTACTGACATTTCATGGTAAAAAAGTTGCGTGAACTGCGGAGCATAGGCCTTGGTGCTATGATTAGCTTGTTTTTAGTCGACAAACCTTATTCCAGTTTGCTGCTCAGACATGACTAGTTTTACTTTTCCCGGGTTTATATGTAAGTGTACTTTGCAGGCAGGGAGAGAAAGTGTTTGGCCCCATGATCCTCGGACAGGATGGAGTTACTGCATCACTGTACCTTCATGGATTGTACTTGCAAAGTCTAGAGATTCTGACCCAACAGTGGTATTGATCTAATATTTCTGTTTTATGTTCATTACATGATATGATTTGTAAACTGTCGGTTATAGCTATGCATAAATTGAATAGTAGCTACAGGAAATTGCTTCACTTCCATCAACAGAAAAGGGTGGCAAGACATTAGTCAAGTTGATCTAGGAAGCGCCCTTGCTTTAAATCTTTTAAGATTGTCTAGGATGGACTAGTCAGTTTCTTCCAGCAATTGGTTGGTTTGAAAGCCAAGTCATGCATTTAAGCCAATATCTATGCAAGTTATGGCAAGATAGTTCATGGAAAATTCTTCACATTTCGTAATATTCTTATAGTCTACCAGCTTTTGCTATTTTGATTGTTCCCTCTTTTATCTACGTATATGTGAAAGAATGAACATTTTCTCCTCCTTCTATTGCCATTGATATCCATTGTCAGTCCAGGCCCTTTTTTGGTGATGTTCTGTTCCTCTTTTGTTGTGTTAGGACCTTTTCTTGTCTAGGTTTTTCACTGGTGGTTCCACAATTAACAATTATAAGCTGCAGTTTTACAGGGTTCAGGTTGGCATACAATCACCAGAGGGGATTACGACCACAAGAACTGTGTTGAGGAGATTCAATGATTTCCTAAAATTTCATGCTTCTGTAAGCTCAAATGTTTTAGATAGGGTTGTGGCATCATTATACATAAACTTGTATAGGGGAATATGTCTTGCTATCTGTTTCCCGGACTTAGCACTTGGATGTTTCTGTTATAAAGTTGTAATTACTGATTCTGGTATTGTTCTCAATTTTTTCTTGTAGCTTAAACGAGCCTTTCCTCGGAAAAGCATTCCACCAACTCCCCCAAAGGGACTCTTACGGATGAAAACAAGGGCAATGCTGGAAGCGGTAAAGATTGTTTATAGCTTAGATTATTAAAGTCATACTTTGCAGTTTGCATTGCAAACACTTTTCTTTTTGGAGGGGTCGGGATGACACTTGCACATAGTTTATGATTGCTCAGTTGCTCTGAGGCCTTATGATATCTCCACAGCCCAAGCTTATCTCTGAAACAACATAAATAATAAATCCTAGAATAGAGATTGTAGATTGGACTTGGAGACTGAAATTCTTTTTTGTATTCTACTTTTCTAGTTTCAATCAACTGTTAAGATTATTAGAGGCTTCTGTTTTCTTACAGAGAAGGAGTTCTTTGGAGGAATGGATGGCAAACTTACTTTCAGATATTGATGTGTCAAGAAGCATTGTCGTTGCGTCCTTTCTTGAACTGGAAGCTGCTGCTAGGTCATGTGAGTATTCTGTGGTTTGATATTTTTATGCTAGTAATTTTTTTTTGCATCAGTCATTTACTACACAGGGCTTGGTTTCCCATCGTTGAGCTAGTTATAAATTCTCTTCTGTTACAATTTTTTTTCCAGCATTCCAAGAAGAGGGCCAGCAGAGTTCCGATTCACATATTTCTGTAATTACAACAGACTCATCTCTCCATATTCATCCAAATTCAAACATTTTGGCAGCAAGTAGTTCATCGGTGGCATCAGATTATGGCAGTGATACAGCTTATGAGATATCTGATATTGGTTCTCCTAGCCTTGGAAGGGATAACAACTCTGAAGTTGGGACTGAGGATCTGTCATTTAATGATGATGCAACAAGTCCTGTAGATAAATCTGTCAAGTATGGCATGTCAAATATTGATGAGAGCTTGTTGATGGGGCATGCTATTCTAGAGAAGCTTGAGAATTTTCCTAAACATAAAGCTCATGCCAGAGAAAATCATAACTCTGAACAGAACATGAGTAATGGTAGTTCTTTGAAAGCCTCTCATCATGCAGAAGATATGTCAGAGCATCTGGCTGAACGTACTTCATTGGTTCATCATGGTCGAAAGCTGTCAAATGAGAGCATTGGAAGCGACAGGAGCTCTTTAAGAGGCAGTGAATCATTAAGTTTAGCATTTCCTAATTCGAATGGACATGGGCCTTTTGATTTTGGGAGTGCGGCTGAGGTTGGACGAACTGCTGGAACTGTTGGAGACTCTGATTATCAACTCCCAGATGATATACACCTGTTGGTCCCAGTGGATCAGCGCCAGAAGATGAATAGAGTACTTATGACAATGCAGCGGAGGTTGATTACAGCCAAAACTGATATGGAAGATCTTATATCAAGGTTGAATCAAGAAATTGCCGTGAAGGACTATCTTGCGACAAAGGTATCCAAATGCTGACAGTTTCAACCCATTTCATATGTTGGCTTCAGGTCTGTTGAGGAGTAATACCTAGGATACATGAAAACTTCAAAGTCAATTACAATAAAGTATGTACCTCATCTTTTTAACCAGAAAGGACTCATTTAAATCTGAGGAATTTAACAGGTAGAATGAGATAGGATACCTGTAGAAAGTAACATGTTAGGATTATAAGTATATTCCAATTTATGGCTAGTTTCAAAGCTGTGGAGCAGAAAGCTATTGTTTTTCACCCTAATATATTTCTTAACTTGTCAAGCCTATTTTTGGATCGAGCTTGAATTTAAATTTCATGCTTGAAATTACAAAATCTTGAGGACTTCTTACTCAAGATTCTAATTGTTAAACATTAAAAGAGTTAGGAAATTATGTTTTCTGGAGTACCAGCAAACCTAATATCGTACGGTTTAGCAATTTTAAAAAATGTTACTCTCCCAAATACCAGTTTCCAATTTTGAGTCCTTTGATTGTTATCTTTAGTATTTAGTAATTAGACTCAAACACGATAAAATAATTCTGATACTCACATATTGCTACTATCCTGGCTGTAGTCTTCTCTTCAATTATTTGTTGCAAGGCGTACAAAATGTTCCCTGCACTCACGCCTTTTTCTCCCAAGTTTAAATATATATCCAAGTATAATAGATGCATAGTCTTGACTTTTTATTTCTTCCCAGGTGAAGGATTTGGAAGTGGAGCTTGAAACTACTAAACAAAAAAGTAAAGAAAATCTTGAGCAGGCTATACTAATTGAAAGAGAAAGAGTTACTCAAATGCAGTGGGATATGGAAGAACTGAGGCGAAGGTCTATGGAACTAGAACTGAAGTTGAAAACTCATCAGGTTTGGTATCCTGTTTATTGACTTTATTGTGGTAGTTTATATAAGCTTGAAAATTCCTATATGATAGAAACATATTCCAGGGTCAGAGGCCGGATGCTCAGCCTTCTTCACCAGGCAATCAGCAGACGGATATGTTGCGCCAGGAGTTGGACTCTGCAAAACAGCAGTTTGAGGATTTACTGAAGCGACATCAAGAGCTGGAAGTAAAATCCAAAGCTGATATCAAAGTTCTTGTCAAGGAAGTAAGATCTCTAAGAAGCTCCCAATCAGAATTGACGCAACAGCTTAAGCAATCTGTGAGAGAAAAATCTGAAATGGAGGTATACTTTGTTGCTCTACTGTTTTAACTTGTAATAACGAAAAAAGAACAAAACAAAAATACATTTGTCAGCCACTCTACCTATGTAATGTGGATTGAGCTTTAATTTCTCATGTCAAGTGAACGTTATTTCTCTGGATTCTGGAGTACTGCCCATAATATCTTTTCCTATCTGCGCTCCTCTCAAACTCTTATGTGTGAGATGAGTAGGGAGAGGTTCTTTAAAACATAAAAGTGCATTCTTTTAATCAAGATGTTAATCTTCTCTTACTTTTGAAACTTCTTCTGGAATCCCAGGAACTTCTTCAGGAAGAAAGAGAGAGAAATGAGCAGGTGAGAATCTCTTGGAGCAAGTTGCTAGATAGATGCAAGATTCTTCAGGATCAGCTTCAGGAGTGCAATATCGACAATTTAACAAACACAAAAGGCGATGTAACTGACAATCTTCCGTCATTATTGGATCAGTTGGATTTTGTTGGCACATCCGAAAATCAGATAGACCTTCTCATCGCTGAGGTACACTTCTTGCTTCATGTCATCTATTGATCACTATTTTAAAAATCCTTATACTTGTAGAACTAGAGATAGTAAAATATCGATATTCAAGTAAACTTATGATGGAAGTTTTATCCTCTAAATGTAATCAGTTTCAGCAGTTAGCTGAGGATGGTGATAATCACATAACTTCCATAGATGAGGATTCGAGGCAGACTTTAACGAGTCTCCTAGTCAATAATGGTGCCTTGAGAAAGCAGGTAAACTCCCTTATAGTTAACAGTCTAAAGATGAGGAAATCAAAGGAGAAAGGTGAAGTGTCAGATGTAAATGTAGGAAGTGAGGTCTAACATAGCAGCAGCTAATTCATCGATATATATGTAAATTCAGTCGGACCGTGTACCATACCTCGCACCACAAATGCAAATAATGTGTAGAGTTTGATATACGACAGTTTTCTTGTGCTTCCTGATTAGTAGTATCCCATGTTTACAGTTTTACCAGCAGAATGCGTTCATGTCGATTTTTTTGGTCCCTCAGCCGTGCTGTATGTAACAATGTATATATATTGAAGTCCGATTTGTATCCATTGTTTCATAATTCAAAGTTGAGAAAGGCTTGTCGAATTTGCTTGTTTTTGTTGGATTCGTCACTTGCACTCGTATTGTTATCTTACTTTTTGAGATGAGATTTTCTATTAAAAAATTTCTGTGACCCCGTCTCATCCATCATACTCCTTGCATCCTATATCAGATGGTCCACTTTTATTTTTCGTGCAATAATATCTTATGTGAGGGATGTCAATATGGGTCAAGAAACCTACGGGTTGCCCGAATAACCCGATGAAATTATAGGGTTGGGTTATAACATCGTAATCCGAATATAAAATTGGGTTATTTGGGTCAGCACATTCGGGTCGGCTAGTTAACCGGGCTGGCCCGTTCGGGTTGTAGGTCAGCCCAGCGGGCCGGAGAAAAAGTCATTTTCTTTTCTTTATTTTTTCCTTTGTCTAATAGTTAGAAATTAAAAAAATTTCATTTCAAAAATTGAAGTCTTGTTGTTAATCTTATTTGAGATTGTATATTTATTTCTTAATTTAGATTGAATTTAAATTTGAAATTCATGATGGATTATTATTGAGAATCAATATTTGACTTTTATATCCCAATATTTTTTTAGATATATATGTTAATATTATTTACATTGATATAATTTACTTTTCATGTTTAGTTATTTTAAACTTTATAACAATCATAGATTGTTTATTTAGTTATTTATAGTGAATTAAATTATTAATTTTTTTTCAAGTTATAAATTTTAATGGTATTATAGTGAATTAACTTATTAAATAGTGAATTAACTATTATGGAATATGAATATTCAGACATATTAAAAATAATAATTAGTTGTGATTGTTGTTTTCTATTTTTAATATTATAATATAATTTAAATGATAATAATTAGATGTGAGTTTTAATTTCGTTATAATTGTAATATTAAAGATCATTTAGTTATATGGAATATGAATATTAAAGCATAAAAAAAGAATTTAGTTATGAGCATCATTTTCAAATTTCATTATTTTCTCTGGAAAGTTAGTATAATAAGATTAAAAAAAAACTTGTGGAATGTGTTATGGTTTAATATTCAAAAGTCATACTTATTTTTCACTTCTTTGTACTCTTATGCTTAATATAAAATAGTTGTTATAAATATAAATTAGTTTATTTTTCTCCAACGCTTTTTATAAAATATTTATTATAAATATAGCATTATATATATATATATATATATAGTTTATTTTTTCGATAAACCCGATGGGTTAGCCCGAAACCCGAGAATTTAGGTAATGGATTGAACATTTTTACCCGAAAAAATATCAACCCGAATAACCCGAACCGAATATCTCCAAAACCCAAGTAGGTTGGCCGGAACCCGAACGGATTAACCCGATTGACATCCCTTATGTCGACAGTAATACAAACAAGAATGCACAAAATTAGACTTATTAAATTTAGGATAATACCGAATCTTGATGAAAAAAGAACAGAAAAACAAATAATATTATGTCAATTCTTATGTCGACAACAATAGAGACAAGAAAGAGTGCAGTATAATTAGATTTTTTGAAATTAGGATAATAATGGGAAAAAGAAACGAAGAGATGTAGCAGTTGTCACGAGTTTTGTGATATTTGTCTTTTTTATATGAGTTGACGATCTTTAATCCATAAAATTGTGGTCTTTATTCATGAAATACTTGTGACTGCAACGAGCTTTAATGCCTCTAATTTTTAGTCTTCGTATATGAAATGATTTTTTAGAGATGGAATGAGATTTTAGGAAGGAGATAGTGAGGTTTGGTTTAAAATAGAAAAATATAAAAGTGGTCCCATTTCGGTAAACATGGTGTGGTGACGTGTACATGTTCGTTGGTAAGAGAAGAAGAAGAAAGTCTCGTGTTCTGAGAAAATTTCGTATCGAAAAAAAAAAAAAAGAGAAGAAGGGCTGAGAATCGAATCTACGTGTTTGAAAAAATTTGGTGCTAATCGCAAACCCACACTTGCAAATCACCCTCATCCTCCTGCTAATCTGCGCCGTATAACTCCATTTCAATTCCTTCCTCCACCTCCAAGTGTTCTCTCCCCCTTTATATAATCCCTAGCTTCTCCTTGCTCTCTCTCTTCTCTCTCTCTCTCTCTCATGGTGCCATTTCTTGCCATGGTAGATGCAGAGTTTGCGTGTCTGAAGGTGCGCTTGAGGTCAGATGTCGGCAGATGAAGTATGGCGCTTTCTGCCTCTATTCCCCTAGCTCCATCTCCTCAGCTCTCTCAGGTCCCTCTCTCTCGTTTATGCAATTTTTCGTGTTTATTTTGTACGAAATGATTTTCAATGGTATATAACTGCTGCTTTTATGTGGAGTAATTTGATGATATGTATTTTGGTTTGCCACTGCTTCACACCCAAAACAAAAAGAAGGGAGCTACCTCTGACCGATTTTCCTTCGCATTCGTCTGCTCTGTTGGACAAAACTTATCGATTTGATTACCAATACAATTCGAAGAAGTATCAAAAATTGAATGGGGAAAGTGATGCACTTTGTTGCTGATATCTCTCATTTGATAAGTAATTCGTGAATTTTGCAGCTAATATCTCTAGTTTTCTGAAAAATGGATTTTGTTTTCGGATAGTTATTTACTGGGGTTACTATCTATGAGCATGTTTGGTGTTAGAGGGTGCTGTTATCAACACTGCATTAACTTGTTATTTAGTTTTTGTCATGACTAGTTATGGTTAATGTATATAAGAGGCATGACCTTGGAGGTTGTCTGCGACTCTGCAGTTATGCTATTCTAGTCCAAAATGGAAGCAGAAGAGAGTTGAGTTTCTGAAGCCGCGTAGAAGAGAGTCTCAGTTGCTGTGGATTGTCAAATCGGTGTTAAATAGCAGAAGACCGTCTAGTATTAGTGATAGTGGGGCGAGTGAACCGGCTAGGGTTCTTCTGAAGAGGTGGTTTGCTCAGACTCAGAAGCTTGAGGAACAAATAGGTAGGGACCCTCGTTCTCCCCATGTTGCAGAGCTGGGTGTGGATCTTGGTAAGTGGGAATCGGATCTTCAAGCTGCCCTGGTAGCCTTGAAGAAGAAGGAAGAAGATCTGCAGGACACAGAGAGGAAAGTGGCGTTGGAGTTCAATGAAATTAATCTTGCCAGGAAGGATTTGGAGCAACGGGAGGAAGAAACGGTTGCTGCTTCACTGAAGCAGGAAAAGCTAGAGGAGGAGCTGAGGCTATCAAATATAGAGTTAGCCTCACAAGCCTTGGAAATCAGTGACCTTAAGCTTCAGCTGAGAGAGAGGGATGATGAGATTTATGCTTCACAGTTAGCTCTGTCTCTCAAAGAAGAGGAAATCACAAAGATGAAACAGGAGCTGATGAAGAAGACTGATGAAGCTGCTAATGCTGAATCACAACTTCGATTCAAGTCTAAGCTCCTGGATGAAGCAAACGAAGTTATGGAAAAGCAAGCAGTTGAGCTCCAGCAACTCCAGAGGGTGATTCGAGAGAAAGAGGAAGAGCTTGGAAATTCCATTCTGATGCAGAAATGTGAATCTGAGAAATTGAAGATTGCTGAAGCAAACTTGGAGAAGCAAACAATGGACTGGATAATTGCACAAGAGGAGTTGAAAAATCTGGCTGATCAAACATCCAAGCATGTTGAAGAAGCAAATTCAACTCTAGAGGATTTTGGGAGAGTAAAAAAACTTATTTCGGACGTGAGATGTGAGCTAGTTTCTTCTCAAAAAGTTTTGGCTTCCTCCAGAAAGAAAATGGAAAGTCAAGATGAGTTGTTGATAAAACAGTTTAAAGAACTTGAAGAGGTAAGGCAGAGCGTTATGTCTTATCTGCCAAGTTTGAGAGATGCCGAAGTAGAAATGGAGAGTGAGAGAGTGAAACTAAGGGTTGCTGTGGCTCAAAATGAGGAGCTTAAAAGAGATCTATCGTTGGAAAAAGAGCTTGTTGCTGAGCTACAGACAAAGCTAGAGAAAGAGAGATCGTCTTTGAAACAAGCAGTTTCTGAACTGTCTGCTCTCCGTGAGGAAATAGACCGCAAGAGTGCTGCATTTGAACAATCACAGACCCTTCTCAAGGCTAAAGAGTCAGAACTGGTAGAAGCAAGATTAGAGATCCAGCATTTAAAGTCCGAACAGGTTTCCCTTCAACTTATACTGGACAAGGAAAACTCGGAACTCTCAGATGCAAAAGCGATGCTGGAGGAACTCAGTCATGAGATTGCTCAACTAAAAGGGATCTTGTCCAGCCGAGAACTGGAGCTTTCTGAAGCTGTGTCCGAGCTCAAGGACAAGGACGAACATGTCCTAACAATGCAACATGAACTAAGCAATGCACAGTTCAAATTCTCTGAAGCTGAGGCGGTGGTGGGAAAGATTGTAGATCTTACTAATGAAGTGTTTCTATCACTCAACAACGAAGATTATTACGCACTAACCCTGGCTGATAAGAAAAACTACAGTTTGTCATCCACTTTGCTAGATAGAACGGCTGATAGTTCCAAGTGGCAGGTGAAACAACTTGAAACTGAACTCAAGTTCACCCGAGAAAGCCTGAGAGCAAAGGAAATGGAAGTTCTTGCAGCAAACAAGCATCTCATCATGAAAGATGAGGAGCTTAATGTCGCTATTGGAAAACTGGATGCTAAAGAGAAGGAGATAACAAAACTTAGAGAGGGACTGATGCAGGATCAAGATGATCTGAAGCAGCTCTATGCATTAGCACAGGAAACTGTTGGTGAGAAAAGTGTCGGGGAACTTGCGATTGAGAAACTGCAATTAGAAGCAGCTCAACTCGAAGTCGAAGCGGCAACAAGTGCACTAGAGAGAATTACAGAATTGAGTAGGCAGCTTCTGCAGAATGCTGGTCTGAGCGTGGAGGCGGAGATGGATATCGGGCTTCACAAGCAGGGCGATGACTCTGAGGAGTGTCCGGTGGAAGTCAAAGACGAAGTTTCACGGCTTCTGTGTTTAACTCAGCATCTTGTGAGAGAGGCAAGTGTTGCTGGAAAACCAATGGGAGCTGTTTGAATTTCTTGACTTTGTAGAGGCATAGATGTCTAACCCATTTTTTTAATTCTCGTGTGGGGATACATTGGCTCATCTTGTAAAATGTGTGATTTTTCTAAATCTGTTGTGCTTTTTTTTCCCCTGCATGCTTTTTTTTAGTTGTACTTTGGCAGTTATATGTACCACATACAGAAATCAGAACCAGATGTTTGCCTTTCCCTTTTTGGGGAAAATGTTATCTGTATTAGGTTGTCTTTGGCTTGTTCATTTTTGCAGTTTCTTGGTAATGAATTGTGAATCTCTTGAAAGCTTTCTTTATTTTCTTCTTACAACCAACCTTCAATTCCGTGATTTATTTTTTCTAAATACGTACGGTTGTAAGAAGAAAATAAAAAGATCAAGAAAAGTTACGTATTTAGAAAAAAAAATCAAGGTGTGTTTCTCAATGGACGAAGATTTAGGGCACGAGACGGCCTTGGAATAGGAATTGGTGGTTGCTATCGTTGTTCCAAACCCAAAAGCTTTACACACATTGGCATATAACGAATTTGCCAATGATTTAACAGCCAATGTTGCACGATAATGTAAAGCAAGAATAAATAAGGAAAGAAAAAGCCATCCATCCACAGATCTATTTACACAAACAAAAGTCGAGTTCCTATATTGCTACTTTAGAGAGAGAAATTGATGGTTTCCAACTCATCAACTCTGCTTCCATCCTGTTCATGTACAGCTGCTATGCAAATTATTAGATTCACAGTAGGTTTTGATAAAGAACATCACCTGAAAATGTTAGCCACTTTCGGCGGACGCCACGCCGAGTTGCCGTCACCGCACCCTGGCCGCTGTCACCTTTCTGAACATCGTTTTGGACTAGAAGATCATTTCCCTTCAACCGCCTTCTCCCGACTTTCTTGCCAACGAAAAGTCCCATCTTCATGGCCGTAAACAGCCCCAATGCGATCAGTAGCGGCCTCACGGCCCAATGAAAGTCCTCTAGATGTTGATACTTCCTCACCAACCCGGGAAGTCTCGAACGAGACGAGCTCGACTTCGGCCGGATCGCCGAGGTAACTCATGTCCTCTTTAACTATGCTCAGCCGGCCGGGAAACTTGACAACAAGGCACCCATTTGGCAGCACTTGACAAATCCTGCCAGTCGCCCAATCACCCCCTCTTCTGCAGGGCCAATCAAACCGTGGGCTAAAGACGCTAGACTTGAGCTTCACAAACTGCCCTGCACAGTAAGGTTTTGCCATCTCGAACTGCGAATACTCACCCTCCCATAGCATCTCGAGTCCTATAAACGCAACTGCTACACTTCCATCACGATTTACTGAATGAAGGACGCCAACGGGCGAGCACTTCTTCTCTTCTTTCTTCCGGCGAACCCAGTCGCCTGCAGCCAAGCCAAATGTGACTCGTTCCATTGTAGAAACATGAACTCGTATCGGATCATGAACTCCATGCACCCTCACCAAAACATATCCATCTTGATCCGTATCCCGTTCCAAACCCACTACAGCCCCTTCCGGCACATCCATATTTTTAGGGCTGCATGTGTTTGGGGCTTTCCGAGACCGGACCACATCACCAACTTGCAGGTGATCCTTTGCAAGGAACCACTCTGTATACCCGCTGCCACCCGGTTTGTCTCTGATCATTCTACTTCCGAGACCTGTCCAGCTTCCATCCCCAGAAACTGCATTCTGCGAACTGCAAATACAATTATAAGTCCACACAGAAGGATATGCAAAACCACCTTTAAGTTAAACACAAAAGGATAGCAGATGTATATGAAAGTAAACAAAAATGATAAGACGATCATGTGATGGTTAACACATTTGTGTCTCAACATGGACCAGATGAGAACGACTATTAGATGCTTTTCAATGATAAACTTGAAACTTGCATAAAAAATCGAGAAAGGATACCTCTTGAAAGCATGTAAAATATCTGCCATCACAGGGCGGCTCCTGAAGTCGTACTCAAAACAACCGACAATGACATTCTCGACTGCTGGAGGAAGGCCACTGGGAATATGAGGTTTTTCTTGCTTTGTTACGACTAACTTGTATATCTCCTCAACTGATTTACCACTCCACGGCTGTATCCCAGTTAACATCTCCAATATACTGCAACCAAATCCCCACGAATCAGTCTCAACAGATATTGGACCTCTTACTTCTGGCTGCCATTGTTCCGGAGCCATATACGTCGGAGTGCCAAGTCTTCTAGCGATGTCCGTACTGGGCAATGGAATCCCTAACAACACATAGGGGATACCTATATCCCCAACAATTGCCCCGTCATTTCTATTCAACAGGAAATTATAAGGTTTGAGGTTGAGTATAAGGATCCCTTTAGTATGCAGGTCCATTATTCCCTGAGCCAGATCCACTCCATACCTGTAAACACATCACACTGGAAGTAAGTAGTCACAAACAAGTCAAAAATCCTAACAACATGTCTTCCTGAAACCAACATGAACATCACCTCAGAACATCACTGAGCGACAGCTTCCCCCCATTCAGGCGAGCCATCTTGTCTCCAACTGAGCCCTCGTAGAATTGCATAAGAATGCATATCTAGAAGAACAAAACAACATAATTCTTTAGATTCTACATCTTCATCACACCTTTTCCACTACAAGTCTAAACAATATAACAAAAGCTCAATCAGAAAACTCACTCTCTTATTGATAACCGAAAGCCCGTAGATCCAACAAACTGTATCTAACCCTTGACACTTAAAAAGCAAATCACTCAATCTATTCAAGACATCCCTAATATTTTCCTCTTTGACCGGGTGCAACATTTTCACAGCAACTTCGTGATACTCATCATGTTCCTCAGACGAACGATGATGAGTAGCTAGCCAAACGTCACCAAATGCCCCTCTTCCAATCCGGTGCCTGAGCTTAATCGTCGTTGGATCAACAAATGGGGTCATCTGGTGAGATGATGCACTAACATCACCAGAGTCTCCATCAACCATCACAAAATCAAACAACGGCGCAGGCCGATTACCAACAACTTTTCCTGCCATTTTCCTATAATTCCCACAACAAAGTCACTCACAGAGACCAATCAACCACAAAATGTGCTGAAAAGTTACACCAAGAAAAAAACAATCCACATGATTTATACAATGCTTTCATAATCAAACAAATAATTAATCTGTTTATAAAAAGAAAAGCTATGTGCTGCTAGAGATATAATTTTCTAGTGAGATAGAAACATCCCCAAGTCCTCAATCCAAAATTCCAATCCTAGTTACATCCCAGATGAAGAACATCATAGTCACACTCTTTTCATCTCTGCAAATACCAAAATCCCATGCTCGATATGAACCAAATACTCAAACAGCCATAAAGATTAGTTTTTTTTTACCCAGAAATTATGTCTATGAACGTATAAACACTATCCAACAACAAAGAAAAACAAAATGAATAAACAAACCAGTAATTCCGTTTTTCATTCCTTAGGCAAATTAGGTCAGCACCGAGCAATCAAACAAGTCAAAACAAACACAAAAAGCACATAAATTTATATGCAAAAATTGAACAGAAAACTTACTGAGTAGTTGGAGATGAAGAAATATTGTATAACGAAAAGAAAATATATCGATTGAGGAAGAAGCAAACACAGTAATCTCGACGAATTAAAATAAGAATGAGTATTGAGCGATCATTTCATGGTTTCGGTGATGATAATTCAACCGATACTTAGGAGTTATGGGAAAGTAAAGAGTGGAGATGAGAGAGAAGAAAGTGAAACAGAACTAAATAGAACATGAGAGAGTCATCTCAGTTGAAACGATGTGGCTTTCTTACGTACGCCATTGTTTGTGTTTTCAATATTTTTAGCTCTCTTTTACAAAAACAAATACTTTCTCTCTCTTTATTTCTTTTTTTCCCTACCAAATACCAATGCACAAAAATTGTCGGTTTTCTCTAAAAAAATATTCTTTTTTTATGTAAATAATCAAAAGTTCAAGTGGATAAAGTTAATACAAAATCCATTTTTCCTTTTTTTTATTTGGGGATAATAATTAGTGGTATTAGATTACTCCATTTTCCATTAAAATAGATATCTTATTAGCCCAGTGCTAATTTATAGTCCTACCGTATTATAATTAATTTATTGCAATCTCATTATCAATTCACGTTATTCCAATAACAATTTAAACAATTTCTATATCATTTACTGTATTCATGTCAATTTCCTTACCTATTTTTCGGACCTAGATTTCAAAACATAATAAATAGCAATTAATATAAATATACATATATATGTAGGGAAGAGTTAACGTGAAAACTAATTTTATCGTGAGAATAAAAAAATGATGAATTTATTGTGAAAATTGATGAATACGTTAGAAAAATTACTAAATCCAAAAAATGGCATTTTCGCATCACATGGGATTCGAACCCGGGTGAAAATTTTTGAATTTTAAAATTCAGTAATTTATCCAACGGATTCATCAACTTTCATAGTGATTCATTTGGTTTATTAGTTTTTAGAATAAGGGATAAGGTGCAAATACACCCCTGTATGTTTCTGAAAAAAACAAATACACCCCTATCGTTATGTTAGGTGCAAAATTATCCATAACGTTTCAAAAAGTGTGCAAAATACCCTGAGCACTAACGGGATGACTAACTCTGTTTATATAATTTCCGATTTTTCTTTTCTTTTATCCCTAGAATATATTAATAGATATAATATTGTTTATATAATATATTGTTGGTAGTGCTTACGGTTTTTTCTTCTCTTTTTCTCCTCTTCATCCAGAAATTAGGGTTTAGAAACTTCACAAGGTGGTTTACGAAATTTATTGTTTTTAGTGCTTACAATTGGAAAATGAGCTCGTATTCTTCCAGATAGTGCTCGTGGTATGTGTTGTTAGGGATTCCATTGCCCAAACACGGACATGGCTCAAGACTTGGCACTCCGACCTATATGGCTCGGGAACAATGGCATCCAGTAAGAGTCGATATCTGTTGAGACCGATTCGTGAGGATTTGTAGGGGTGTCTAACGGTTCGGTTTCGATTAACAAGATCGAATTTTCTGATTAACCAACCGAATTTCTCCTAAAAGTGGAACCGAAACCGAACCGTTTTAAATTTTCGGTTAACCAAAACCGATCGATTCGTGGTTCGATTTTGATTACCTAAAACCGAATTAAAATTAATTAATAATAAAACAAATAAAATAATAATAAAACAAATAAAATAATAATTAAAATAAATAAAAGAATAATTAAAAGCGAAACTTATTACAAATAGATAAAATATTTAACAATAATTAATAAAGTAATAATTAAAATTGATTTTCATCATTTTAATTAATTAATTAATAATTGAAATAATAATTAAAAATAAAAACGATTTTTGGTTTTCGGTTCCGAACAGTTCGGTTATCGGTTAACCAATAACCGAATATTTTTCAACTCGAACCAAACCGAACCGATAACCAAATTTGTCGGTTTTGGTTAACCGAATTGTCGGTTTCGGTTGATTCGGTTCTAACCGAAACCGAAAACCGCTTAGACACCCCTAGGGATTTGGTTGCGATATCTTGGAGATGTTAAGCGGGATACAGTAGTGGAGTGGTAAATAGGTTGAGGAAATATACAAATTAGTCGTAACAAAGCAAGAAAAACCTCATATTCCCAGTGGCCTTCCTCCTGCAGTCGAGAATGTCATTGTCGGTTGTTTTGAGTATGACTTCAGAATCGTATTATCATTTTGTTCACTTTCATATACATCGCTATTGACTTATAAATGTATTTGCGCTCGAATGCGCTTCGAGGATGGAAGCTGGACAAGTCTTGGAAGTAGAATTATCGAGACAAACCGGGTGGCGGTGGGTATCTGAGTGGTTCCTTGCAAAGGATCACCGCAAGTTGGTGATGTGGTCCGGTCTCGGAAAGCCCCAAACTCGTGCAGCCCCAAAAATATGGATGTGCGGAAGGGTGTGGTGGGTTTGGAAAGGATACGATCAAGATGGATATGTTTTGGTGAGGGTGCATGGAGTTCATGATACTATACGAGTTCTCGTTTCTACATTGGAACGTCACATTTGGCTTGGTCAGCAGCGACGGGTTCGCTGAAGAAAGAAGAGAAGAAGCACTCACCCGTTGGCGTCCTTCATTCAGTAAACCGTGATGGAAGTGTAGCTGTCGCATTTATAGGACTAGAGACGCTATGGAAGTGTAGCTGTCGTATTCTTCTCTATTAATATATTCTAGGGATAAAAGAAAAGAAAAATCAAAAATTATATAAACAGAGTTAGTCATCCCGTTAGTGCTCAAGGTATTTTGCACACTTTTTGAAACGTCAGGGATAATTTTGCACCTAACATAACGATAGGGGTGTATTTGTTTTTTTCAGAAACGTACAGGGGTGTATTTGCACCTTATCCCTTAGAATAAAAATGGTTTTCATTTCAACCTAACTATATATATATATATCATCTTTTTCACAAGTATTAGTATCACAACTACTTTCTCATTTATACATGTGTCCTAAATTAATCGCCCTTTCGATATCATTTACCGTATTCATGTCAAATTCCTTACCTATTTTTTGGACCTATATTTCAAAAAATAATAAATATCAATTAATATTTATATACATATTTATGTATATAGCATCCTTTTCACAATTATTATTATGACAACTACTTTCTCATTTATACATGTGTCCTGTATTAATCGCCCTTTCGATGCGTACAAGAAACTTGGAAGTAAGAAAATCTTCAGTTTTTGTTTAGCTTCTATTTAAAAGACAATTTACAAGTCATTGTTAATCTAATCAAGCAAAACTATTGACCAATTCATTTGTTCCATTCAACATGTGCTACTCAAAGTTTATAATTTCTTGCGATTTAAGCTTTCAATCAAAAAGTCTTACATTTATGTAAGTCCACCCTCGCTATAATTCAATTTATACATTTATGACGTCATTGAATACAAAAATAGTAATATTGAATCTCTTTATTCTATTTCAGCTTTGGATTACATTGTTGTGATTTATTATTTCTAATATATATAATACAGCACATGTATATTAAAACTTTCGTTCAAAGGCGAATATTGTAACTAGCAATCTCAAATAAATATTCGAGTTGTAGAGTTAGACATTTTGCAAGGTAATGCAGAGAGTACAAAAGTAAGCATGACTTCTCCGGTAACTTAATCGTTATAATAAAGTTAACTAATTTGCTGTTTACTAGTCGCCTAATTAAGTTGTTTAATGTGCAATATATGAAGAGAAAAGTTTTTATATAGCCATCCAAGTTAAGGAATGTCAAATTATAGCCACCAACATAAAAATGTCAAATTATAAATTAACTTATTTGTTTATTGGAATTATTATCACTAAATAGTACCAATAGGTCCAACTATTTGGTTGGCCTATTAGTCTTTTGGTGATAATAGTCCCAATAGAGCTATAATTTGACATTCCTTAACTTTGATGACTATATATATGAATTTCCACATATATGAAATTCCGAGTATTGTTATTATTCCTAAATAGATTGACTGCACTTGCTCATATATAACTAGATACACCAAGTTTCCAAGAATAGAAAGAAAGGACAAATTAGCTCCAACACTTGATTTTAATCACATATATTAAGTATCATCGCTTTTTTTTTTTATCAATTAAATACATAAATTTAAAAGTTGCGTCACGGTGGACTCGAACCCGAGATATTTGGCTTCGGACATTAACCACTCTACCATTAGGCCAACACACGCACACAAGTATCATCACTTTTTGTTATAAGTAAGGTTAAAGGGGTTATATTTCAATAAATTAATCAAAACCTAAGTGCAGTTATCAATAGTTCCTTATTTAACAGAGAGACAATTCCAGCCTTCAACAAACCAATTTGCTAATTCCAAAAAACTTACCTAATCTAATCTAACAAGTAAAAAAGATGAAGCATCAAACATCCTATTTCTGACCTCACTTGTGCATCAATAGCTGTAAAACTAGAGCTTCCTTCCACGGCTATTTTCCATAAACATTTATGGCTTCAAACTGAAGTTAACTTCCAACTGAAACTGGATCAGTTCGATCAGTCCCATAATGAGATTTTCACTTGATTTTCCAAATCAACCTCCGAGATTCATACTCACTGCCTGAAAATCTGAAGCAATTCTTGAAACTTCCTAGCACGTTGAGCGAAGATCTTGATGAGCAGCCTCTCTCTGCAAGCCTCATGCGGGAGCTGGAGCTACTGAACTTGCGATATGGAAACCACCCTTTTAGTAAGAGACTCAACCGGTGATTGCGTTTTGAAACACTACCATCTTCTAAATCCCAATGAACATCTTGCTTCTGCTCTGTTATCTCTTCCTCAATGAAGTTTTCTCTCTCTCTATTTTTGTGTTCAACCTTACTGTAAATCAAGTTCACATGGTTATGAAACATGGGATTTTGTGCCTTTAATTATGGCTTCAAGGATTTATTGGATGCTACCATGCTTGAGATATGGATCTTTATGATCTCAAATATAGGAGATGCAAAACATGATCAACTTACTTGTGGGCTACATCATCCTCATCAGTGTCTGCTCCCTTTGATTTTATCTTTATGAAATTATTGGTACTAGAAGCACGATGAATAAACTGCAGCTGAAAGTCCAAAAAAGAAGGAAGGAAAAAATGAAAATTGTAGAGCAGAAGACAAAGTGCAACATCAAATTTCTGGTACAAAGATGTTAACCACCATAAGGAACTTATGTGGTGAGGAAAAGATAGTATCAGCAAAACAAAGATAATCAGTTCATCTTCCTCTAAAAAATCCTGAGACTTGATTGTTTTCTCAAAGCCCACCATTCCTTGGAAGACCTATCATGTTCTCTCTCTCTCTCTCTCTACACACACACACACAATTAAACCAAAAAGGTCAAGGGCAAGTAAATTTGTTCCTATAGAGTTTACTTTTAGTTCTCTCTTATGTAAGGCTAATCGCTAGTACTAAAGCCTCTTCAAGATCTTTGTGTAAGTTGCATTATGACATGAATCTGTCGATCTTCAGAAATCTTGAACTTCCTTTAAAATACACAAAATGTCTACGTAAAGGCAACAGTAAGTAGTCACATATAATCCAAAACTACAACCAACCTGATCACCATCCTTTATGCCCAACATGCTGATATAATCTCTGTCATTCAATATCATCTCGCCTTCATGACTAAGGCAAAACTGTCCCCATACATATTCCCTGCATAAAAGTTCAAAAATTCCATTTTGCATCACAAAGGTAAGTATAACAATATCATTGGATAACCAGTCAGAATACATAAAATCTACTCAGAGAATAATATCCAAAAGTCTTAAGTAACTGATGCAGTACTATCTTCTTTGAACCACTAGGCCTTCAGTTTACAAATTAACTTTTCATATAAAAGAAGTTAAGTTCCAACAAATAGAAACTTAAAGCCGAAAGTAATTCGGTTTAGTATTGAAGGTGAAAAATTGGCTAATCCGTGAAACATGTGGTGAGATGAGTGCTGCAAAATGTGCTACATGCAGGAGGAACATTTACACAAGCATAAACAATAATGCAATAGATCAACACAAAAACTTGGTAAACCATTTCGATGATACATCTACGTTTGAGGGGCCTCACCTAGGGAAATATTTCACTACTTGGAGATAAGTTAGAAAAGGACTTCCAGAATAAGACTCCTTCCTATTCTGCCTATGAAATTTCCCAAAGCTCCACCCACAACGAAATGTTGGAAGTGTGTGCACCACACACAACTTAGACGTAAACTCAATCTGTTAACCACCTAACCCCTATAAACAAGACTGTACAGCTCTTTTACAATATAAGCTCAATAATGTTTACCTCACAAATATTATATTGCGAAAATAAATACTGGAACATATACCAGGAAACATACCACTGGTAGCACGTTAGGGGAGAAACCTATAAGGAACAAAATACTCTCCACACTACATTGTGTGAAAGTGAGTCTTCTTATAAAAGTCTTCAAGCCCTAAATCTTCTCTTGCAGCCCGAAATATAATTTCTTTGTTGAAATTGATCTTTGACTTGTACAAAGACTTTCTTTGTAGATAGACTTCATTTGTTGAGTAGATCTTCATATCATATATATGATAATCCATATCTCAGTTCAATCTACGTACACCAAGAATGATAGCATAAATTGAAGAACTTCTTTTCTTATACGGATATATCTTCTTGTACAAGATCATTTTCCAATAAGAAAATTGTCATATACATCAATCACCGCATCTTGGCACATTGAAGGCACACGTACCTCATAAAGTACCGCAGAATAAAAACTATTGTCTACATAATTGATAATCTTCTCTTACAGAAGGCATAATATACTTTAATCAAATACTTAAAAAACCAAGTTGTTGCAACAAATCAACAATAACAACTAAGGTTATAAAGGAGACAGGATGCCATAGAATTAAAAAAAAAAAAAACTACAAAGCCACTAGAACTAAACAGACGATCAATAGCAATACAAAACCTTCAGCTGCTAATAGACATAATAACACCAAAGCAAGATCTTTAACACTCAACAAGCTACATTATATATATTCCTCCTCTCCTAACACACACAGAGAGAGAACTTTAGAAGGTGGAAACTCATTACCATGAAACTCTGCCAGGCCCCTCCTTTGGCAAATGACCAAAAGCTGCTTCGACAGCCCGCTTCAGCTCCCCCACTGTCCCCATTCTACTTACCTCAACTCCTTCAAAACGAAAATTTCTCATTTCACTACATCCTCTATAGAGTTGTCTCAAATACACAATTTTCATTCCGATGTAGGATGCAATAACCTCATATACTCAAATAAAAGGCTTCAAATATTCATTTCCAGCTATCATAAGCAATAATCAAACAAAAACGCATAAGCGCATAAACAGATCTACGAATAAAAAATAAAGTCGAAACATACCAAAAGAGGAGCCGTCCAATTTGAGAACGGTGAGGCAGAGACGCGGCTGCTGAAGCCTATTGTAAGAAACACTCCGTCTCGAGCTAGCAAAGTACGCCGGTGGGGGAAACAAGCACATCATCGATCCATTCGAGAATCGAGGCTTATAGTGATCGCTCCTCTCTCCACAATCTGCATCATCGCGAAATGCCGCAAAACAATCGGTAAACGTAGGAATCGAATATCATCAATCATGAAGCCACCATTTATACATCTCCTTGTCTCTCCCCTCTCGCGGATCAAGATCGAGCTATTTCTGCGATTCCTTGGCGCAGATCTGGAGGTAGGGTATTGCTTGTGTCGAGAGAAATTCTGGAGGAAGATAGAAATGAGAATAGAATAGAATAGAATCGAATCGAATATGGCTCTCGCTCTTCTTCCGTTTTTCCTTTTTGTTTCCTTAGAGCGATGACGTTTAATGTGGTTAACACCCGCCTTTTTCCCTTTTGCACATCATAACGATTAACGATTATGTGCCGCAGCTCTTTCATTGGGCCAGCATAAATAGGCCCAAACAAAAGCCTGCTACAACTGTCCAAACTTTATCCAATAGTTACATCATTTTTGTCCTACCATTAAAAAACAGCTAAACCATAATCAATGAACCCTTCATAAAAAACTTAAACAGTCAAATATATCACAGTTTTATTCTAAATTATCAATTTTTACCAATTAATAGCCTAACTAGTGAAAACTATGTAAATCTATCACAACACAATTTTTGATATATGAAAGCTAAATCGTCAGATTTCGATGTAGTTCAATGGATTTGGAAACAGTTCTAGTTGCTAGATTTTCCATGTCAAGTCAAATTCTTGATGATCCCACTCAACTTTCAGGCTTCAAAAAATTTAACGGGAGATAGATTTGCATACTTTTCAGTTGTTTGTGCATTAATTGATCAAAGTCGATAGTTCAAGATAAATTATTAATAGTTCGGGATATATCTAAGATGATGGCTGTTAATTAGAAATGAATTAAATGAACTTTGGAATAGAATGATGATAGGAGAGGAATTGAATGAAATATGTGATTCATATGGATGGTATTTACAAGAAATGAATGAATAGGAATGTAATAAAATAAATAAAATAAACACTATTTTTATAATTTATGTTATTATTACTATAATAATAATAATAATAATAATAATAATAATAATTATTATTATTATTATTATTATTATTTTTATTGTTTTGTTATTACTAATATTATTTATTGTATTAATTATTAAGTATTATGTTAATATTATTAATAGCTATAAATTTTTATTACTATCATTATATTATAATTATTTATTATTAATAACTACTATTTATTTATTATCATAAATATTATTATTATATTATTATTATTATTATTATTACTTTTATAATATAAAAATAAATAATAATAGTTTTGTTAGAAAAAATAAATGAATTTGTTAATCCTATGTTCATGGGAATAACTAATACAATGGGGGAGGCGAGGAATGAATAATCACATATTCATGGGAATAAGCATTTCTTCGAGAATGATGATTCATACTGTAAAAACTTTACTAGCCAGGAATGAGAATGAACGCAAGAACTATCATTTCATTTCTGCATACCAACCGACACCCAACTATTTTACCCTAAAAAACCAACAAAATAAAAATGAAGCAATCAAAAGGAAAACGTAGATACAGTAACGTTTGAAAGAGGATCAATGATTAAACCAAACAAACTTTTAGAACACAAGTAATAAAAGATAAGTAATTAGATATTTCAAGTTTCAACAATTACTGCAATTTAAACATGGATAGAATGGCTGAATTTTTTCTTATCCGAAAAAAAACAAAGCAATAAACAAAATGCAATGATACATGAAAAGACATGGGCCAAAATTTCTGCAACATCATCAACAAGCACCAAACCACTATCAGAAGTATAGTTAAAAAGAAAAGACTTAGCAAATACAGATCAACTGAAAAGCCTTCCACTACATGTAAAGAAGTTTGCTATATATATCATCAAGCAGATGTAGCAGCCCTACATAAATACTGTGGAGATTTCAAGAATTTGATGAGTGATCACTGTCACTTCCTAGTGAGCTTGTAATAGGCATACATTCCCGAGCCAACGAAGCCGATGAGCTGCCCCGTCACATTCAGCTGCAACAGGGGGTTTAGTGTAAGGATAAAAAGAGCTATTAGAGAGACTGGTGTAATTGAATGGAGACAGCACTTACTAAATCAAACGCCAGCCCACCAAAAATCCCCCAGCCTAAGGCAATGGTGAGGAAGTCCTACATTATAGGAAAAGATGTAGTTTAGCAGTGTGTAAGAGCTAATTGTGGATAGACTGTTGTGGATGAGCTCCACCACATAATGTGCTGCAGCTCAAACAGTGGTGAAAATGTGATAATGGAGAGCTATCATCGTTGAGTTGACTGCATGATTTTTACCACTCAATTGCAAAATGAATCAAGAATGACATATTTGTCTTCTACCACTTTTATTTGTGAAATGTTATCATGTATCACCATCACTATTGTTTGTCTAAGCTAGATGCATTAACTATGAACAGCAACAAACTAAAGAACATTAATTAAGAGCAAATCTTCAATGAAGTTTGGAACAAACCTTCAAGTTACCACAGATTGTCTGCGTGAGAGCAGAATTGAGAGTTGTGTTGAGGAATACAGTGTAGTTGAGGAAGAATGCCAATATGCAAGAAAAAAGCAGTACTACCTGAAACCAGAGGAGTTGGATTATGAAGGGTAACCACAATAAAAAAATGAACGTTTGCATCGCTAGAAATTCCAGAACGCGAAAGACAAGATAGCAGTACAATATGCTGATCCACCTTTCTGTACTTAATAGGACACTGTGATGCCCTGGAACAGAATCCTTTCTCAATGTGCATTCTCTACACGATCATGTCATTACAGTAACGACCATTGAAATGGTAGAATCAATAAACTACGCTTAATGATTAATAGGTACATGAATCAGATCAACAGCATAATAAGTTGGTGCAAAGTAAAAGAAAGCAGTAGAAACTGAACATGTAACTGTGTGCTGTGATGATCAAAATAACTATATCAATGTTGTCTGTGGTTTCACACTCACACCAAGCATTTCCATTAAAAAAGATTATATGGAAAAATAAATATGATAATATGTTTCATTCATGAACCACATCAAAGATAAGCTAGTCATAAAATATTACCAGGAATCCCGGAGACAACAAATACCGGAATTTCATTGTTGTCTCAATGTCACCTTGTACAAAGGTCCAGACTAGTAAAATTGGTCCACACAAAATTCCTGTATCAGAAAATAAGTAAAAATTAAAACTTGTAGAGAAAGAAATGGTAAATAAACATTTAAAAGAGGGAAAATACAAAGGTGTGGTTATGCACCATTGCACCACATGAGGCCAAGCTGTTCAGACCACTAGATTTCCCTGCGGAAATACAGTATCAGCAAAGCCGAAGCCAAGAATGAAGCAGCAGATACAGCAAGGTTTTTAAGAAAGACAGTACCTATGCGAGCTATGGTTGTGAGGTACACTGCTGTTGATATGTTGGCTAACACAACCACTAGATAGCCATGAAGGTCGAATGCCATGTCATGGGCTCCCGCAACAAAAGCACCTAACAGAATTAATGCCACACTGGCAAAACCTAAATTATTCATCAAACAGGCAAGTGATGCCACCATTTAACTTCAAGAACTGCTGGGACCAAACGAAATCTACTGATGATAAAGGGTTTATAAAGATGTGGGGAATAAAAAGGGAGCAACAATGCAAGGAAATTAAGGCTACTAGTGAAGATTTTCTGTCAGGTTTTTATTTTGTGTATGCCAATCAATTTATTGATTTGAGATTGTAAAAAGGAGTATACAAATAGAATAAATGTCCCTGGTAGTGAAAAAGTGCACTCGTGTATGAAAAGCATCAGTCGAATAATAGGATGTTTACCTTCCAAGAACGGGACGACTATACCTCTGTCCCACGAAAATGAATTCAATCATCATTGTAAAGACAACTGTAGTTCTCCTTATGGTTGTATACATTGGTACATTTACTTCCCGAACGGCCTCCATGGAGGCTAGCTTTCAAAGAAACAAAGACAGAATGTGAACAACTCATTTTCTTGTTTCCAATTAAGAAACTAACAAGTTATGACTGGGAATCGGTATTACCATGTAAAATAAATAGGTCAGAGCAAGAGGTGAAGTGTAGATCAATGTCTTTATTGATACCAGTGTTTTGAAATTATCAGGGAGCCCTCCAGATTCGGTTGCATTAAATGATATAAGCTTTAAGCGCCTTAGTACATAGAGAAAACAGCATGAAGATGTCATCTGCAGTAGATAAACCAAAGAGAATAGTCTGAAAATCTAATCAATCTTTGAAATATTACCAAAAACGGGCGGTTTGTAATACCTGGCAAAGGGTAATGACATTAGCACAAGGGAAGCTGTATGACGAAAGAGCAGCTTTATTGAACATCACCAAGAGAACTGCAAAGTCGAATTCAAAATCACGTTACCATTAGTGCATTCGCATAGTGAAAATCAAGGAGTCTTGAATACTTTTGGGATATAATTACTGGATGACCATAGCAAGGAAGCTGTTGTAATTGTCAATCTTAACAGTAATCATTACAAAGGAGTAGATTTCCTTGAGGTATAATCAATGTTCACAATTTCAAATTGGCCAAGTATTATCATGAACAAACTTGTTTGGAGAGGTGAAGTCACAATATGGACTCATTAAGAAACAAATCAAATCATTCCAAACTAGGAACAAAACATCATAATGGACAAAAGACGACCATCTTTTTCCCTTTTATTGTCAAATTTTGCATGTCATCATCCTCCATCACACCAAGAGAGAGAAAACTCGAATCTCCAACAAAAAAAAGAAAATGAAAAAACATTAAGAAACTTCTTCAACCGCAAAAAAAACAGATGTCAATCGAAATAAAAGTTCCACAAACTTCACATGAAAAGAACTCCAAACATTTCCAGCTCAACCTCATAACCATACAACATCAAGCGGAAATAATACAACAAAAATTCTAAGAAATTACCGGCGCCGGCCATATAAGAGATGGCGGCATAAGCGCCGGCCTTAGAGATGGCGGAGGCTTTCAGCTGCTTCTCGTCCGCTTTCGCCGCAGAATCAGTTACGTTGATCGGCAGAAGGGCGGCGCTCGTCGAATTCGTCGCCATATAATTGCCTTCCTCGATCAATTATGATTCTAATACGAGACTCAAAAGATCTAAACTTTCAAATTTTACGCGATTGATGCAAAACTCAGTTCCGCCTCAAACCGCCAATGGCTGTTGATGCACAGTGATATAGCAGTTGCTTCAACTGCAATCGGTTGAAAATTTATGGGTCATTTCAGTAATATCGTAATCTGCATTAAACTCATTGTGATCTGCATTTTAGAATCTGATTATGCAACAATCTGATTTATCTTTGCTGCGAAAAAAGAAGAGATTATTGTAATCTAATAAAACATTAAGCTGGCGGGAAGGAGTTCATGAAATGAAATGAGATAATACAATGACCGGTGTTAGATTATTTTTTTTTATTATATATTACTCTCTCCGGTCACCAAATTTACGTCATAATTACCTTATTTCACATCAACAAAGAATATATCATTTTTCTTTTTGGGACACTACTCACGTTCAACTCTTATTATTAAACTTTATAATCATTCATTATTTACCAAAAAACATACTACCTTATAATCAATTTTTATTATTCAATTTCACAATCATTCATTATTTATCAAAAAATCATATTTTCTCCACTCAAAAAGCATTTATAGTGGAACCTTTTATCCATTCAAGAAACATCTACAAAAATTTATTAAAACTCATGCCGTTCACCAAGTGATACACTCTTAGTAGACGGAGAGTATGTCTTTATACAATGTTAGATTTTTTTTAATATTATATATTTTGTATTTTTTTTTGTTTTTTTGAAGAAATGTCTTTCTTTTTTGTTAATACGCGAAGGAAGCTAGCATAAATTTATTTATAGAGTAAATTATAAGATGCATAATTGGGAAAAACGTAATCGAAATTAGATGCGTTATAACATATGAATTTAAAAGCTTGTATCCAAAACAAAAACAAAAAAAAAAAAAAAAAAAGCAATAAAATGGTCAATTTGACCAATCTTGTAATTTTGGTATGGTTAAATTGAGTAATCAAATCTCAGTTACGAAAAAAAATTATTGTGATTTCATATAATCTAGTTCCTTATTTTGACTAAATTTTATGTTAAACCTAATAATCGATACTTTGTACTAAATGAAACGAAGAAAACATTATCACACGGCGCACGTGTCGTTCAATTTCGAGTAATTTACAAATCAATCATAATTATATTGCATGGCTAAAATTATTATAAAATAGATATATAATAATAGTCGACATAAGCAAAAAAAAAGTTGCATAAATTTTTTATTATTTTCTGTAATCAAGTCTTTAACAAAAAGTTATTTTAACCAAAAACAAAATCTTTATATAATTTTAGATAGCGGGCTGGTATGTCTGGGAAGAGGCCTGGGCCTAAAGTTTGTATTGGGCCTACACCAATAAACTATATCTCTCTATCCCTAGGGAAAGAGTAATTAATTTTGGTTTTGAAGATTAAATTACAATTATGGCCTATGGTAATGTATATAACATTTGTGGACTCTTGACTTGAAATTTGGCTCACCATATAATAAATTTTTCAATTAAATCTGAAATTGGATTAACTAAAAGGGAGTCATCTTGAAGGATTAGCAATTCAATTAATTGCTCAAGAATATAACTGTATTCTATGATCTCAAAACAAAAAAAAAGGATTTATTTTCTAGATCTTATAAATTAGAAACTAATAACATGAACATTACTACATGTCTTATCCAAGTATTTGAATATTTGTTGTGATTATGTAAATTTTTAAAATTTGATTGAGTTGGGTAGAGGTGTCAAAGTGCAAAGTGCCCTTATCCTTTGTGATTTTTCAAATCCTTTGCTACTGGCTGGTTCGAGCTAAAGCCCACATGATTGAATCTTAAATTTTCGAGTCCGGCCGACTATTGGGACAATTTATCTTTGCCTGCAATTAGAGATACTCTAACTCGACGAGCCAGATCAAATTAATTTCAAAGTTCTAAAATTTTGGTATTTCATTTCAACATCATTTGGTAAACATATATATATAAAAGGGTGAGCCGAATTACCCATATCTCATAAGCCATATGCATAAATACTCGATGGGATAAAAACATGCGAAATCAGGTAGGTTTATATTGTATGGACAAATATACCCTCAAATGTTGACAAAAGCTATCTGTGTTTTCTGTGTAAAATAACGAACTACGCCCGGAATCCAAAATATTTGTGCTCGGATACGATCGGATTCAGATATAGAAATTTCGGATATGAGAGCAAACGGAATCCGATCGGAATCCGACCGGATTCCGATCGGAATGATCGGATTCCTTATAGTATACTTGCATGCTCGGATTCATTAACATACCAATCGGATTACGTCGTGTGTATGGAATCGAGACATACACACCGACCGGATCCGATCGGTTATATAAATATATATATATATATATATATATATATATATATATATATATATATATAAATTATTTCGCCTTTGTAAGTGTCTCAAATTATTGTAGCATTCAATTCATTCACGTGAAACCGATATAATAGGGTGAATTTAGTACAATAATATGTCCGATTTTCTTGTTATTCTGATAACTTTGTACAATAATGAGCACGAATTCATTGTAGCTACGATAATTTCGTATAATTTGAATCCTCTATTGTTACAAAGATTCACGTGAATGCTACAGACACCCGTCATTTGTTGTTGTTTACCTTCTATAAAATTTGCGAATTCATTCATTCACATCTCATAACTTCATTTTTCAATATCATAAACTTTCCAATTGAAGTTGAAGCAGAGTATTTGAAGGAAAACCACGGAGAATTCAATCATTTTCCAATATCAAAGGTAATTCGCCAGCAACCCCAAAGAATAATATACTATATTTTGTACGTATATTTTGATTGAGAATTTTGTTTAAAATTTTTATTTATTCTTTCTTTATGTAGATGGACAATTGGAAATTCATTATTGTGAATTATGGTGGAGAGTTTGATAGTGATTATGCGTATATTGGCGGGTGTCGACAAATTGCCCAAATTCGGATCGTTTTCTTTGCGACCTCATATACTATATCAATCACGTATTGCGGCGATGAATTGAGCACGGATTATCAATTATTTTATTTATCCACATCTCGATATGGTGGGATATAAAATCATTGTTAACCGATGATGAACTGTTTGCTCGATTGTGCATGTCCAAGAATATCCAGCGTTTATGTAGTTCACAACACTACAAATATTGCAAGTGGATCAAACCGGAAGAGCCCAATCATTCGATCCACACGGAGATGCAAGGAGAATATTTACAAGATGTTCCAAGTATGCTTTACGGTGATTGGTTTTCAAATCCCAAAGGCACGCCACGGAGACAACAAGGCCAACAACTCCTATTCGAAATGATGATGTTGATGGAGAAGGCGAAGAAGAAGAATATGTACGAGACCAAAGATCTCGAAGAGACCGACTCGACGCTACTCAACGACCATCCGAACAATCAATTTTAAATAATACGTTTATTGATTTTGCGGATGGATTCGAAGAGAGGAGGACTTCCCAAACTATTATCTTTCTTTAATCCAAGCACCTATCCGAAGATGTCAACCAACCCGATCTTTGAAGAACTAACTAAGCGGTTAGTTCGGTCATTCCGCTCAACTGCGCACCTCACTTGTTGCTCGTGAAATGGACCCGACAAGGGATGGAGAATGGGTAGTAATTCATAGTACTATAGCAAAGATGACCTCTATCTTGCTTTGTTGGTGTGGGCGTATGGGCGGGGGCGAATACGTTGTTGGTCGCTTCGGATACAACACGATGACATTTAAATGCAAACACTCGAGAGGTGTAATTTTGAGTTACGAGCCCAACGAAGTAATATTTGGAAAGTTTATAAGTTTATATCTGAACACCAATGCCACCGTGATTTGGGTTGTGTTGGCCAATTAAAGGTTCATTCAAAGATAGTTGCAGCGTATTATGCTCGAAAAATGCTCACAATAGGTGAAATCATGAAGCCTAAATCAATTATGGCGAAGTTGAAACATGATTTTGGTATCCGCATCAGTTATGATTTGGCGTTGCGAGCCCGACATAAAGCGATTGAGTTGATATACGGTCGGCATGATCAGTCATTCCAAATGCTGTCGGGTTATCTGCAGATGTTGAGACAGACGAATCCCGGTACATTTACCGATTATGAGGTCGATGGTGATGGTCGATTCCGTATCATTCGTTGCTCGCGCATCTATTGCCCCCTTCTATTTTTGTTTAAGACCAGTGATCGTTGTAGATGGTACTCACCTCAAGGGAAAGAATAAGAGGATTTTATTTGTTGCAGTAACGAAGGATGCCAACGAGCAAGTGTTCCCGTTGGCATATGGTGTTGGGCCAATTGAGAATGATGAATCTTGGTCATGATTTATCTCATGCATCCAACGGGTATTTGGAAATACTGAAAACCTCTTAATTATCTCGGACGCACACGTGTCCATAGCTAACGCCATCGAGAGAGTATTTCCACAAGCTCATCACGCCTTATGCTTCTACCACTTAGTGAACAAGATCAAACAGTTTCGCAGCGGCACTGTGGTGGAAATGTTCCAAGAAGCTGCTTATGCATACGAGCCCAGACAATACCAACGTGCTATGTCTGCTATCGAGAGCATAAATGATAAAGCATACCAAAAACTGCTCCGTGTAGGACCAGAAAAATGGGCCCGTTCAAAGTCCCCCGTGAGCCGTTTTAGTTTCTTAACATCAAATGCAGCAGAGTCATTTAACTCTCGATTATTATGGGCGAGGCGTCTTCCAATATGCTCAATGTTGGAGGCAATCAGACTTGTAATTGAGCAGTGGTTCAACGATAGACGAGCAAAGCAAGACGTGGGTCGGACAACTATCTCACTGAGGAGACAGTAAAAAGCTTACAGTAGCGGTGTCGAAAAGTCATCGTTACTCTACGAAGAGGTCTACAAATGCAAAATATAGGGTGCAGTCTGGCGTTAGGAACTTCCTGGTCGATCTTCAACTCAAATCGTGTGATTGTCGAGAATTTAATCAAGACGGGATGTCGTGTTCACACGCAATTTCTGCCATTAAGTATGTTTTAATACTAATACTACACGTCGTTTTATTTTCATGTAACTCATACTAATACTTTTCATTGACAAGGAGGTAGGAGAATCCATCCACAATTACGTCGAATCATACTACACGACCAACACTTTAATTGAGACATACAGTGGTGCAGTGAATCATGTCCCTCAATACAATGAGTGGCTGGTTCCAAATGAGGTAGCTCAAGCGAATGTATTGCCTCCTATTGTGACAAGACAGGCTGAACGACCTAGAACAAGTCGGATTCCATCCTGTGGTGAAAGGTCTACAAGAAGAGTGTCTACAAACCATATGGGAAAATCGTCTAGCGATGAGCCTTGAGCACCAAAGAAATGCAGCCATTGTAGGGAACCAGGACACACACGAAGGACATATCCAAATCGAATGGATGAAAGCATAAACGATTAATTAAAGTTGTTGTATTTTTTAATATTTGAAGTTATTGTGTTTGGCACCTTTATTGTTATTCTTCTTTATATCATCCAATTTTATACATTGTGTTGTGCTATACTACTACTACTACTACTACTACTACTACTACTACTACTACTAATAATAATAATAATAATAATAATAATAATAATAATAATAATAATAATAATATTCGATTTCGCTGTTAAATGTCTGACGATCGAGTAATTTGGGTGGTAGTTAGTGCGATGGAGCTAGAGCATCTTGATGATTCGAATTGCAATTAGGAGTTTAAATAAATAAAAAATGTGGGAGAAGGCGCCATCGATTTTACCAATTTAGAGTGTTTTATTATGTAATTAATAAATCCTTGGATGGCTAATGTATTTTGAGGAAATGTATTGTTAATGTTTGAAAACAATTATGGTAAATAGATCACCGTTTGGTTTAATATTAAATAATTAAGCCACGAAGATATGTGAAATATATTAGCTGGGAAACTTAATTAATAGAAGAATTAAAGAATAAATACATTATTAAACAAGTCTAAGTGTCTTCACACAACTCAAAAATGGAAGCAGCTATAATTTTCCTATATGCTGGTATATGAGTACTCCCCCAAGTAATACTCGGCGATCCGGATATCACACGTTCAACGTACATGCATGCATATGGACCACAAGCGACGTCGTCTTTTTGGGAGAACTGGTTAGCAGGTGGCGGGATAGATAATCGAAGTGGCACAGTTTTTTTCGATATGCCCATATCGTTGAAGCTCCAATAATCAGCTTCATCCAGGATGAATCCAAATAAATGCAATATGGGAGCCATCTCTGGCGGTTTCTCTTCGCATGATCTTCTAATCTCCAATATATCGAATCATATAGATCAGCGTCGATCAAGCACTCGATAACAATGACGACGTAGTGTCCATCGATAAGGATATGTATAATCACCTATATAACATAATTATTACAAAATATATAAATTATTAAAATCAAATATATTAGAATTTAAATATATAACATGAGATTGAATTACAAAATCACATGTTGCATCTTTGGACCAATCGGTCATAGTGGATACTCCGTCGTGCCTCGATCGTGAAATAATACTCTCGGGGACCTTCCAACAACTTGAACAAGATTCCCAACCAACTTGAAGGATTATTGTTGAGACATTCAAATAATTTAATCGGACATTGAATTGAGCAAAACAATAAATAAATGAATGTAAATTATTGAAAAATCAATACTTACATAGAAGTCGATGTCCAATATAATCGTGTTTGCACTGTTCATGGTGGACAATACAGTATCGCCCTTGATCAGCCTAACTCTACAGCTCATCATGACCAGATCAATCGTCTACAATAAGAACAATTAAATGTATAAGTATTAATTAATTAATTCAACTAAAATAAATTCTGAATACTTAAAAATTCAAAGTACTTACGTCTGCAGATAATAAGCTGGTCGGCTTAAGAATATCCATGAAAAATGCCCGACAAAGAATTCCACCACTCTCGGAAATCATCATCGCATGTGGAGGGGTGGCTTCAAGGAAGACATTGAAGTTCGACACTAACGTCAGATCAAGTTCACACGGTTGGCCAGCAACAACATATGGAGATGATAGGGCCATCGATGGGAATCGCTGTCGACCACTCTTCACAGGTACGAACCGGTGTCACCACAATACTCGTCGTCTCTTCATCATCCCGATGTCATCCCTTCATCATTCACGATGTGATGCTTATGCAGGGCATCCCTAAAGTCATCCACTGGTGTCCATAATCGGACATTCCTATAGTAGTGGACTGCCGCGGGACTTGGAGGTCATCCCAATCGACACAATATCGTAGAAAATATCATTTGACTTAGAAATATTTAAATAAACACAAATAATTTAAATTATTTAATTAAATTGAACTTACTTGTCCACAATCACTAAAAATATCAAACATATCAGCGAATGAAGCTGAAGGTGGCTGTGATAAGCGGAGGTGGCTTCGATAGTAGCGGAGGTGGTGGCGATAGGAGGCGGGAGGTGGCTGCTGATAGGAAATATAAGGTGGCTCCTGATAGACACGAGGTGGCTCCTGATAAGAAGCACGAGGTGGATCTTGATAGGATGGCATGGCCTCAGTCCTACCAAACTCGTGCACAGAATGTCGAGCTGGCGCGTGCATGTCATCATCATCCGTCCCTCTCGAGAAGGTACGTCTACATCAGCTGATTGACGTGCCTCATCAACTGATGGTCGTGCCACGGGATGAGTATGACGATCGGATGGAGAATAGGTCGGTGTACGTCGTGAACTACCACAACGGATGACATCAATAAACTCCTTAAACCAACCCTTCGACCTCGTCGTAATCCGTACCTCAACCTCCTCAAGGTGCTTCCTCGATAGCTCAGCCACTCTCTGAGCATGTCTCTCTGATAGGTCCTCTAAGAACCGGTGATCGCCGCTGCTGCTCGAGGAAGAAGTCGGAGGATGGCCCCGTTTCTGTCTCTCTGTCTGACGAGATGTGGACGGTGCTCTCCGATCGGAGCCCTTGATACCATATGCGCTGTGCTGTGACTCCTCAATAATATGTTGTCTCGTACCACGTCTCGGACGCGAACGAGAAGTACCCTCGGAGGCACGAGAATCCCCCACATTGTCATCACTAATGACTCGTGCTCGTGGGGGAAATTGTTCCCCATCCCTCAACGGATTTTGGGGCTCTATATAGGGCACACCAAACGCCTCGTCGTGTCGGAGTGACATCGATGAGTATGTGGCCATTTCTTCTTCCGTAGCCAGTATGATCTGAATATCCCGATCGTCCTATATACAATTCAAATAAACAAGACTTAATCAAAATTAAAATAATAAATTATAACACAAATTTTAGGATATGCAAAAAGTAGTACCTGAGATTCAAATAAAATCGATAAATCATCGATTGAGGACTTGCTCTTGAATCTCCATCTCAAGCATCTAGGGTAAGCGGTGGTCACATATTTTCCAACAAATTTCACCTGACCGGTATGACCTCGAGCGACCCAACAACCAATGCCCAAGTGGTCCATAGAAATGGTATTTTCTTGGCTTGAATCGATATAGCGGTGACTCATACAACGATACGAATATACCCTACGAAATCTAGCGAATAAATCCAAATCATCGACCAATGCCGAGGCCCACGAGTCTACCAGCGCTCTGGGATCTACAAATAATAGCATCCCGTATAGCATAATAATATACGCAGCACGAAGGTATAAACTACCATCCACATCATCTATATGCACGCTCCTATCAGAAAAACACGCTACTAATTCCCAATAGATATATGATCGAGCAGTGACTCTAAACACCCGAACACGTTGCAATCGGTGCTCTCTACTAAGATTGAAAGACGAGCTTCCAAAACTTAAACCGGTGACTAGTGCATAGTCATGAACAGTAAAACAAACTCTCTGTCCGTTCATATGAAACCATACTAGACCATCATCTGTCATAATCTGACGGGAAATCACGTGGTGCAAAGCTATGATATTTTTTGCACCAGGCTTCCAGTTAAGTAAATGACCGAAGCATCTACTAGCAAACCTATCCAGTAATTCTTCACCACCAATCTCCAATAATCTAGTCTTAATGATATCTAAATAATTAATCCTATAATATGTGCTAATTTGGACAACAACATTTATCATCTCGGGTCTCAAATAATCAACATCACCCTAACAATAAAAACAATAAAGTGTATAAATATCATAAAAATAAAACATATAATAATGACATAATAAATCATACAAAGCATATTTAATTATAAAAACAATAGAGCTGTCTAAATTTCGTAAATAATGCTTAGTTGAACCTTCGAATTCAAATACATAAATTATTAAGAGATGAATCTAGTCCTTAAACAATTTTAGGAAATAATGGTTATAGGACCTCCTTATAAAATTTGGTAAAGTTAGGAGTTCACAATAATTTACTAAAATTGTCATAAGGATGTTGGTTGATCAAAGTAAATTAAGTTTCCAGAATTAACTTCTTAAACTAGTGATTGCATGGCAACCAGTATCTGACTAATTGAACTATTATTATTGACTAGTAATAGGGACATCATAGCAAGAATTACGATTAAACCATTATTTCGTCAGGTAGCTCGACAACTAAACTAATTAATTAGACATAATTAAATACAATTCAGAATAGCATAAACTATGATAAGCATAACTAAATACATAAAGTATAATAACTTTAGCAATACATAATTAAATACAATTCAGAATAGCATAAACTATGATAAGCATAACTAAATACATAAAGCATAATAACTTTAGCATATTAAATACATAATTAAATACAATTAAGAATAGCATAAACTATGATAAGCATAACTAAATGATAAGCATGATAAGCATAAACTATGATAAGCATAACTGCATGATAAGCACGTCCTATATACAATTCGAATAGAATAAATTATGATAAGCATGTAATAAACCATATTATAAACGCATAATAAGCACGTTAATCGCATAATAAGCACGTTAATAAACTATGATAAGCACGTAATAAACCATATTAAACGCATAATAAGCACGACCGCATAACTAAAACAACAATCCGATCGGTCGGTTTAAGGAATCCGACCGATCAGTTCGATCGGATTCCTTAAAAACCGATCGGATTCTGACGAGGAGAAGAGAGCGACGTACCTGAGAAGCCATGGTGCGATCCGAGAGAGGAATCCGACCGATCGGTGCGAGATTTTCGGCGATCCGAGAGAGGGAGAGAGCGATCCGGAGGGAGAGAGCAAGCGATCCGAGGAGATAGAAATCCGAAAGGGAGAGTGCGATCGGAGAGTGAGGGAGTGCGATCGGAGAGTGAGGGAGTGCGATCGGAGAGGGTGAGAGTGAAAATCCGAGTGAAGAGGAACGTCTGTATATAGCGGGTTCGAATCCGATCGGATCCGATCGGCAATGAACAATCCGATCGAATCCGATCGTCGATCGGATTCTATACTCGATCAAGATTCGAGTCGACACATTCGAGGCGTTGTTTTTGCGGTTTTTCGACTTTAAGTCAACTCCGATCTCAGCTTTAATCATTCACCCGATCAGATAATATTTTTTTCAAGGGTATTTGGGGTATCCCTTCCTGATTTCACATGTTTTTATAACGTTTGGATATATATTCATATTGCTTATGAGATTTGTGTAGTTTTCCCTATTGACACTATATACAAATGAAATTGCATTTCCTAATTTACTATCATTAATAATAGTATTATCATATTAAAAAATGAGATGTAACACAAAAATATAACAGTTCTTGATCGAATGGAGCGGTTATGAAAGCAACTAAACGAAAAGTAAACCAACCCGCTTTGGTACATGAACCTTGAGAAACACACATGACTAAGTAGTGCCACAATTACTGCATAAAGACAAAGAATCTTTGAATGCATCAACATCTTCACTCTCACATCTACACTTTGTTTAGGAATATTAACGATTGATTGAGAAACCATTTTGGTTCATGAACCTACGCACCTATCTTGCTTTGATGAAAAGATCAATCCATGAAGTGTTAAGAATAAATCTTAGTATATATTTCCTCTCTTTTAGTATATATCTTTTCCTTGTAGAGTTTGATATGAGCCTTAAATTACAGATCTCTTTGTTGTAATCTGGTTCTATTTAATAGTGGAAATACACCTAATCTCAACCAAGCAGTGAGATTATTTTCCCTCTCACACTCTTTCATGGTATCAGCCTAAACACTAAAACCCTAGAACTCTCCATGGCCGCTGTCAACCCACCTCCTCCGATTCTCTTCCAATTGCCACCATGATTCATATGGTGACAATCAAACTCTCCTCTACCAATTTTCTTCTATGGAAACGGCAGGTCATCCCTATGCTCACTAGCTTCGACTTGCTCGGGTTCGTTAACAGCTTCGTAATCGCGCCACCACCTCAGCTCCCTCCGCCTCCGGTGAGACCGCCCCTAATCCCGCTTACACCAAATGGCTCTCTACGGATCAGCGTCTTCTCGGTGTTCTTTTCTCGACGCTTTCCGAAGAAGCCATGGCTGAAGTGGTCGAGTGCACCACCTCCAGCGAAGCTTGGATGGTGTTAGACGCTGCCTTCTCCCACTCTTCTGTCTCTCGCATTCATCAGTTACGTGAGGAGCTCCTCTCTCTTCGCCGCGGCTCCCTTTCCGTAAAAGATTATGGTGCACGCTTCAAAGGTCTCTGCGACCAACTCTCCGCCATTGGCAAACCAGTCGACGACTCGGACAAGAGCCACTGGTTTCTGCGTGGTCTCGGTCCTCAATTTGCGAATTTTGCTGACACTCGGATGTCTATGCAGCCTGTTCTATCCTTCTCGGCTTTGCTGCATCAGGCCATTCAATTCGACTTGATGTCGAAAGCCATGGACTCCTCTGATTCCTCATCTCAGGTTGCTTTCACAGCCTCTACTCCTCGATCTTCTTCGTCTCAGCCCCGACACTCCGGCAATGGTGGTCGCTCATCTGCTTCTTACGGCAATGGTGGCCGTTACTCAAATGGCTGCGGTGGTCGCCGGTGGTCGTGGTCCGCCTCAAAGCCCTGTTGTCGGTTATCGTGGTGAGCATTATGCGATAAATGTCCGTTGTATCGTGATCGTGCAGCCTCTACTCCGCAAACCTTGCTGAAGCTTTTACATCCTCTTGCAACGTCTCGGGTTCTCTTACGATTGGTTTGTAGACTCGGGAGGCGTCGGCTCACATGAAATCAATCCGTCTTCTCTTGACAACATTCAACCATATTCGGTAATGGCGGTGTTGTTGTTGGTAACGAAAATTCTTTATCCATTTCTCATACTGGTTCTACCTTGATCAATAATGGTGTTCGTCTTCTTGATGTTTTAGTCGTGCCCACATCACCAAGAATTTGCTCGATTACCAAACTAACTCACGACTATCACATTGATGTGCTTTTCTCTCGATCGTATATTTGTTATTCAAAATCGAACCACAAAGAAAGCCATCGCAGGGACATCTTGATCGTGGGCTCTATGTGTTGGACCGCTGCACACCGCCTCGTCATTGCCGTGACTTCCGGTCGATCGAGGCGATTCGAACTTTGGCATCTTCGTTTGGGGCATGTCCCATTTCATGTTATCTCTTTCTTAATAAATTAGGGCATTTATCATCACCTCTTTATTGCCCGCTCCAGACTCGCTTCTCCTTGTCGACTTGCGAGAGCAAACGTCTCGATTTTGATTTGAATGATAAGCGTCTGCCTCTGTTTTGGATTTAATACATTGTGACTTGTGGGCCTGCACTGTGACTCTGCTGATGGCTTTCGTTATTATGCTGCATTTATTGATGACTTCTCTCGGTTTACGTGGTTTATCCTTTGCGAAAAATCGATTTCTATAATGTGTTCATTAAATTTCATGCGTTTGTGTGCAATCGGTTTTACCGACATTAAACAATTTCGAGTGATGGAGGTTCGAATTTGTCAACCATCGTCTTCGTGCCTCTTTGATTCTCATGGCATCCATCATCGCCTATCTTGCCCATACCCCTCAACAAAATGGGCGCGCGAACGAAACAGGCACATTACGAAGCGGGACTTTCTTTGCTATTTCAAGCTCATGCTCACGCAATTTTCGGTTTGGCGCCTTTGCCACGGCAACTTATATCATCAATCGATTGCCATCATCGCATTGCATGACAAATCGTCGTTCGAACTTCTATTTGATAGTGTGCCGCACTATCAAATTTCAAGCCCTTCGGTTGTCGTGTGTTCCCGTATTTGAGACATTATTACATTGGATTTGTATCTTGAAAGCGGTTTGGTTGAGCTTGTATACAATGTTTCTGCTTACCACTATTACAATCTCTATCCGAATTGAATACTTGATTGCATATATCGTGTCCCTTATCTCGTATATAAGTTAGATCATACGATGTGTAGAAGATCACGAAGTTTGTATGATTGGTCGAAGCTTAATGAGATATAAAAGTTTCACAAATGAGACAACTTGAGGACGAGTTGTCGGTATAAGTGCGGTATAGATAAGTGACTTGACTTGGTTGCTTGTCTATCTTTGGTGCGTCTCGACGTATTGAAGGATCACAAAGTGAGATGAGTTTTTCTATCGGCCGTCGTGAAGAACCAAGATCTCGGTGACTTACGTTGATCTAAACCTCGATAAGGTATTAGATGAGTATGAGTTCTTGACCATCACTTTGACTTGTTATGGGTGAGGGTTATATGTTCTAACCAAGATTCTCCGCATCTTGGGTGGTGGCGATCTTGTATGTCATGCTAGTTATCTCAGACGAGTCACCGTATCCGTTTAGGATGATGGCGTCCCTTAAGGAGCTCAAAGGTTTATTGTACTAAACCCCGCAGTTGAGTTAGCTCAAGTACAATAATAAGGTTGAGTGGTACCGCTTAAGGAATTGAAGATATTAATTATTTTAAGCGATGATTGCTATAAATGATTAATGGACGTTCGATATCTTAAATACGGGATTCGTAATGTCTAAGTGCAAGCCCGACTCAACTTTGTAATAAAGGGTAAGTCAAGATTTATTCTCTAGTGGCATGAATAAATGTTTATAAATTAATTTATGTTCGGGTGAACATAAGATAATTAATTTATTTGAGGCCCATCTTTATTCCTTGCATTTGATCCTGGCCGGCCCATCCAGGGCCCGTTGCTCTTGGAAGAAATCGGCCCCCTCCGCTCTCAAAGGAAAGATTTTATTCTCTTTATCCTACAAGGATATAATTATATTTATGGTATATGCATAGATCATTTCCTTATGGGATTAAGGTAGTGCATTATAAATATAAGGTAAGAGATAGAATCAAGGCTAATCCTCATAATTTGGAGCATTATTTTCGTCCACCATCACTGTGTGATTCTCGAAAATAAGCTAGGGTTTGAGGGTGATTTCTTGTAGTATTCTCCATAGATCGTCCTCACTCGACGTTGGAGATTGGGCATCCGGGATACAGTCCAGAAGGTCAAAGCACGAGTCGATCGTTCCGTTTCGACCGATCCGTTCATCCCGTTCGATCCACCTCGACAGATCCAAAGGTAAACACGAGAAAACCCCGTGTTGTAATTAATTATTTAGACACATGCTAGGAATATAATCAATGTATGGTGAATTAAATATCCAAGATAGATCCTCGGGGCGAGGGCTTAACATATGTTTTCCCTACATATTCACCTCACAAGATTGCTCCACGCAGCACGCCATGCATTTTCTTGGGATATAGTTCTCTCTATAAGGGTTTTCGATGCTACGATCCTAACGCTTCTCGCACATATATTACGCGTCATGCTCAATTTGACGAGACATATTTTCCTTTTGTTTGCGACGAGCCCAAGTTTTGTGCTCTTTTTACGTGTCTTGTCTAGGTCTAGATCGAGTCTTTTGTGTCTTTCTTGTTGTGTTTTGTGTGCGGAGGACACATTGGTCCGCAGGGACAAGGCGGGCGTAAATGGGCAGAAGGAGTGGAACTTGCTTGGCGGGTGAATAGAGATACGATGCACCTCGAGGCACAAAGAGCTTAGCTCACACCGGCTTCAAACTCCGAGTTGTTCCGTTTCACGGCGTGACCTCCTTGCTGACCGCATGTTCAATCTCCGAAGGGTAGGCTAATGGGCAAGCGAAGTGAAGAAGGCGAGCAGAGACCAAGAAGAAGAAGGAGGCGAGAGGCGGAGGGAGGCTAATGGGCAAGATACGCGAGATCCGGGCGAATCTCGCTAAATCCGGAAAGGATGCTACCGACATCGAATCTCATGATATCCGGAGGAGATCACCTCGGATCCGTCAGGCAAGGAAAGGCGCCGATCAACAAGGAAAACCTACAGATTGTCCACCCATGGGCCATAAACCATCGTCGATCTCTACAGGCTATATATATGGATGAAGGTGCGACTTGTGCGCTCTTCCGTTCCAACTCTCACTCTTATTATCAAATTCACCATCACCATCACATATTAAGTCCTTCGGGCAAACACTTTATTTACTTTGTCGTATGTTTTGCTTGCAGCACTTTGGCTCATGGTTTATTTCGATCAAGTAATAGTAAGTTGGTTCCGTTTAATTATGGTTTCAATTAAATGTTGCATGTTTATTTATTTTATGTCTAGCTAAGTCTTTATTACGGTTTGGGCGTGACTAAGTGGAGCATGATTAATATAACTCGAGAGGTCTAAGTAGGGCATTACGATGCGCATGCGTGTGTTCCGAAGCACTAGGTCTGGGCAATATATAACTTAACCAAACTCGGTGTGTTAGTTGTAAATAACATAGTGGGTAAGGGAGGGTTGCAAGTAATAATTGGATTAAGGTGTCGGGTGTCCCGCATCCCAAATAGTACGACTGGTGTGGGCGAGTTGGAGTAGTCATAGCAGCTGCCTTTGCCAATACCGAGTCCATCTAGATCATAACGCTACCTGTAGGTTTACATGTACTGAGGTGTCCTCGTGCATGGGCATTACGGGTTAGATAGTTTGCATAGGGTGTCCTTGCCTTCTTTACACGAAAAGAATAGATTTGGAGGGTGCGTCGTGGGCGTGGCGCGACAACGGGTCACGACGTATGTCTCTTATAACCGGTTGATGCATGTCATGTAGAAAACCTTTACACCTAGGACCCGAGTATTAATCGTCTTCACGGTTGTTGCCCAAGCCGGACTCGTCTTATTATTTGATATTCCTTTGAGTTTGTTTGAGTTACTTTAGTCTTATCTATAGTGACCAAGATAGTTACACCACTCTCATCCCTTTTAAGTGACATCGTGACATCGAGATTGCTACACCAACTCCTCGTGGGATTGACCCTATACTTATCGGGCTACGCTGTGATGGGCAATAGGTTATAAATTTATTTTGAGCGCTAAGCGATGATGTCGAATTGGCGCCGTTCTTGGGGAGTTGCGCATTCGGTGAGTATCTCTATTTCTTGAATTTATATTGTTTTCTTTATTGTATGCTACGACCTAACCTTGCGGGAGAGAACGGAGGACTTTTATGCGATCACGAGATCGAAAAGCACGCAGCGGAGGAGAGCGGCGATGACGGAGGGCACGATAAGTTGCGAGGAAGCTAATCGAAGAGAACCCGGAGGCAATACGATGGGTGAACAACCACAAGTAAGCGAACATTGAGGAAATGGTGTTCCCAACAACGAAACACGAGGCCAACGGGCATCACTGTCGCGATCAATGGCAACCGGGAGATGAAGCATTCTTCATCCAAATCCTCCCAATTCAGGTGACATGCCCGGGAGGATCCACAAACATTTACAAGATTTCGAGATGGCGTGTGGGACTATCCGCGCCAATGAAAATCTTGGAGAGTATGTGAGATTAGTGTCATTCCCGCTCTCGCATGATGGGGCGAGAGAATGGCTCTACACTTGCCGTTGGAAGTGTGACCACGTGGGCACAACTTCACTAAAGTTCCTCGAGAAGTACTTTCCGCCCGTATTCGTAACATGAGGAAAGGATAAGCGACATCAAAATGGGCACGGAGAGACCTTTATGATTCTTGGGGAAGGTTTAAGCAACAGAAGTGAAATGCCCTCAACATCAAATTCGGATCATGATCGATCCAATATTTCATGGCGGGTTGAGGCAGCGAGAAAATTTGGGTGAATGCAGCTTGTGGAGGATCAATCTTGAATAAAGTTCCCGGTGAGGCCTTTAGACGTTGGGCGAGATGGTCAAGAAAGCAGAGACGAAGGAGGAGAGTTCCGAGGCAAGTCACCGCTTCTTCAACCGTGGCGACCAAGGCGGATAAACTCGTAACTGCTCGACAAGTTCATAACCAACAAAGGACCAGGGCAAGGGCAAAAGCTAAAGTTTGCCAAATATCTTGTTGTCGTGACACGTCACACTGATCAACGCCCACACTATTTGAAGAAGAAGAAGTCAATGCGGTGGGTCGAGAATGGTAATGGGCAATCTGACGCGAGGAGATATGATCCAAACTCTCGGACCTACAACCGGGATGGAGGAACCACGAAAACTTTAGGTGGTCTAACAACCAAGCGAGGCGGGACAACAACGACAATAATGCGGAGGCGGGACAACAATGACCATACGAAATAATCGGCGTGACCAAAGCGGTGGGCCATCGTTGACCGAACTTGCACACTATGGCACGAGAAAATATGAAGGCTCAACAAGAGAACGAGAAATTCAAGGTCGAGACAAGAGGAGCCCTCCAGAGCCTTGGGAACCAAGTTTCCCAATTGACGGCCGTAACCCGTCTTGAGAAGAAGCAAGGAAATTTACCTCCTCAAGTAGAGGTAAGCGAGTTAGCTCAACTGAATCTTTGTAGCCACGAGAAGTGGGAAGAAGCTGCCGAGAGAAGTTTTCATACCGAAGGACGACACGTACATGCACGAAGTGGAAGATCTCACGAGAACACAATGGTCGAGATGACAATGATCAAGAGGAATCGCCCAAGGAAAAGGCGTAAAAGAAGAGGCAATCATTGAGCCAACCTATGTCAAACCTAATCCTGGGTTTTACCTCCCTTTCGAGCAGATTGGCGAAGAAGGAGAGAGAAAGAAATGAGCGAGATGTATCGCGTGTTTGGAAGGTGAAAATTAATATACCGCTCATCATCGCCTGGGCACGATGCCAAAATGGGCAAAGTTCATGAAAGAATTGTGCACGAGAAATGTGAAATACAAAGATGATGCAAAATTCCAAGTGGGAGAAAATGTATCCGTCTTGCGGCGGAAATTGTCCGAAAGTGTGGAGATCCGGGGATGTTTTCATTCCTGCGTAATAAGCAATACGAGGATCGAAAGGGCCATCTTGGATTTGGGGCATCTATAAGCGTCATGCCCTTGTCAATGTTCAATGAATTAAAGGTGGGAACCACAAGCCAACACGAGTGGTTATCCATTAGCGAGACGGTCCAGCGTTTATCCGTAAGGAATCATCGAAGATGTATTGGTCAAAGTGGAGGAACTCATATTTCCGCCGTTTTCTACGTTCGGATATGGGCACGATGGGTAACAAATCATCGCTTATGCTCTTGGGTCGACCATTCATGAAGACGGCCGGGACCGGATCGATTAAACACGGGCAAGTTATCTTGTGAATTCGACGGCGAGGCGGTGACCTTCAACATCTTCAAGGCCATGGAGCATCCGATTGATATTGAGGTCGTGGAATTCATTGATCACATTGAACCCATGGTGGGAGACATCCATGCGAGATAGGTTTACAAGATCCGCCGGATGCGACAATTCAAAGTGGTCTTAAGGAAGGAGACACTCGAGGAGAAGACTTCACGGACAATGTCGGGAGGCCCCGCTTTGTTTGGCGGCGAACCCGAGGGACTCAAGTGGTCAATATACCGAACATGCCCAAGCCGGGGAAGAAAAGCTCGTTCCATCCCCATGAGAGCAATCAAACTCGAGCTAAAGACTCTTCCTCACCACCAAGTACATCTTTCTAGGGAAGGACGACACCTTGCCCGTGATCATCAATGCTAAACTCAGTCCGAGTCAGGAGGAAGCTGTGAGAAGTGTTATCGGGCAATACAAGGAAGCTATTGGATGGACATTGGCCGACATCAAGGGCATCGATCCTTCCATATCGTTCACAATATTCGATGGAAGAAGAAGCCAAACCAAAGACGCGATCAACAAAGGAAGTTGAACCCAGCTATGAAGGAGGTAGTCATGAAGGAGATCTTGAAGCTTCTCGACTTGGGCATCATATATCCCGTATCAGACAGTAAATGGGTCAGCCCAGTACACGTCGTGCCCAAGAAGTCGAGCATTCGGTGGTGAAAAAAAGAAAGGAGAGCGATCCCAACAAGGCTCAAAACAGGTTGGAGGATGTGTATTGACTATCGAGCTCAACACGGTGACCCGAAAAGATCACTTCCCATTACCTTTCATTGACGAGATGCTGGAAAGGTTAGCTGGAAACAAATTCTTTTGTTTTTTAGACGGATACTCGGGCTACATGCAGATATGGGTTGCCCAAGGTGATCAGGATAAAACTACTTTCACATGCCCATTCGGGACATTTGCCTACAGAAGAATGCCTTTCGGCTTGTGTAATGCCCCAGGGACATTTCAACGATGCATGATGAGCATCTTCTCGGACCTATTGGAGAAATGCATCGAGGTCTTTATGGACGACTTTACCGTCTATGGGGAATCATTCGATGAGTGCTTGACAAATTTGGAGGTAGTCCTACAGAGATGTGTCGAAAAGAATTTGATCCTAAATTATGAGAAATGTCATTTCATGGTACAAGAAGGATTGTTCTTGGGCACGTGGTGTCTGAAAGAGGATAGAAGTAGATAGAGTTAAAGTAGAGATCATCGCCAATTGCCCTATCCGACGATGAAAGCAAGTCGAGGTTTCCTTGGGCACTTGGGTTCTATGAAGATTTGTGAAGGACTTCGCAAAGATCGCCCAGTAGCGTGACACGACTACTCCGTAATGATGTACCATGGGAATTCGATGAAGAGTGTAAGATAGCTTTTGATACTCAAGAATAACTTAATTTCAAAGACCGATCATTCAACCCCGATTGGGGCATGCCGTTTGAAGTTATGTGCGACCTAGCGGATATGCCGTGGGAGCCGTCTTGGGACAACGAAGAGGAAAGGAAAGTCATGCTATATACTATGCCTCAAGAACTCTCAATGCAATTTCAACGCAACTACAAGACGACCGAGAAAGAGCTCTTGACGGTCGTCTTTGCTTTGAAAAATTTAGATCATATCTCATGGGGCCAAGACAATCGCTCACACCGATCATCCGCCTGAGATACACGATGGCGAAGAAGGAGTCAAAGCCACGACTAATCGATGGATCTTGCTTCCAAGAGTTCGATGTAGAAATCAAAGACAAGAGTGGAGCACAAAACCTTGTGGCCGACCACTTGAGTAGGATATTGAAGGGGAAGACCGGTGCCCATTGCAGACCTTCCACAAGAACATTTGTACTTTATTCGAGGCACGACGGAGTTCGAGCCATGGTATGCAGATTTGGTGAATTACAAAACCACCGGAGAACTCCCCGTTGGGCTCACTACGTATCAAAGAAACAAAATCAAAGGCATTGTCGTGCCTACATATGGGATGATCCTACTTATGGAGAAAGTGCGCTGATCAAGTTTTGCGACGATGTGTGCCCGGCCGAGATCAAAGACATTACGAATCATCACACTCCAAAGAATGTGGAGGTCACTTTGGGCACAAGAGGACGAATGAAAGGTTTTAGGCAATGTGATTCTTCGGCCCACGATATTCAAAGATGCTTATGAATTTGTGTAAGCAATGCAAAGAGTGTCAACAAGAAGGAAATATCACAAGAGGAATGAGATGCCCATGATACCTATCCTTCCGTCGAAATCTTTGATGTATGGGGATGGACTTTATGGGACCATTACCGAGCTCGAGGCAATGCGACATCTTGTTTGCGATGGATTATGTCTCGAAATGGGTTGAGGCCAAGACAAGTGCCACTAATGACTCAAAGGTAGTTTCACTTTTCTTAAAGCTAATATCTTCAACAGGTTCGGCGCCCAAGGCAATTATCACGATCATCGAACCCATTTACGCAACACTACTATCACCAAATTGTTCGAGAAATACGGTGTAACCCATCGTGTGACTACTGACTACCATCCGCAGGCTAATGGGCAAGCGGAGTTGTCCAAATGTAATAATCAAGACTATATTGAGGAAGGTAGTGGGACCTACGGTGGGATGGAGCACTCGTCTTGATACGCTATGGGCATCTGAGTAATCGCATACAAGACCCCTGGGCATGTCACCATACCGAATTGTGTTCGCAAGATGTGTCATTTACCGGAGAACTAGAGCACAAGGCATTTTGGGCGGTGAACAAGCTCAACTTTGATTGGGACCGTGATGGCTAAGCTAGAAAGCTTGACTTCAAGCTGGAAGAAATAAAATTTGAGGCTATGACAATGCCGCTCTATATAAAGAAAGACTAAAGAAGGCACATGATCGCCTTATCAAAGCCAAGTCATTCGAGCAAGGGCAATTGGTGCTTTTATACCAGTCTCGATTCAAGTTGATGTCGGGCAAGTTAACAAGCAAGTGGTGCGGACCATATGAAGTCAAAACTCAATTTCCGAATGGAGCTGTCGAGATCGTAGATCTGAAGACGAGAAAAACCTTCAAGGTCAATGGACAGCGTCTGAAGGCTTACTATGGGCATCACGAGGTAGATCCAGGGGAATTGCATCAAGTGCAAGCCCTCGATGGGGGAGAGTAATAAAGAGGTCTGGTCGAGCCACGACGATAACCATACCGCCGTGAGGCAACCCGACTGTATTTTAATTGCTTTCGTTGTGGTTTTCTCTTTTGTTTTTGTTTTTGCCCCCATTTTGCGTGTGGTGTTCTGTTGGTCAATCTATAGGAACATTTGTGATCATGATCGAAGAGGGCAAGATGAGACGCTAGACATTCGCCGTGGGCAAGAGGGTGAGTTCTGGAACAAGTGGCAGGCGGTTGTCAGGAGAAAGGACGTAACGTCCCTTATAACTGGCCACTCCATAATTACCTCACCCACGTCGCCTCAACCTCTGCAAATTCTCCCTCTCTCTCACCTGAGCCTTAAAGAAGAAACCCTCCCCATTTTCAAAAAAAAAATACCGCCCAGAAAACGAGCCAAACCACCAAAAAGCTCCCGATTAATCCTCCGAACCAAAGGAAACCACAGAGCTAAAATCAAGACAATGGCGACCCTCCGAGACTCCTACTACCCCGAAATGCCTAAAAGCCCGTCTCAGTTAACTCAGGGACCTAGAAAATAATAGAGAGCAAGCGCCTCCCGTAAAGCGGCCGGAGGAACCACCGATGGAAGCGGTGGCGAGGCCTAAGAAGAAGGCGGCGAGCATACAGGAGAAGGCGTCGTGACGAAAGGAGGAAACCCTGAGACGGAGGAATCCACCTCGCATTTAAGCCGACGAAGCAAGAGGCCGCCGGCGAGAAGGAGAAAAGCGCAGAAGAGAAGAAACCCCACCGAGAAAAACTCAGGGCACCGAGAAAAGCCTCGTCGGAGCTGCCTCCACCTTCAGGAAGAGAACTCGGGGTACCTTGCGAAGATGGCATCACCTCCTCCCGAAAAAGGAAAACCGTCTTGACCACGGAGAGGCCACCCAGGGTTCAACACCACCACCGATGAGGGCATTGTAAAGCCCAGGCCGCTGACATGGAGGTCTTTGGAGAGTCCGGGGTTAAGGATGAGGTGAAAAGTTTTCGCAAGGATTGGATGGGGGCGTTTTGGAATGGCAGGACGGTGTACATCACATCGGGCGAGGAGTTTATTCAAACTCTCGAAATAAAGAACCCGCATAAAGTGAAGTCACCACGATCGCATCAAATTTAAGTCGATGGGCAACAACTGCTTCTCTCGTGAACAACTTCAACTCGCACCACGGCATGATGTAAGTTTTGAGACGAAGACCACAGTACAAGGAGGCTTTCACCCACGCCCCAGCAGCACAGGGGAGGTGGAATGAAAAATGGTCATCGATTGGTGCAGGCACAACGTTGAAGTCGGGGATACACTAGCGGCAATGAGTGAGGAAACGCGCTAAGGACGTGCCATCGCCATCGTCCTACGCTTTCTTGGGGAAGGTGGACGAACAACTCCATCTCCCAAAGGTTGTTCATCTTGTGGTGCATGTGGCATGGCCACAAGGTGAACTTTGCCGCGTTTGCAGCTGCCCATTTCAAGGACATCCTGACTCATCCTAAGCAGAGGATCTCTCTTGCCCATTTGGTGACCGTGTTGGCCACGAAGTCAAGGCATCTTGGACGGGCGAATACCGACACGAAGTGGAGCCCGAGTGTATATTGACACAGCTATGTTGAAACGGATAAAGGATATATACTACGACCGTGACGGAAACCCGGTCTTCACTTGAGCCGACTTGATGACTGCGACCCCTCACCAGTCGCCCAGTCAACCAGAAGAGGATTCAAAGATAGCCAGGAGGAGGATGATGACATCAAAGCCCGCTTGACCAGGATGGAGGAACAACGGAAAGCGACCCATGATGCCCTGATAGCCTACTTTGCCTTTGGATTCATGTATCCAAACCCTCGACCTTTGTCCTCACTTTTTGTTTTTGTTTCTGTTTTGTTGTTTTTGTTTTGTTTTGTTTTGTTTTGTTGTTTTTTTGTTGTTGTTGGTGGTCAACCCTTTCTCGCCCATACTTTGCCCAAGGCAAAGTGTGAGTGAAGGGGTTCGTCTGTTTTGTTTGTTTGAGTTAAGAGTGGTCCCTCTCGACCCACTTTGCCCAAGGCAAAGTGTGTGATAGGGGGCCGCCCCTTCTTTCGGTTTGTTTAGATTGTTTGTTGTTTGTGTTCCTCTTGTTCACCCACTTTGCTCAGCGCAGTGTGTGAGTCAGGGAGGGTTTAATTTTGTGTCGATTGGCATGTTTAAATTGGTGGGATTGATTGTCACGTATTTTGCTTTGTTGTGAATAATGCTAGTAGTTTTAGGAATTACGTTTGAGCATGACCATTATGTAAATAAGGATGGCGAATTGAATTTGAGCACACATGGTGAGATTTGAGCTTAAAGCTGTTGTATCTTGATCAACACAGTTTCCTTTCTTGTGTGATTATTGACATCTTCATTGGGCTTTTGCTAGAACTTGCGTGCCTCTTATGTCGAGGCCTTATTGACTTAGTTAAAACATTTAGATGACTTAGGCAATTTTTCTTTCAAATAGCCAGGCCAAAAATGTCCTACCTCTTGTTAATCCCTCGTTCAGCCCCTCGAGCTTAATAATTTCTTTCACTCACTTAAATTAGCACGGAAAAGAAGCTGCCGGTCGATTAGACTCGGGAGCTAATAGAAGAAGAGGCAAACAAAAGGAAGAAACGGTAGCCTAGTAATGGGCGAAAAAAAAAGGGTTTACCGAATTTCAAAGAAATGGGCAAAATGCCCAATATAAAGAAGGTACCAGAATCGAAAGAAAAATGAAGGACTTGAAATAAAGAATATATATTGATGAAGTCTAAGATGGTTGTCTTTGAGGCCCGTAAGAAAAAGCGAAAAGAAATCCATGGAGGACAAAATAAATTCCTCGAACACGAGTCCATAATGACCTTAGCCTCGTTCCAAAAAAAATTCCCACCTATGTCTTAAGCCCATTACAACCAAATAAAAGACTGGGATGAATGTTTAAAACTTTGTCTAAGCGGTGAAGATGGTAGAGACACATAAACTATGGCATAGTCGAAATGAAAGATGTCTGGCGTATACACTAGCTTATACACAAAGTGCAGTGTTGGTAAGGAAAATGCCCAATATGCTCAAATTGTATTTTGACTTGTTTGATGGTCGTTGCTTGAATAGAGTCTACTTGAATTGCTAGTTTGTTACGATGAAGCTTATATTGGCGAGATATCCTGCTTTGTGAAATGTGCTAACCTTTTACATTTTGAGTCTTTTCTTTCTTTCTTTTGTCTTGGGCAAATACGCGTGCATGCTTGAGACAAGCATGTTTAAAGTGTGTGTGTGTGTGAGCCCAAGTTTTGTGCTCTTTTTCATGTGTCTCTGTCTAGGTCTAGATCAGTCTTTTGTGTCTTTCTTGTTGTGTTTTGTGTGCGGAGGACACATTGGTGCGAGGGGACAAGGCGGGCGAAATGGGCAGAAGGTGGAACTTGCTTGGCGGGTGAATAGAGATACGATGCCTCGAGGGCACGGAGCTTAGCTCGCGGCACGGCTTCAAACTCCAGTAGCTATTTCGTTTCGCGGCGTGACCTCGCTACACCGCACAGTTCAATCTCGGAAGGGTAGGCTAATGGGCAGCGAAGTGAAGAAGGCGGCGAGACCAAGAAGAAGGAGGCGAGAGAAGGCGGAGGGAGGCTAATGGGCGAGATCGCGAGATGCGGGCGAATCTCGCTAAATCCGGAAAGGATCTTGTACCGACATCGAATCTCATGATATCCGGAGGAGATCGCCTCGGATCCGTCTGGCGAGGAAAGGCGGCCGATCAACAAGGAAAACCTACAGATTGTCCAGCCCATGGGCCATAAACCATCGCCGATCTCTAGGCTATATATATGGATGAAGCGCGACTTGTGTGTCTCTTCCGCGTTCCAACTCTCGCTCTTATTATCAAATTCACCATCACCATCACATACATTAAGTCCTTCGAGCAAACACTTTATTTACTTTGTCGATGTTTTGCCGACGACACTTTGGGCTCGCCGTTTATTTCGATCAAGTAATAGTAAGTTGTTTCCGTTTAATTATGGTTTCGATTAAGCATTGCATGTTTATTTATTTTATGTCTAGCTAAGTCTTTATTACGGTTTGGGCGTGACTAAGTGGAGCATGATTAATATAACTCGAGAGGCCTAAGTAGGGCATTATGATGCGCATGCGTGTGTTCCCAAGCACTAGGTCACGGGCGATATATAACTTAACCAAACTCGGTGTGTTGGTTAAATAACATAGTGGGTAAGGGAGGATTGCAAGTAATAATTGGATTAAGGTGTCGGATGTCCCGCGTCCCAAATAAATACGGTTGGTGTGGGCGAGTTGGAGTAGTCATGTTGCGCTTTTTACGATACCGTGTCCATCTAGATCATAACGCTGCACAGTAGGTTTACATGTCTTGAGGTGTCCTCGATGCGTGGGCATTACGGGTTAGATAATTTGCATAGGGTGTCCCTCGCCTTCTTTACGAAAAGATAGATTTGGAGGGGTGCGTCGTGGGCGTGACCCGTGACAGGGTCCTGACGTATGTCTCTTATAATCGGTTGATGCATGTCATGTAGAAAACCTTTGCACTGGGGACCGAGTATTAATCGTCTTCCGCAGTTGTTGCCCAAGCCGGACTCGTCTTATTATTGATATTCCTTTGAGTTTGTTTGAGTTACTTTAGTATTATCTATAGTGACGAAGATAGTTACACCACTCTCGTCCCTTTAAGTGACATCGTGACATCGATTGCTACACCAACTCCTCGTGGGATCGACCCTATACTTATCGCTGGCTACGCTTTGTGATGGGCAATAGGTTATAAATTTATTTTGAACGCTAAGCGACAGCATGTCACCGCCTCGACTCTGCTACTCCTTGCACTCGGTTGGATAGTACATCCTTCTTTGAAAGCTCTCGTGGCTCGGCTCGGTCGCCATCCCTTCGCCGCCTCGCCACCTTAAACGGTGCACTTCGCTCACCCGATTTGCTGCCATCTCGTTCTCCTGTGGCTTCCTGCGAAAATTGATGACGATCCACCTACACCGCCACAATCTCCTCCGGGTCCCGACCCTCCTACACCACCTATTCCCTCTGCAGCCGCACCTCGGGCACCCCACCATTATAGTTCTTGATAAGCGCATTTTACACGTTTATAGTTGATATTTGAAGATGAGTTTAGCTCGTTTAATGTGCGTTTACCTATCGATTCTTAATGTTTTATCTATTTCTAGAAGATCTTGCTCTTGGGTGATCTTTTGGTGTTGTGTAGGTCCATATGTTGAAAATCGAAGCAAGGAGCGGCGCGAGCCAAAATACACATCGACTGTTTAGCGACCAGCCTGGCGGTCGTTAGGCTGGCCGCTAAGCGACCAGCGAGAACCCAGCAAGATCATGACGCGACCTCGTGCCGTGACGAAGCCCAGTAGCGAGAAAGCTTCTTGGGCGATTTCGCGACCGTGGTAGCGACCGCTATCGGTCGCGAGTAACCATCTGTGGCGAAAAGCCTTGCCATGAGACATACCTAGAGATCGACCTAGCGATCGCGGCGTGGTCGCGAGTCCGGCGAAGGAGAAATTAGGGTTTGGGGTGTGCCTATATATACGGCAACACCCACTAGCGTAACCAACCGCACACTCGAGGCCTCTTTTATCAGTTTTTCATCGAGTTTTCAGATTTTTAGCTTTAGCTTCCATCTATTTTCATTCTAGAGTTAATTTGATCATTGTTCTTCATTAGTTTTATGTTTTGTCTACGATCAGGAGCGTTTAAGTCGGACAATCTTCTATTTTCCGTTTTTGAGGTTGGGATTCAAGCCCAGCGATTGTTCATCGGACGCTTCAATCGGGTTTCATTTATATAATTTCTATTTTTATGGTTAAATCGTATTTTATTCCCTTTATTATGTCCCAAGCTAGTTTTCGTTCTAATCCACAGGTTTGCATGATCCGATCTATATGTTGTGATTCTGTTATCGCTATTTACCGTCCGAGCATTGATTCATGATTCTTGGTGCTTATTTATATGTGTTAATTTCGATCAATCTTGATGCATATCTGGTTGTCGGTTAATTACGTAATTGTATTAATTGTCGATCGATCTCGAATGCATGATCGAATGAGCCTTGAGTCGTGGCGAGATAGGATATTCGTGGAAGCATATTCTTGTGATCTATTTGGGTCCTTTGTTTTCACCTAGAGGCGTAACGATAATAGGGAAAACTAGTAATCTCTGACCGCTTTTGTAAAATGAAATTGTCGGTTATTTATGTGATCTTCCATCATATGCGGATTAAAATTGGTTAATAGGAACATGATAAACATCGTTGTGGATAGGATTAATGCATCCACAGGGTTAGTCGTCCTTATCTGCTTTTTAACATCCAGTGTTTATTCTTTATTTTATTCTACATTTTGTTACCTACTGCTTTGGATTGAAGTCCAAAGCCTAAAATCTTACCAAACCTTTTATGTTGCTTGGATAATGATGAATCATTGTTGAGTTAGCTTACGTGTTTTCAGCATTACAATCCTTGTGGATACGATACTACTTACCTTCTATGCGCGCTTTACGTGTGAAAAAGGGAGGCGATCGGTTACTCGATCCAAAATGGCATTTTCAAACAGCGATATCCAGTTGATCTTGCCACCACTCTCTTATCCGCCTTGATTGCATCTCGCCTCTAATGAGCCTCGAGGATTTAAATCGGTCGCTAAGTATCCACATTGGCTCTCGGCTATGCAAGAAGAGATGGACGCTCTCGATCTGTTGTACTTGGGATCTTGTCCTCCTCCTCCACGCACTAATATCGTGGGCTCAAAATGGGTGTTTGGAACTAAGTACAAGTCAGATGGCTCTATTGAGCGATCTGAGGCTCGTCAGGTTGCTCAAGGATTTACTCAATCTGGGATCGATTTCCATCACACCTTGATCCTGTTGTCGGGCCGCAGCGGTTCGTGTTATCGCTCTCTTTCGTTCATTTCGATGGCCCTACATCAATTGGACATTAAAATGCTTTCTTGAATGGTGTCTTGTCTAAACCCGTGTACATGGCTCAACCTCCGGCTTTGTTGATCCAAAACATCGAACTCGTGTTTGTCGCCTTAAGAAAGCTCTATATGGCCTTGCCAAGCTCCTCGCATGGTTTCAACGTTTGACTTTCTTTTAGCGCGGCTTTTCGGCAAAGTCGGAGCGACACCTCTCTTTTCCTTCATCGGGAAAATCTACTATTCTTCTCCTCCTATCGTCGATGATATCGTCTTAGCAGGAACAATCCGGCCTTACTTGGTTCGTCTCCGTGCCGACAACGAGTTCGCTCTCGAAGACTTAGGTGCTCTTACCCTCTTGCTCGGCCTTGAAATTACACCTCGACGAGCGGACTCTTTATTAGCGAAGCGAATATCGCATCGATATTTTATCTCGTGCTCAACTCATGATTCTAAGGCGGTGTTGGTGAATCCTACAAGCGCAAGGAACTCCGTTCGAAGACCATTCTGTATCGTTCATTGGTTGGAGCCCTGATACCTCACTATCACTCGGCTTGATCTCTCTTACCGTTAATCCGTCGATCGGTTTCTTCATTCACCCACCAATGACCATTTTGATGCGGTAAAGCGTATTCTTCGATCGTTAAGGGCTCTGTTCGCCTTGGGCTCTCGTTCAATCATCATCGGGACTTATCTATACTTGGTTACTCGGATGCCGATTGGGCTCGATGTGTTGACTGCGGCGATCCACATATGGGTATTCAATTTTCTCGGTGGGAACGCTTGTCTCTTGAGTCGAAAAGCACCCACCTGCCGCCGCTTCGGTTGTGAGTCGAATATCGAGCCACTTGCAAACACATTTGTTGAGGTCGTTTGGCTCGCTAACTCTGCCGTGAACTGAGTTCTTGTCACGACTCAACTGTTCTCCTCTGTGATAATAGCGTTATTTTTTCTTAGTCGAAAACCGGTTTCACACAAGCGGGCTAAGCACGATGATATTGGTCATCACTTCGTTCGTGATTTAGTCTCTGTAGGTAAACTTTCCACCAAGTTCGTGTCGTCTCATCTGCGGTGGTCGATATTTTCCTGAGAGTCCGCCTCGTCCGACCTTTGAGTTCGTGATCCAAGCTCTGCGTTCTTTGTCGTCCACGCAAAGCTTGAGGGGTATTAGAATAAATCTTAGTATATATTTCCTCTCTTTTAGTATATATCTTTTCCTTGTAGAGTTTGATATGATCCTTAAATTACGATCTCTTTGTTGTAATCGGTTCTATTTAATAGTGGAAATACACCTAATCTCGACCAAGCGGTGAGATTATTTTCCTCTCACGCTCTTTCGAAGAACACAACATAATTGTTATTATGAATGACAACATCTCCATTTCTTTTTCTTCTTTCTCAGGAAAATATTTATTTTTTTGAGGGATATGCATTGGAACCTTGAATATATATATTTTTTAAATTAAAAAATGTGAGACAGGGGCGGAGCTACGTTGATGAATAGCCCTACCTCAGTTTTGTTCGATTATGCCTAAATACTTAAAATTGTAAAAATATTTAAATTTTGTCCCACCAAAAAAAAAAAGTAGGGACAAATATGAAATTAAACCTTACCACTATCTCGGGGGCTCAGCTCCCAGAGCATGTGATGTGAGAGATATAAGTACACTTTTTTCTAAGTTTTATACCCCACCCCACGAGTTGTTGTGGATGTAGATAGGGGTGAGCATTCAGATTTTGGTTCGAATTTTTGCTGTCCAGATCGATCAGAAAATCCTAATTTTAATAGAAAAAATATCCAATCCGAAGCGAAAAATCTAAAATTCTAAAAAATCCGAAAATCAAAAATAAATTTTGTTAATTCTTATATATATTTATATTAGATTTAAAAAATATTTAAATAAAATATTATTATTATTATATATAAATTATATATAATTCAGATTTTTTTGAATTTAAAAAATTCAACCCGATCCGATCCTAAAATCCGAAATTTGGATAAATTTCAATGCGATCCGAATCGAAAATCCGAAAAATCTGAATCAAATTTTAAATTTTGATTTGATTCGGGTTGGATATTCGGTTTTCGAATATTTTGCTCAATCCTAGATGTAGAAATATATATAGGTTGAGGAGAGCTAAAATTGGAATAAGAAAAAAATTGTTATAAAAGGTGCTAACTAAAAACAAAAGTTTTCAAATAAATTAGTATAAGATTAAGAAAATGATTGGGAGTTTTTAAGCACGAATACCTTAAACCTTAGATAAACGGAAACAAGTTCGGCTCGTAGTACAAAAGGAGTTGGATTCATTGTATGCCGACACTTAACGTGTGTGACATAATTAATTAACACAAAAAATCTAGTATACGACCAAGTTGATTTTCAAAGCAAAATCATAGGACTTGATGACAAAAATCTATCAATAATGCAAAGAACATATATGTATGTATTTTTGTAAGAAGAAGATATTTGAACTGAGTAATACGGCCACTGGCCACATTCATGACATCGACTTGTGATTTCTAGGATACTGGGACCTCCTAAGTCCTATCCCTACGTATGAATAGACAACATCACTCGGACCCTTTTACTTAGATACTTGTTTGAATTATATATAAAATATAATTACAAAATTTGGATATAGAGAATTGGTTATGTAATATCAAACCAAAGGTCCTTAGTAAACCTATAAATGTAAAGACTTTTCCAAAACAAGATCCTCGATATTCAGAAATGTTGAATTATAATCTTTCTCAAAATATGCACAATGATAATCCAATAATAAGAATATGAGATGAAAATATATAGCTAGGTACAGTGGCGGACCCAGGGGGTCCAGTGGGGCACTAGGCCCCACTGGATTAAAAAAATATTAGGGGTATAATAGTAATTTTATATTTAATAATTATAAATATATATTTAAAGGTATAAAATATGTAAAAAATAGTCTATATATGCTTGAAATAAATACATAAAAATTGAAAGGTAGCTAAACATATAAAAGAATGGTTTTTCTTCTTTTTTTGGCAATGAAAATCACAATTTTGATTGTTTCAATGGAACATTAATTATTCTTTAAGCATATAACCGAGTTTCAATTTTTCATATTAAATTGTTATTTATTTTAATTTTAATTATAATTTTTTTATGAATTTATAAAATTATGATTATTTGGATCCCAAATATTTTTGGACCCCGACAAAATGTCCGAATCGACCCTTCGGCTAGGTAAGTGGCAATTGCAAGTAGTTGATTGAGTTGTGTGAGTGAAGTAATTTAGGGTTGTATGGGATGTACGTGCAATGACGGGGCATGGGGATTCGACTAATCCTAGAAACTGTGGGAACAGTAGTGTTTTGTAATTGGTTGGCAGTTCCAACAGTGGTGGATAACCTGGGACTCCTATGTCGCCCTGCCATGCAAACCCACCATGTGATCCAAGATCACCACATACCTCACAACTACCACATATACATACATATATATATGTCTTATTTTTACATGATCTTTTTATTTATGCAATTCTTCTTGTTTTTGAAATTCTATACTTATGTTTAAGGGATTCATGCAATGCTTAAATCTCGAGTTGAATTAGCAGAATATTAGTCTATGCGTGACGAGATAAATATGAAGTACAAATGTTTTGCTATCGCATGAATTTGAGAGACCAAGATCAGTAGAAATAATTAAGAAGCCTCATCGACACCACTAATCTGACAAATTGAATATATATATAACATATGACATATTATTTCATCATATTATTTATATATAAGAGCACAATATTGTCACACCGTACATATCTTTATATATATACATATAGAGACAATGAGGTTCAAATATAAACATTTTTAACGTGAGAACTAAAAATCACGAAAATTCACTATAAATAAATGAATTCGTTATGAAAGTTAATACATCTGCTGGGAAAGTTATCAAAAATTCAGAATTTTCACATAGGTTCGAATCCCATGAGGAACGAAAATTCCATTTTTTTTTATTCAGTAGATTTCCTAGAAGATTCATGAACTTTCACAGCGAATTTATCATTTTTTTCTCACATTCTCACAATGAAAATGATTCTCACGTTAAACCTCTCCCCTATATACTTTAGGGTATGAGAGAGTTGTTTTTATATCTCATATTTTATTATGATCAATACTCACTGTAAAATACAATACGAAAATGTTAGATGTTCGGGTAAATAAGCCCTGACATAAAAACAATCAGAGGAGACTAGATATAAGATTTAGAAGAGCAAACCTGAACAAGCCCAACATCATGTTAAATATTAGCGCATAACTGTTTCTCAGTTGTCGGAATCACTGCCCCTCTTTTGGCCTACCCAAAACTTCAATGTTATGTCCCTCCATTTTATCTGCTTCCAACCGCACCATTTTTAGCCCCCTTCTCTCTCTCTCTCTCTCACGAGACGAGATAGCATTTACTTTGAAAAGTAACTATGTGTTACATGTATCCTATATATAAAGAGGGAACAACTCTTCAAACCAACCTAAAATATTTCAGCATCGAAATACTGAAATTACATTTGATTATTTATACAGTTTAAAGGTGTTGATGGAACTTGAACTCGGACTTGCTCTCCCCAACCACAACCCTATGATGATTCAAGGCGTCGACTTGAATCGTAATAACAGCAGATTCGAACCTGAAAATTGCAAAGAGTATAGCCAGAAACAAGTGTTTCTTGAAGATCATGGCATCGGAGTTGAAAGCACGACTTTGTCGTTGCTCTCATGGAGCCGGCAGGAGATGGAGGACGACCCTCCAAAGTGGAGGAAACCCCACGAGATTGACGAGTAAGTCTATGATTTCACAATCTAATTGAATACATCACTTAAGGTTATTATTAAATTTTAGCTCAAACTTTGGCCCCATTGTGGAATTTTAACTCAAATTATTAATATTAAAAATATATTCCGAACTTATCTCAGTTGTCACTTTTTAGCCCGAGTTCAAAATTCTAGAAATAAGAGAGAATAATAGGGTGATGTGGATGATTAATTTCTAATGTTTTCTTCATTTATTTATTTTTTAAGATGTAACTCAGCTGCTAGTACATATAAGCTTTAGGTTGTTGGAATTTTAACTCAAGCTAAAAATAAACAACTCTGAAATAAGTTCGAACTATACTTATAATATTTATAAATTCGGGCTAAAATATGACCATGGAGTTGGAGTTCGGGCTAAAACTTAATAATAACCCTTTATATAATTAATAGTTCAGTTTTGATATTGATCTCTTTTTTTTCTTCTTCTATAATGAGTAGTGATGAAGAAATCAAGGCCGGCCTCCGACCGACTCGTGGTGTCAAGGGCTGCCCGAACATCGTCGGTCCAACTCGACAGCGGTGGAGCAGGTGGTGAGAAAGTCCATGCATGTGAAGGTGAAGATGGAGGGCGTGGCCATAGGAAGGAAAGTGGATCTTAGGAATTTTGATTCGTATCATGCTCTAACAAACACATTGATCGATATGTTTTCTAAATGTATGTCCTATAAGTTCGTGGAAATTTTTCTTTTGCCTTTTCGAAGTTTTTTCAACTATCGAAATTTGTCGGAATGTCATCAAATATATCATTCCCACGGATTTTGTTTGTTGGAATCAATATGCTTTCGTGTAGCTTGACAGAATTAATGTGTTTTCGTGTAGTTTGACGATATGGTGTGTACAAATTAAATGTGCAGATAGTAAAATTGAGAGAAATAGGGAAGAGTACAGTTTGTTGTACCTGGACAAAGAGGGAGATCGGATGTTAGTTGGAGATGTGGAATGGGAGTAAGTATAAATACCAGCCAATTAATCTTCATTTTCTTACATTAACATAGTTAAATTGGTCGTTTTTTAATCGATATGAGACTTTGGTTGCAGGGAGTTTGTTGACTCTGTCCGACGTGTCGAGATACTAAAGAATGACAACAAGATGGGCTTTCGGTTATTGTCGCGCAAAACTTAATACCGTTAAATATAGCTTATATTGGTGAAATAATTTAATTGAAGAAATTGTATTTAAGAATTCAGTGGCGTGTAGAAGGAAATGAGATTTCTATTCTTGGTGTTCGTGTTCATGTTTGTATACTTGTGCAATCGTTACTATACCAATTGGACTACCATCAGGGTGTTCATACAATTAATTTATTCCTTGTAACTTCGCTTCTAAATTATTTATATCTATAGCCAATAATCAACAACCACCACAAAAACTTTTCCTTGAGAAAATTTTCAATATAAAAACTCGTGTGGTAAAACTACCGGCTTGAACATTGAACATTGAACAGGAACTAAAGGGTTGAATACCACCCAAAAAGAAGAAGAATCATATATTAGCTTCTTCTTCTTTTAATGAAGAGGGTGATGCGGCGCAAATTGAGTTATATTACATGCGGCACACGGATCATCCGAAGAATTCACGCAAATGTCAGATTTTGACGAGGACCTAGTGTTTTTCAAGCAGAAACGGCCTTCTGAGCAATACTCATCGCTTTACCATGACCGATGGCGGATTTCGGGCAAATTCCTTCATTTGGAGGGTCAAATTTACAATTTTATCAGTTTTTCCGGGATTTTTTGTAATTTCATTTTAGTTTTGGACCTTTTCATTTTTTTCCTTTCTTTTGGTCGACTATGGTTTATTATTTAAGCATTATTAGTTGTCTTTTGGACGCAGCTTTTGATGATTAATAAAAACGAGATTTCCTCAAATCTGTCAATCTTCGGTATTTTGTAGAATCAACGAATTTTGATATTGTTCTTCCTGTTTATCCACACACAGGCTGCATCAGAGGGATATCAATTTCAATTCGAATTTTGCTTAGTATTGACGGTTAGTGTCACATAATAGCTGGCATATATGTGTTACTAAATTCCTAGCAAAAAAATCAATATGTGTATTAATCGAGTATTTTAAATACTAAAACTTCAATTATTTTCTAGTCAATCTAAATAAATAAAAAACCATTTCACTTTCCAACTATAATTAACAAGTACAAGTAGTCTAAGTTCACGGACTAGAAGATTAGTATATAATTTAAATGAAATTAATGTCTTATTCTCAAGCTGGTCCACGCTTGGTTTGATTTGTAGATTGTGTTGTAGTCATTGCTTGAAAATGAAAGGTGCAATTGGTTGAATTAATTTCAAAATATGAAATTAATTTACCTTAAGCCGGCAGCATATCTTAAACGAATTCAATTTGGTTTTTGTACATGATGTTTGATGGGATATAGCCAAACCGAATGGGCACTTATTTGCCCAAGCAGTGGGCCTAACATTGATAGCAGCCCACACCACCGGTTTCCCAGTAGGCCTGTCATTCTTGGAGCCCCAGCCTCGAACCACCGCTCTCGGCCAATGGAGGCGCGCCTGCAACTGGTCGGCCACCTCCACATGGCGCACGTAGAAGATCTAACGGTCCTGTTCCGGCCAATGGAGAGCATGCGGAGGAAGAGTCACACCACGATCAATGGAGGTCGGTCGCGCGGGAGGCAAGGTCGAAGTTGTAGAGTAAATAGAAGGAAAGCGATGTTAGAATGGTTGTAATTTCTTGAATACAAAGGCATGAAACAATACTCTGTAAAAAGCTCTAGTAAAAGTATTGAGGAATCATTCCTCCGTGGACGAGATCTCATTAACGATCGAACCACGTAAAAAGCACAGGTGTTCTTTATTGCTTCATATAAATCTCGCACACTCACGTAGCTAGATTCATCATTGGCGCCGTCTGTGGGAACCTTCAACAAGAAAGCTTCATTCCCTCTACGACTAAATGGCGAGAACACGCACAACCGCCGTCAACGGCAACAACCGCGGAGGGCGACCGGTGGTCGCTCGGCGTCATGAAAGGAGATCGCGAGACGCCACGAGCGGTCACACTCGAGGGCCACATGGAAAATGTCTCCATACACCCTCAGACCGCCCCCAACGTGGGGAAGATGTCGACCTCAGCGAGGGCGAGCAAGCAGCTCGTTCGTCCCACGAGGTCCTCGGCCGAGCCGTGGCGAGTTCCTCCACGCTAATCTTGCCGATTCCAAAGCTTCCTCAACGTAGGACTAACGAGGCGGTCCTCTAGGGCCCCGATCAACACCACGGCCTCCCGAGGCCGCCCCCCATGCGAACGGCCACCGCCGGCGTGATAGCCGAGAGCGCCGCATCGCGCCCGACGCGCGGAGCCGCTCACCGCGGCCGAGCCGCCGACCTCGTTCGCCGAGCAGCACCGAGGACGAGCCGCCACCATCGCCGCCTCGCCATTCGCGCGGCCGCTCTCCACCTCGTCATGCCGACCCGAGTCGAGCGAAAGAAGGGAAGAAAGGCGGTCGAACTCCTCTCGGAGGGACGATGGCGTCGCTATCGATCCCCACCCCTCCGAAAGAGACTGCAACGATCTCCGGGGTTCGACCGATGCGGGAGAATCATCTCCCTTTCTCCGGGAGATTCTAGACACGCCCCGCCTCAGTGATGCGGGCACCCAACATAGCGACTCACGATGGCCTCGGAGACCCTCCCGACTTCCTTTTCGCCACACCACCAACATGGCGAATCAAGGAATGGAAGATTTTCACATGTGCAAAATCTTCCCGAGTCTTGATCTCCAACGCTTGCGGCGTTGGTTCACTCGCTCATGCCGAACAAAGACATACTTGTTTCCGGGACCTCGTGGATCGCTTCAGTGGCGCTTATCGAAGATGCCGCCCAACAGCCTTCCTCCGACTACTCACAATCCGCCATATGGACGAGACGATGTCAAACTTAGGTCTCGAGGTTCATCAAAGAGTCGCTCAAAATTGGCGACAACAACGATCTCACATCATCAGCGCGTTCAGCGGGATCCGACCCGTACCGAACAAAGATATCACTGGGAGAAACCAAAGACGGCGAGTAAGCTTTGGAACCCGTGGACAACTGTCGAGGAGACGAGTCGGATCGGGAGCAGGAGATCCGGGAGCGGCAGTCAGAGAGAAAAGCCGACGATCAAGTCGGGCGTGACCGCAGGCGCCGACAGATCGAGGGCCCTCGGAGTCCGTGCTCGACCTCGCCCAACCACAGGCGAGCCCCCACTCAAATCAAGGCGGAAATATTCGAGCTCCACGAAGTTCTTCCCAAAACCTCCCTATGAAAGGGGATCCAGAAGAGGTCCACGAGATGAGTATTGTGACTATCACCAAGGGTATGGTCACGATACCGAGGATGCGAAACACAGGCTCACGGATCGACGAGCTCGTTAAAGGAGGGCCTCAAAAATACCTCGGACGGTGGTCCGAGGAAATGCGAAGCAGAAGGAATGGAGGCAACAATAACGGGCCGACCAGGTGGCGACCCAACCCAAGACGGCGAGGATGAAGGTCCCAGCGCCATGGGCAGGTCTATGTTATTACGGATCGCTTCACGGACGACGTGGTCGCCCTCAAGAACGATGCCCTGAGGCCGGCCTCAAGAGCCAAGAACAAGCGACTCGGGATGGCGAGAACATAACGTTCTCCAGGAGGACCCGTGCCCAAGATCATGCCGCACTGGGCGCCATCACCATACAGAGCTGCGGTGGGCAACAAAACGCCCACCGGGTCTATATTGACATTGGAGCCTCACAAGATTATCTTCGGTAGCTGTCGGATAAGCTTGAGGTCGGAGGCATTGGTGCTTCGCGCCTCTCCACCTACGGAGCTTCACTCAAGAAGCGGTCCAGCCGAGGGGTCATTACCTTCCGGTCACCGTAAGGCGGGCTCCTGTGCGGTAACTGTGGCCATCCGATTCTTCCTGGTCCGGGCTCCCTCTCCGTACAACATTATCCTCGGGAGAGATTGGCTGTACGCCACCAAGGCCGTCTGTTCGGTCTACCACCTCACCGTCAAGATTCCCACCCCGGTGGGAGTGCTCAGCATCCAGGGGACCAAACGGTGCAAAAGAATGCCTACGGCTCTCAACTCAAGATGCGGCCTCGCCCGAGGCATAGCAATTACCGAGCCCCCGGAGGCCGACACCCCGGGATGACCTGACCGAGGACCTCCAACTATACGACGACGATCCTCGAGGTCGTCCAGTCGGCACCGGTGGCGGCGGACGTCCGTGACACGTCATCGACACACGAAAGAATATAGGACGTGTTTGCTTGGTCCCCGCCGATATGACCGGGGTGTCGCCCGAGCTCATAACTCACCGCCTCAACATCGACCCGGCCACCAAGCCATCCGTGAAGAAAAGGATATTCGGCGGGCGCGGCCGGTCGTTAGGGACGGTGACTCGACTCGAAGGCGAAGATCTTGTTCGAGGTCAAATACCCGACTGGATGGCTAATCGATCGTGGTCCGAAGTCCGGCGGAGGGTGGCGCGTGTCGTCGATTATACCGACCTCAACAAGCCGCGCCCAAAGATTGCTACCCTCCCCGATATCGACAAGAAGGTGGAGGCTTTGGTGGGCCACGAGATGTTCGACTTCGGATCTATACAGGGGTACCACCAAATCTGATGAGTCAGGAGGATGCACCAAAGACCGCATTCATCACCGGCTTGCGTCTTTGCGTCTAGAAAGATGCCCTTCGCCCTCAAAACGCCGGCTACTTACGAGAGGATGGTGGATGCAACATTCAAAGACCACATCGGGAGATCGTCGAGGTCTCGTCGGCGACATAGTAATCGAAAGTCGAAACGGAGAGCTGCGCCGGCGACCTCGGCACCATCCTCCAACTCCTCGTGTCGGCCAACCTCAAACTTAACCCCAAAAATGCACGTTCATGGTAAAACGGGAAATTCTTGGGGTGTTGGGTTTCAAGAAGGCTTGAAGGCGAACCCACCAAGGTAAAGACGGTGCTTTCGAAATGCAAGTGCCAAAACCATTCGCGAGGTCCACAAACTTACGGGTGCTGGCCGCCTCGAGAGGGAGTTCCTCCCCGGCCGAGAAGCGGCTCCCTTCTTTAAAATCTTGAGGAGGCCCCTGACTTGGCGTGGCGGGAAGAGCACCACCGCCTCACACGGTGAAGGAGTACCTCGCCGACCGCCCACCTCGACCGCCCCAAAGAGGCGAACTCCTCTCCTTGTGCTTGGCGGCCTCGGACGAGGCAATCGGTCTGCATGGTGCGGGGACGAGGTCGGACGGCAGCTTCCTATCTCATCATCGAGCACTCAAAGGACCGGAGACAAGTGCACGCCGCCGAAAAGGTGGCAGCAGCAGTGAATGCTAGCGGCAGCTCCGACCCTACTGGGCTCACTCCATCCAGTCTTGACCGACCTACCCCGAGGCAAGTCTTGTCAAAACACGAGTCATCCGACGAATAGCGAGTGGGCCACAGAGCTTGGCGAGCACGATATCTCGTACTCCCCGGACCGCCATAAAAGGGCAAGCTCACGATTTCTGGTAGAAGCAGTTCTTGAGCTCGGTCGACCGCCAAGATTAGCTCCTCCAACGCCCACCGGGTCATCCCAAACCGCACGGAGGAAGGACCTCATCCACCGGATGGTTCTTTGGCGAGATGTCGTGGGCGGAGCCTCGCAAAACAGGCAATGAGCGGGCATTCTTCTCCTCGCCCAGATATGCGTGAAGTCACCTCACGACCCGGTTTACCTTCCCGACCACCAACAACGAGGTGGGTATGGGGCCCTAATCTCAGGACTCACCTCGCTAAGGGCTGGGGTGGATGAGATCCAAATCTTGGCGATTCCCGTGTCGTCGTGAACGGTGTTAGCAAATCTGAGGCCGCGAGGACCGAATGAGACAATACCGAGAAGGCGAGGAGATGTTGACCTCGTTCGGTACTTGAAGATCCACCGAATCCCGAGGGAAAAGTAGGCCGACGTCCTCGGCAAGCTAGCCGTCATCAACAAGTCCACCAAAGGAGGAGATCCGTTCGAAGCATAGCGAGTCCCGTCGGCATCATCACCGAGATAGAGCCGAATTGGATGTCTCCCAAGGCTACGGAACACTGCCAGATCGCCTTCGGATCGGCTCGAGCCAAAAGATGATGGCAAAATCCTGAGTATCTCATGCGTGAGGCGCTCACCGAAGTCTTACCTTCAACCTCCCGAGATGCCTCGGGCGGAAGAGCCGACTATGTGCTCAACGAAATTCACCGAGGGTCTTGTGGGAGCCACATCGGGTCGCGAGCACTTTCAAAGAAGACGCGAGGTCGGGATACTCTTGGCCCACCTCGTGCAAGATCGGCCGAGCTCGTCGAAGTGCCCAAAGTGCGGATCCACTCACGGTCAGCGCCTCGGACTTATTTGAGCGGCTGCAGAGTCCGTGGCCTTTCATGCGGTGGGGATCGACATCGTTGGCCCATTCGACCGAGCACCGTGTCGACCGATGTTTAGTCGTGGCCATAGACTACTTCACAAAATGGGTCGAGGCCGAGCCACTTTCGAGCCTCACGGCGTAAGGATTCAAACCTTGTGTGGAGAAATATAGTCCGCCGCTTCGGCATACCGCACATCTGGTCTCTGACAGCGGCACCCAATTCGTCGACAAAACTTCAAGGTGGTGCGAAGAGCTTCACATCGATCAACGCTTCACTTGGTCGCACACCGCAAGCAAATGGTTAGACCGAGGTGATGAACCGCACGATCGTATGAGGATTGAAGAAGAGGCCGGATCGAGCTAAAAAGCGATGGGCTGAAAATCTCCTCAAGTCCTCGGTCTCAGACCACACCTCGGACGGCGCACGGGAGACCCTTTAGCACGGTCTCACTGCACGAGGCCGTCATACCGGTGAGATCGGCGCAAGCCCTCGCACTCTCCACTCCGACCGGTGCCGAACGAGGAAGACCTGCGGGCGACCTTGGCGCCTCGAGGAGAAGCTGAGCTCGCTCATAAACGAAGCCAATCAAGAGCCGGTCGCTACTACACAACAAAAGAGTAAAGGCCTCCACACTCCGGGTAGGCGATCTCGTCTTACGGAATAATGAGGCAAGCCGAGCCGAGAGTCTTAACAAGCTTGATCCGACATGGGAAGGACCTTACTGCGTTCACGGGACCTCGGCAAGGGGGCTCACAAGCTCGCCCACCGTCCGGGCACTTATTCCCGAACACGGCACATAACTCATCTAAGGAGGTATTTTACATAGCTTTGATTTTAGATCGGCGACATGTTAGCCCTCCTATTGTTTTGGTGATGTGCGATCTCATTAACTTGTTTAATAAAACGCCTGCTTTTCTAATGAGTATTTCACTGTTCGTCTTACATCTATGTGAACATCCATTCGGATATACCACATCTAAACCTTCACAGGGACGCCTTAAGAAGATTAAAATCCCACCAGTAGAGTAACGCATACAGACTACCCATTAAGTTGGGCGCCCACACGCAAAGCATACAGACACCCATTAAGTTGGGCGTCTACATGCAAAGCATACTGATTACCCATTAAGTTGGGCGTCTACATGCAAGCGACATCCGCACCGATCTCGCCACCTCATACCCTTTATTTGGGAAGATATGCACTCCGACAAAGTCTAAAATGCATTAACGACTACGAACAAAGTATCAAGCCATATACAAGACAACCAGGCTCTTGAGCTCGTTTATACCCCTTTATTTGGGAAAATACACACCTTTGTATACAAGATAAATACATTTATGACCAAAACGAAGTCCTAAGCTATGTTTGTACCTCTCGAGGGAAAATGTACACTTGAACCAGTCTAAATACATTTATATCTACATACAAAGTCCCACACTATACGAGGCCTCATTCCGGCCTCGGCCCGCCTTCGCCGAGACTTCTTGGCTGCACCAATTCTACAAAATCCCCAGCCGACGGTGTATGCCGGGACGAACTCGATGCCTTCAACCCGGTCGATAAGGCCTAATCACCACGGCCTTCTCCCGGGTGCTCGCCGCGCGGGCTCGGGAGGCAGCCGGACGGAAGATCGACCTGTGGTCACCTTCACCCGCCCGGGACACTTCAAGTGGCGCAGCGCCAAGACGGGCATTCCGGCCGTGGGGATTCACCGAGGTCACACTCGACCGAGCACCGTGTCGGGAGTACTACCTCGACCCACCAGCCTTCTTCCCATGCCGACCGAGGTCCCGATGGCCGCCGCTCTCCAGAGGATCGCCTGGATGATCCGCCCGCCGGACCCATCAACCTCGGCCCTCGGCATGATCGGATAGCCGCCCGCCTCGGGGGTTCTTCTATGATCGGGCCGGCGAGCCTGTTGCCTCGCCGCCTCGCCGGGCATGCGACGCTTCCGGACGATGTCGCACATCTCCATCAACTTCACCACGGAGTTCACGCAGGCTTTGAACTTCTGGCGTTGGGCCCTCCTCGTCCTCAAGACCATGCCCTCCGCCAAGCTCTGGACTCGGTCGTCGGCCAGATATGGTAGTCCCGCCACCGGGCGGACGGCCTCTCGTACTCTGCATGCTCCTCGACAACCGAGCGAGCCTCTCATGATCGATTCTGTTGTTCCTCGCCCGCATCAAACGTCCTTGGATAGCGTCGGCAGATATGTCCGCCTCGACTCGCCTGCGAACTTTCAACTTCACGCCTCTTTCTCGGCGGGCGGGCCACTTCCGGTCGGCTTAGTCCAACTTCCTCTTCAGATCGCAGACGAAGGAGCCGACCTCCATAGTGGCCAAAACTGGGTCACTCGAACACCGGGCTCCAGACGGCCTCTTCTTCCTTCTCACCAAGGAATCTCGGACCTCTTTTAACTTTGTCAACAAGTCATGGTCAAGTCCGACCCATTCGGTGTGGAGTAATCGAAAATAAACAAGACAACACAAATCTTCAAAATATCGCTTATTACTCAACAAAGGAGAAATTATTACAAAGCTCGGGTCCTGCTCGACCCCGGCAGCTCACGCTATTACATCAGTCCACCGACCTCGGGCCTGTGGCGGTCTCGACGACCTCCCGATGCTCCTGCGGTTGCCCACCTCCGTGGGACCTCCGACCCCCTCCTCCTGCCTCCCGCCTCCTCCTCCCTCCTCTCCGGCCCGGACCTCGGCAAGGAGCTCTCGGCTCGCGATCCTCGTCCACCTTACACCGGGCGACGGCCTCGGAGTCGATGGGGTAGAGCTGGATGCGAGCCTCAAGACTGGAAGGTCGTCCCGTCGATCACCCGGCGTAAGATTTGTCCACTTCTCTTGGGTCGACCTCGGTCCACCCATGCTTCACCTTATCAAAATCGGGCATGGTGGCCGCCACTTTCCCTGTGTGATCCGACACCACCTTCGCTTCAAGATGGCGGCAAGATCGACAATGAAAGCCGAAGCTCTCCGACTGATGAGCCGGTGGCAAAGGCCCTCAACAGGGTCCCCGATCGGCCACCTGCACTCTCCTCGTCGGCGAGTTCCTTCTTCGCCCGGCCAGCTCCTCCTTCACCTCCTCCACCTCCCCAGCGGCCTCCAGGGCCCAAGGCTCTTCTTCGTGGCGGCAGCAGCAGCCCTCCCGGCCTCGAAGCTCAGCGGCCTCGGCCTCGCCCCTCGCCCGCGGGCCTTGGACGCACTGCCCGCCAGCCAGCCTCACGCTCACGCCCCTCTTGTCTGGGCCGAGCTCAACACAAACTGGCGGCGACACTGCGGCCCCAGCAGTGCGGCTGCAGTTTCCATCATCGGGCTCCCACCCTAAAAAAAAAAGGAGGAAGCACAAGTCAATGACCGATCGTGAGGCAAACAAGCCTAAACATGAAGAAGCTACACGCACGGGGAGGATGCGACCGAGCTTGGGCTGTACCCGTATACTCAGCGGCCCCGAGGTCGCGACTCGGGCCGGGCCGGACCCCGCTTAGCCCACTCATCACCGCCCATGTCGTCAACCTTCTTCTGCCCCTACTAGCCTAGCCTCTAGCTTTTCTTCACGGCCTCGCTCACTGGCGATGGTGAGCCCGCCTCGTCCTCACCTTCATCACGTCAAAAGAAAAAGACACATTAGAACGACAAAATAAAGCGAATAAGCACTAAGAAAGGGATGCCCTCACCCCGTCTGCACCCGGTCCCGACGCTCCGACCAAAACACTCAAATGCTTCTTCGGATCGTCCTCGGTGTAACTTATGGATAAGATCTCACCAAGGCTGCTCAACAACTCCTCCATATGGCCCAGGGCTTGATTTTCGGGTCCACCAAAGGCCGATACCCCACTCATACCTCCTCCCTCACCCGCAGAAGAAATACTTGTTCGCGAACGGGACACCTTGGAGGGCGGCTACCTGAATTTCGCGGACGGGTGATGATAGTACACCCTCCTATCGCCTTCACGCTAAAAGCGCATCAATACCTCGAAGGACAACTCACGGCAATGCCATAACAAGAGAGCCCCAACCCCACCAACGACCTAATGGAATTCGGGTCAATCGACAAATGGGGATCCGAAATACTCTTGAAGGCTAAGGTAGATGGGGGACGGAGGGTACCTAAGGTCGCCCTCAAACCGCCTACATAGACGAGAATAAACCCTCCGAGGGCCATCGCCTATCGTCCGGATCGCGGCGAACACCACCACGCCTCCCTAATCCGGCCTCTCACAACCTCAAAAGTTCCTCCAACGTCAAACCCGACCTCGCCGAGCCCACCTTCATACCATCCCATACACAGACACACGGCGAATACTAGAGCTTAGCCCTACTGACCTACCTGCACCATTGTAGCACATATAGTCTCTAACGCAGGCACTCACGCCGTAACCCGACGGAAAGGGAACTCTCGTAGCGGTAAGAAGATGAAGAAAACATACTTACTTTTTAGGCGGTATACGGCTACTTGGTAAAATCGGGATCAACTCGGAAAATCAACTCGTAAATTCTCTCGTAATTTTTAAATGTCGAAGAAGAAGAAAGTGAATCAGCTTTTCTTTTGCGTCTATTTATAAGACTAGGCGCCCGCAAATCGCCGTTTAAATTCAACACGTGCTACATGCGATTGGATGTCGTTGCCTTGTGCGCACGCGGTTCGAGTGCCCAACTACCGCCTTGGCGCGTATGACGACGCCAGATAGGACGGGCCGCCCGATCGACCTGCAATCATCATACGGACCCGGCGTCCTCCGATAGCGTCGCCGTGTCGCACCCGTCCTTCCCGCAAATACCAAAGAATCGACGCCGGACCCGGCCCTCCATCGTCGGCTTCGCCGCTACGGAAAGCCTACATCCGGATCGGACCTCGTATAACTGTGCCGCGATTTGGTGCGCCCAGGCGCGCGAAAATCCCCAAAATACGATCTCGTGTCGGACACCGCACCACCACGGAGTAATACCACTTTGCACACACCTCGGCATAACCAACCACAGAGCGTTACCTGTCGGACTTCAACTTCCTTCGTGCCACATCTTCTCCAGCGACGGACAATAAACAACCCACCTCGGATCGGCACCAAGACCCTCACATCCAAGAACAACTGACCAAGCCACACCTCACCGCGGCTGTCTTCCTCACTCCACCGCCTCATTGCTTGCCTCGGCTATTCGTGTGGCTATGATGGGATATAGCCCAACCGAATGGGCCACCAATGTGCCCAAGCGAGCCGGGCCTAACATTGATAGCGAAGCCCACACGATCGAGCCCAAGTAGAGCCCTAATCATTGCCGAAGCCCTCAGCCTCCAAGCCGCCGCTCTCGGCCATGGAGGCGCCTGCAACTGTCGGGCGCCACCTCCACATGGCGCACGTAAGACTAACGGTCCCGGTTAGCCGATGGAGAGCATGCGGAGGAAGAGTCACACCACGACCAATGGAGAGTCGGGGGCGCCTGCCAGGGCAAGGTCGGCAGTATAAATAGAAGGAAACCGATGTTAGAAGGTTAGCAATTCTTCAATACAAAGGCATAAACAATACTCTACGTAAAAAGCTCTAGTAAAAGTATTGAAGAATCATTCCTCCGTGGACGTAGATCTCATTAACGATCGAACCACGTAAAAGTCCTGTGTTCTTTATTGCTTCATATAAATCTCGACACTCACGTAGCTAGATTCATCAATGTTCCTATCCCTGTACATTTTTTAATTTCACATAAATTTGATTTGTTGAATCTAGCTTACTATAATAAATGTTATCATGATATACTCATCATGCATCTTGACAAGTTGAAATATAAAACGAACACTGTATACTTGAAATATTCGACCAAGTTGATATGATTTTTTTTATTCATGGAGAACCCGTAACCATTACCGAAGTACTGAATAAATTTCACATTATTTTGTAATAGAATGCATATCATGGTTTCTATTTTACTTTTTCAGCAACACTAGGCAAGCTATGTTCGATCACGGAGATGCGATACAATCAGAGGCTGTTACATTCTAGAACGCGACGGATACCAAAAATAAAACAACTGCATGAAAAGCAACCTAAAATTCTGCAAAAAAGTCTAGTTTGGCAGCTTGTGTAAATGTAGCTATCAGATTCTATGATTTGAATATTCTATAAGGTCAAGCAGAACTTAAGGAGTAAGATAATCAAGAAATTCAAATTTCCATTTATATTATGCGGATGTTGTTCTTTTCCCAAAAGTCCAAATATAATCCGGTTTATAGCAAGCCAAGAACTTCACCACTTTTTCAGCTAGAAATAGTGTGTGATCTGTGTGTTTTTCTTGCTCCGTAGATGGCGCTTTTGAGCTTCTCTTTCACTGTATTCTGGGTTCTTCAGATTGTGGCTGCACAGCGAAAACCGTTCCCGTTGAAGGTGTTTGTCGAAATGCCTCACAGACACATAGTCGAACGCCTCATTTCATTTAGTTTGTTTTTTAGTAACGAGGAGAGATCCGTAGGTGCTATCCAAGGCTAACTTACTAATCAATTTTCCTTTTTCTTGTTGTGGCAATCAGTTGATGCTATCAACAAGATAATTGATCATTGGAATTTAAGGAGTAAGCTGAATTTAAGCGATGATCCCTGCATTGAAAACGCGATTTGGGCTCCTGATACAGCTAATCCAAGAATTGCTTGTGACTGTGTTGGGACAGTTTGCCACATAACACACTTGTTAGTGATTTCTTAGCCTTCACTTTGTACATGAGTTTCTCTAACCTCCAATGTAGCTAAGATTGAAGGTTTTTTTTTGATTCAGGAAAATATATGCTTTGGACATCTCTGGCGAAATTCCTCAAGAACTGTTTTTGCTGACGGAGTTGATGGACTTGTAATAAAAGACTGCAGTTTGAAGCATTTCTTTTTTCAATGTTTATTGTTTCAATTATTTAATTTGATTTCTTTGATCATTTACATGGTGAAGGAACTTGAATCAGAATGTGTTGAATGGATCCATCCCACCAGAAATTGGGCAGCTTTCCAAAATGGAGTACTTGTTAGTATCAAACTATCAATTGCATAATCTCTCTCCTAACTAATGCAATGAGCTTTCTTGATTTTCAAGAATTTGAAACATACTTCCAATATTGAATATGCAGGGCTCTTGGCATTAACAATTTCACAGGTTCGGTGCCTGCGGCGGTTGGTAATCTCACCGGATTGCGGTCTTTGTGAGTTATAAGCTGAAATCTCGATTATCTCTATGTTTGTGGTGTTGCTTCTCGTCGTGATTTATCCATCATCTTCTTCTTGTGATACAGAAGTTTTGGCTCAAACAACTTGCAGGGAACCTTGCCTCGCGAGTTGGGAAATTTAACGTTGTTAGATCAGCTGTAACTACTTATCTCTCACTTTTTCTTATATATATGTGTATGTTGGTGCATTGCATCTTGTGATGTTTCAGTCTACTTGATTCTTCAGATATATTGATAGCAGTGGATTGAGTGGACCAATACCACAAGAATTCTCAAATCTCACATCCCTTCAAATAATGTATTTCTTGATCATTCTTTTAAGCTTGTTTATACCATGCTCGCTTTTGGTAAAATCTGTGTATGATACTTGTCGTGTTTTCAGATGGATGTCGGATAATGGTTTCACCGGAAAACTCCCTGAATTCTTGGGCACTTTCACTCAACTCAAAGATTTGTATGCACTGCAGCTTCTCTTCTGCTTTCTGCTTTCCTTCATTGCTTTTTTCACGGTTGTTTCTGAATCGCGTTTCTTCATAGGAGAATGGAAGGAACAAATCTTGAGGGCCCGATTCCCAACAGTTTCAGTGCTCTAACCAAATTGGAAAACTTGTAACAATTTTCAGCAGTTGCATATTTCGTGAATCACAAGAATGTCTTCTTCTCTTCCACTTGTTAATTTCACATGCGTTTCTTTCAGGCGAATTGGCGATCTTAGCGTGGGTGAAAGTGAGAGTTCCCTTGATTTCTTAGAGAATCTGACTAGTCTCTCCATATTGTAAGCTCTCGAAATCAATCCTATACAACTCCTCATTTAACTATTTCTGTTTCTCACACTTGCCTTGTAACAGATCATTGAGAAACTGCAATATCCGCAGCCTAATTCCAGAACGCCTTAGCACTTTCCCCAACCTTACATTCTTGTGAGTGCCTCCCACCAGAATTTGATTGTGTGTGTGAATTTACGTATCTAATATTTGAACGGGGGTAACCACCACAGGGACTTGAGCTTCAATAAGCTGATGGGGCAGATACCGGCTTCGTTCAAAGACTTTTCTTCACTAAAGTATCTGTAAGTGAGCCATTGCTTCTCTGAGTAGACAAAAAAGTTGCATATATACATCTCTGAGGAATTTGACTTATCTCTCTTCATTTCAGATATCTTGGAAGTAATAACATCAATGGGGATCTACCTTCTGATATTGGTTCAAAACTCATTGCATTGTAAGGCCAAATCTCACATAGATATGTATGTTGATTCTTGAAAGTTGAAATTATGTCTCGTTTGAACGAATGCAGAGACGTATCATTCAATCCTCTTACTGGAAATATCCCTCTTGATTGGAGCCATGTATCCATGTAAGCCATCTCCATTTGTCACAAACTTGTTCATGACTAAGTTCCAACTGCTTTTCTGAGCTTCATGGAATGCAGAAACACAGTCGGCACCTCCATCAACAATGTCAATCTCAAGAACCAGTAAGTAAACTCATCAAGAGAGAGAGAGAGAGAGATGATTCATCTACGTACCTTGATTCACTACTTGTGCTGCAGGAAGGCTTCTACCATGCTGCAATGTCTTGAAGAAAACACCAACTGCAGAAACAAAGCTCCATCAAGTAAGTAGACAAAAAAACTCATGAAAGCATCACATGTGGTCTAATGATCATTTTCGTGCAGCTTCATTTGCTGTCAACAGTGGGGGTCCGGAGCAAGCTGATGCAGATGGCACCGTATTTGACGAGGACTCAGAGAAGCTAGGAGCAGCCTCATTGTACACGAGCAGCAACAACAAATGGGCAGTGAGTAGTTCCGGAGTCTTCATCTCCAACCGAAATGGGCCAATCTATATAGCTCAAACAGACTCCCAAATCACCAACAGTCTTGACTCTGAGCTCTACAAAACAGCAAGAATCGCACCGGCCTCGCTCCGTTACTATGGCCTTGGCCTAGAAAACGGAGTTTATCGGATCGAGCTCCATTTCGCTGAGGTGGTGATGGATGATGACTCTGCTTCTTGGAAGGGCCTAGGCCGACGGCTATTCGATGTCTACGTTCAGGTACTCAGTTATTTCAGTCGGTTTTTATGAAACCCTGCACAATCCAAACTAACTATGTCGACACAATGGCAATGCAAAGGGTGAGAGAGTTTTGCAAGATTTCAACATAGTAAAAGAGGCCGGTGGGTCGAAGAGAGCATTGATCAAGACGTTCAACGCCAACGTGACCAACACGTTGATCGACATTCATCTGATGTGGGCGGGGAAGGGGACTTGCTGCATTCCTCTGCAGAGCACATTTGGCCCTTTGGTCTCCGCAGTTCGTGTTTCTCAAGGTATATCCAGCCACGTTCCTCATATTTTATAGGCCCTAAGCAAAATAAGGAATATAGGCCTCCATTTTTTAAAATTCATATAAAACTCTCAGTCATTATCTTCTGTACATACTAGGTAAAACTTATGTTTCTTTATAATAGCTTGCAAATGACATATTTGAAAAATCGGGTGTGATTGACTTGAACCTATAGAGGCGATAGTGAGGTTTGAACTCATGACCTTTGGCCACATAAACTCACTTAACATTAGACCGTTCAAAATGATCCCTTATATTATAATTATAAAATAAATCAAATTTGTAAATTTACGTAAAATTCAAGTGATCTACAAATAGAAAGATAATAAAAAATTATCAAAAACATATACAACTTACTTATCATCCTTATATTTCTATATATCAACTCTTATCTACGATACAATATCATAAAAAATAATTTATTTGAGTATTTGCAGATGCAAAACAATTAATAATCACATCAACATCAATATTTTCTAATATATTTTGGAACCAAATGAAAACATATATCTATAAATAGAATATATAAAGATTTAATACTTTGGACTTTAAAATAAAATATAATATTTAAATGATATAATATTTTGAATCCAAATAAATCTATATGTCTATATGTAAAATTAATTTTTTTAAATAATTTGGACCCCCGAGATAGTGGGCCTTGGGCGATCGCCCAGGGTGGCCTACCCTCGGGGTGGCCCTGGGTATATCATGTTAGGCTCGAACTTTTTTATAGTTACTTGCAGTCGTTACTCATAGGTTTGCAAACTTGTGCAGTGTCCGCGTACCAGGATTCGTCGAAGAGCGATGGGAAGCGGGTGGGGAGAATTGTGGGGATTGTGTTTGGGTGTGTAGGAGGTTTGTTGATTATATGTGGCGTTGCGTATTTGTGGTGGGCGAAGAAGGAATCGGGCGACATGAAAATTTATACACAAGCTCCCAAAGATTGATAATGTGCCCAAACTCGTGTAGGAGTGCTCGCTTTTTTATTGTCTCGCTTGTGTGTATGTTTATAGTAAACGAACCAGCTCCTTTTTTTCGGATTTTAAGTTGGTTTCTTGGGTAGAACCACTCGTAACTCCCTCACCGTAGTGGTGAGTAGGATGGCTAAGAGTGTGCGTGTTTGTGTATGATTTTTGCTTTGTGAGTGCAATGTTTGTGTTAGGTAAGGACATCATTTCTAGTAGAGGATTTGATTCTAAGTATCTAATCTACAGGTTTCGGCCAACTCCCCAAAATAATCATTGCAAAACTAGCTCATTTTCGTTCTAAATTTGGAAGTTCTAGGACATTGTATTTTGGTATTGGTATTGCTTGAATTGAATTTTGTACTCCTTCGTCTTCCTCGTTTTCCTTTTTGTGCCGTCCTGTTATTGTTGGTCCGTTGCAAAAAATGAAATAATTTTACACTAAAAAATATCTCGAATTTCGTATCACACATTAATTTACACACAAAACCCCAACTTTCTTTAATCTATGTGCACAAAAAAACCAGGACAGAGGAAGTATTTGTTTTGTTAAATATAGATCTATACACTTTCTCATTTGTATCTTATTGTGCAATATCTGAGTCTTTGTACATTGATTAATCCTACAAATTAAACCTTTGTGAATACAAAGGCGAGAATTCTAATTATTATAGACAAGCATAGAAAACAAAATATTATAAATGAAAGATGAAGACAAAATAAAATCACACAATAATACCCATGTGAAATCCAGATGAGAATACATAAATTCAATTATTATTATTTAAAAAGGAACAAAAATATAGTTCCGAGCATTATGTGAGCAAGCACTAGGGAGTTGGGAGTTAAGATTGGTGGACTTTGTAACTTAAATTTCCACTGGTTAGCCTGAAAAGGCAATTCCCTTCACAGTTGTTTAATCATATAGTTAAATCGGATGTCATCATGATTTATAATGGTAGAGGTAGAGCTAATTTTGACTTGTAAACCGTCCACACGTCACATTCATAATCAAATTATTATGCACCAAAACAAACTAGCACCCCACCTAAATAGATTTCGCCAATTCAACTCTATTAACGACAGCGATATAGTTGTACTGTGCAACTCCAACCTGGAAGCAACTGGCACTTTGTCTTGAATTCAATTCCACTATTTAGCGTTGACTCCATTTCCAAATTTGACCTCAAAATTTAAATTTTCATATGTGGAATTCCAACTTTTCACTTTACGAGTCACCAAGAATGATGTATGTTGTGTGCGTGCGTTGGCCTAGTGGTTAATAACGTAAAGATCTCGGGTTCAGTCACTGTATCTTTAAATTTCTATATTAAATTGACCAAAAAGAATGATGGATGTATGTGTGTATGTATTCCAATAATGCAGAAAAAGAAAAGGCAGATGCAGAAATCAATTTCGAAGAAGACCACGACAAAAAAAACAAAAACTTTATTCCAACGTCACACGCAGGAAAATATGTGTGATAAAATCAAATGCTAGTTCAATTATTATGTCAAAGCATAATAATTTTCCGACATGGAAGAAAAAAATTCTTCAAATTCTCTCTTAGTCCCTAGTCCCTAGTCCTAGTGACCACACATAAAACACCAAGCTAATTGCAATAACCAAAAAAAAGGTAATCTGGCTAGTAATAAAACAGTTGCAATATACATGAAAAGTCCATATTCTATAATGGCGTAAAAAAGAAGCTTCAACTTTGCTAGACAAATATAGCAGTGTAAAGGAAACATGCTCTACTATTTACATGCTTTAGATGCTTCCAGAACATGAGATTCTAAAAGAATGAAAATTTATCTAGAAACGGCCGAAATTCCTCAATCCTTACCCATGTTTGGATTACTCAACTAGTATACTAAATGATGATTATCATTGACTCCACATAAGCTGATGATAATGTATTTTTAACATGGTCTAATCAACCAAAATCCAGATAGGACAATCGTGCAAGTAATTGCGGATAAATTGGTTTCATGCTGTTCTAACATACAAACGATTCTAAAAGGCCGTGTTGGAGCCTGGAGGATCTTTACTAGGACAGGAAGAAACCTAAATTTAGACATAGACTGTCGTCAAGTTGCAGAAAAATACCATAGGAGTTTAGAGATTAACTAATTGGGCGAGGCTAAGTCACCATCAGATATAAATAAGATGCTTTCTTTAATTTGGCATTCAGTAGTTCATCCTAATCTCGTATCCCTACAATTAGAAATATGCTTAATGCTATATCTAGATACACAAAATCATCATAGTAGAAATAAAAATAAAAATATAGGATTAGTGTTCTAAAACAAGCACCTGAAATCCCAAATAATAATACAAAACAGAAGGAGACATAACAAGATGATTACAGAGCACCCCCAGCATCAAACTCCCCACAATCACTAATCTCTTCACCTCAATTTCTCTCTTCCTCCCTGCCCTCTTCCCCAAAGTCATGCACAAATGCGAGCAAAATCAAATCAAATACTGTGGAAATACAAGATTTAAACAAAAAGTAAAATCTAGCGTCTAGAAAAATTTACCAAGAAATCATCAGTAAGGAGTATAGTAGTAACCAGCAGGTGGTACACCAACTCCGTTTACCGGTGGCATTCCATACTGCATTGGAGGCTGTACACCTGGAGCATAATATCCACCAGCACCGATCTTGGCCAGACTAGTCTGGCCTTGCATTCCTTCTCTGGAGTACTGCTGCCACACCATCTGCTCCTGCACCAGCAACTGCTGCTTCTTCTCCATGTCGGCCATCTGCACGTATGAAGGAGGCGCAATGCTTAAAGACGCAGCAAATGGATCTAGTCCAACAGTCTGGACCGTTCCATCTGGTGCAGGGAGTGCCAAAACTGGAGTTTTACTCGCTCCAGGACCCGGCAATGCAACGCTGCTGGCACTTCCACCACTCAAATGAGCAGTGCTCACATGCTGCCTAACCATTCCCTGATCATACATGCCATTCAACAACAATGGATCTAGCCCACCACCCATTGCAGCCTTTTGCTTAGACAGATGACTAGCAGTTTCAACAAGAGCCAATTCCCAATCAGCCTTGCCCGTCTCTGCAGCTGGATTTTGCCAAGCAGAAGTCACCTTTGACTCCCCATGCGAATGGAATGCTTCCCACGAGCCATTCCCGTTGTTGGCCACCGGTCCAGCAAACAATGCCAGAGCAAACTTATTCCCTTGATCATCAGCAGTCACTCCCTCATCCCTTAGATCCAGTAGATCACCAGACTCTTGAACGGCAGGCTTAGGAGGCTCAGGCTCAGGTTGTGGCTGGGGAGTATAGTCCTCAGGAGGAGGCAATGCCTTAATTTCATTCATATCTGGCACCGGCTCGTCCTCCTGAGGAGCCGGCAGAGCCTCTACCTTCCTCTCCGGACTCTTCATCGCCTTAGCCCTATCCCTCACAAATTCCTCCAAAGTCTCCAATAATTTGCCAGTAATTTTCTGAACTTCTGGATACTCAGAAGATCTTGACACACCAATGTCCTTGCACCAGTTATAGAATCCGACCAACTCGTCTATCTGCTTTGCTGAGCTAGCATAAGCATCAAATGCCTTTACACAATCTTGATACTCCATATCAAAGAACTTGTCCAGAAGCACAGCCAAGACTTCACAGATATCAGCATACAACTTGAAGCTCTCCTTAACAATAGTATACAGCGCAACCAGAATCATCCTCTCATTCTTTGCCAAACCCGTTGGCCGGCAAGACAAAAACCGATCCAACAGCCTCTGCAAATGACCCATCTTCCCAAAGATCCTCTCGGGCGCCATTTCCCTGAGGGAGTAGCATCTTTCCTCTCCTGTGTTGACTCTCTCACATCACCAGATGACCTTGATCTGCGCATTCCATATGGCTCCTCCCGATACTCATGACTGTACTCGTATCCATTCCCCCTGTTCGATCCTGGTGGAGATCGATAATTATATCTATCATCTCTGGCCCCAGATCTCTCAATCTCACCTCCATTTCCATTCAGTTTCCGCTCATAAATCATCATCTCCAACCTCTGATCCAAGTACAGCGCATAGGTCCTCACAAAAGCCGAATGATCCCAAGAACTCGAGTGGGCCTCATCACGGAAATCAGACATATTCAACAACCTAGTCCCCCTCCTAGTAGCATACATAATTTCCTGCTGGAAGACAGCATCTCCTTCATTGAGCAATCTATGTATAAGCATCAAACACTTGAGGGCCACAATCCAATCACGCGTTTTTCCCAACCTTTTAGACACCGCAACAACACAGGCGCTTACATACCCACGAGAAAACGAGGTCAATTGGAGAATTTCCCTGATGTACTTCTCCGAGGCAGGATCATCGTCGTGGCTGGTAGCTTTGACTATGGCAACTTCCAGCTCCGGCGCCATGTTGCTCGCGACCTTAGCAATCCCGATGCTGGTCTGATCCTTCACCGCCCCGATCGCTTTCCGTATTGTGGTCGGCGCCATGGCTAGAGCCCGATCTCCTAGATACCCTACGCAGAAACACAATTTCAACACTAAAATCATACACTACATCACTAGTTATATTCAATTCAGCAAGAAATCCCGAATTTCCAGCAACTTAATCAACCAAATCTAATAAAATCAAATAACTAGAAAGAAAAAACAAACTTACGTGGATGTTATAAACAGCTCCTTTTTCAAAGAAAATACAAACTTCAAACACTGCCGGTAAACAGAAGGGCGAAATTTAAACAAAAGGAGCGTTCAATTTATTCACCTTCGAAAAAATCAAACGATTCAGATCCGAGGGCGGTGAGCGCTAAAAATCAGCTCGAACAGAATAAACAAAAGAGATGAGGTAAAAGCTGCAGGTGCAGAAAAGTGTGTAACATGTGAAATTTGGGGTTTGGGTTTGGGGATTGAGAGGAAATGGAATCAAAGGAGGAGGTGGCGCTTCTCTCTCTAGATTTGCTGCGAACTTGGGGAGAGAGAAAGGTATAGGAACGGAGTGGAGGGTTAAAAAAAATAAAAAATAGAAAACGAAAAGGAGAATAGAAAGGTGGATTTAAATGGTGGAGTGAGATCCGGGAGAATTGCGGCCGTCGATTTTGATTAATCGGAAATATTTTGAAGGAGACGCTGAATTTAGATGGGCTGGTGGTACAGTTGGTGTGAGTTGCCGCTGGATTTTGATTAATCAATAACAACCACCACTCTTATCGGTCACAAATTCGACATAATTTAATAATAGGGATTTAAGGGTTGATCCATAATTAAATTGTATGTGTAATGAATATAGGTAAATACACAATCCAACAAATCGGAAGTGGGGATATGTTTCTGACATTTGAGATGGCCACTAGTTTTTACTCATTCGGTATTCCATTGTCGGTGCCGGAGTCGGTTACTTTATATGTTCAAAAATCACTATTCTAGTTTCTACGCTTCACTTGTGTTATATATGGGGATGTAAAATGGGTAGGTTTTACCCGAATCAATCCGGAATCGTTCAAAATCCATTACATTTTAAAGTAGCGGTACTGGTTCTGGTTTCGGTTCCGGTCCAGACCCGCTTTAGACCCTGACCGTTTAGATCCATAGTTTGATGATCCGATCAGATCCGATCCGGATCTGGTTTTGGTTCCAGAACCAGAATCAATACTTATTTATTTGTTCTGGTCCGAGTAAAACCCGTCTATTGACGAGCCTAAGTTTAAATAGGCTTGTCAATTAACTAATTTTATCCATATCGATTCAAAATCACTCATAACACATTAAATTATAAAGCAGCGGTTTGATTCTAGTTACGGTTCTTGTCGGTTTGATGCGGTTACGGTTCCGGACCCGAGATCCGGACCGCTTAAGACCCATAGTTGATGGTCCTGTTCCGATCCGGATCCAGTGTCTAATGGGTCGGATCCAAAACCAGAACCATTACTTATTTACTGGTTCTGGTCCGGGTAAAATTACTCATTGACATCCCTAGTTATATAGTTTGTGAATTATTATGATTTGTATATATATATATATATATATATATATATATATATGTGTGTGTGTGTGTGTACGAATTTTTTTAGAAGAGGAAATTGTTATTCATACCTTAATTTCTCAATCTGACGAAGGAAAATAATATTGATGAGCTATAAAGTTTGTGGTCACAGGTGATATATGTGAGCAATGTAGAATTATTATACTTTACCAAAAGAAGAAGAAGAAGAAAACAAGGCTTTCTACCTAATTTAAAGGAAAAACACATTAAAACTCTCATTGTGCATTTGACCCATCATACTAATTTTTTATTATTTTATAAGGTTATTGAACTTCTACTTTGTTCAATTGAGTTTTTAAACTTCATAATTCGATAGAATTAAGTTCTATTTTTTGGTGATTATTTAAGGTTGTAATAGTATCATTTGAACTTTGAGAAGGATGACTCAAACCAAAGATTGAGAGATTAATTATGAAACATGACAACATTTGGACCTCAATGTAACTCCTACATGATCCGCCCGTGGCCAATGGTATATTATTTATGAAGATAATTGTAGATTGATAAATAATTAATTTTTACTTAATAGACTAATACAATTAGTCTTATCATTAAAGCTTAAACCTATAGTCCACCTTATACATAATTTGATTCACAATAAGTTGTACCATGATCGTGGGCCATCCTTAAAAATGGTCCAAGTAATTTAATAGCTTTTTTTTTTGGATCATTAAATACAGAAATTTTAAAGGCAGGTATTCGGTGAACTCGAGCAAGATCTTTACGCCGAGGCATTAACCATTTTACCACTAGGCCAACACACGCACACAGTAATTTAATAGCTTGGTTTTAGGTATAATATCTAATCTTGACTAGTCTAATCCAACAAAACCAATGAAACCCAATTTTGTACCTCGGACCAACCTTCTACATCCATAAAGATTTACTATCCCTTTTAAAGTAGTATTTGTTTAACATAGAAGGAATATAATATACACTCGACTATTCTAAAGAAATTTAAAATATTGCTTAGTCTAACATGTAATTATTGTGCAGATTCTTATCAACACATAGAATAAAGTAGCGAAATAAAATTTAAAAAACACATAAGATATTACGGATTAAAAGTATAATTTATAGATGTCAATCTATGGAGATTATTCACTATATCTGTACAGTGAAATTTACAAAAACTCATTACTTTATCAAAGATAAAATCGGACACTTTGAGTCTAAACCTTATATGAAAGTACAAAAAGATTCATCATAATACTCGTAAACAAGACTAACATACTTCTACAACAATTAGAAGTTAAAACATGAATATTATCGAAAATATTATACAAATAGACTCATGAATAGGAATAGATCCTTAATATTTATCTTCAAGAATATGTGATTTCTTCTATAAATCTGTCTTTCTTATATAAGAGATGAGAGGCATTCAGTTGCGTATTTTGGATCACGTCTATAAGCCTATAAAATTGAATTGATCGTGACAATTAACAACTCCCATCAGTTTTTTAAATATAGGAATAGATTTGATTAATTCCTTCATCCTTATTTTATGACCTAATTCTCTCATTTATCGATATATTGTCTCAACATCCAATTTGACATATGTATATATATTGCACAGACCAGAATTTTTTTAAAAAAAAAGAAAAGCAAAACCCAAAAATGAAACTAATTGCATAATATGACGAGACTCATAAATTAACTCCAACATAAATCATTTAGGAAAATTCGCTAGAGAGAGGGAAAGAATGGAGGAAAACAAAAGCACGGGTTTGTCCCGCCTTTTTGCTTTATTAAAATCACACTAACTTAAATTCTCTTACATATTATTACAAAGTAAAATAAAAATAAAAATCAATCTTTAAAGATAACATCATTTGCAATATTTATCAAGCGGCGCAGTGAACCGGGCGAGAACTTCCTCGCAAACAAAAACGGGTCGTGCCTCCTCCTCACCGTCACAGAAGAATTCGAGCCGCCCGATATCTCATCACCGTATCTCGGCCTACTCCTACGGAGGGCCCTGATAAGCTCGGGGCACACCTCATCGGACACGTAGGTCCACGGGTGGCCCCCACGGCTGTCTCTCCAATCCACGTGTGTAAGAGTGCAGGGCGTGCACCCACGCGGGTCCACCATGCTCAGCAGCGTAGGGAAGTAATGCTCCTCCGGGTAACACGTGTCGTCGCGTAGGCAGGGTAGCTTGAACTTTGACCAAAGCCTTCTCTCACGGACGATCACTTTAGCATGCTTACGCCTCACCACCCAAAACTGGGACCCAATCCGGAAATCCTCGAAGCCCACCTCCGGCAGCATCGCCTCATCCCCACGCGCCGCCCATCTCTCCCACGCGCCGGGCTCATATTTGAGAATCTCGATGAAGCTCCTCCTCGACCGCATCAGGATCCGGTACGTGTAGTTGAAGGAGTGGATGGGGATACACGACGGCGAAAGCAGGGCGAACATCGCGTTCGACTCATCGTGAAGGAGCGCGTAGGCAATAAGCTTCTGGCGCCCGAGAAGCGTCGGGTGTGGCGGCTGGTGGACTTGGAGGGAATCGTCCGGTTGGCGAAGACCCCGACGAGCGGCGCCGCGGTGTAGTTGGCGGCAGTCGGGTCGGCATGCACGTAGACGTTGTACCTGCCCGCGGCGGCGCGTGAGAAGAAAAGTTGCCACAGCGGCGCAAATGGGAGCGGGCCGGTGGTGAGGAACATGAAAGCGACTTCTTGATGGGTCTCGAGTCGATCCGACTTGAAGCGAGGTTTGTTGGAAGTTAATGGGTTGTGAGTGGGAATTGCTAGTAATGAGGTTCACGGCCTTTGGCTTTCATTTCCAACTCTTGATGTTAAGAGTTAATGGAATATTGATGTTTGTCATCAATTGTGACCTTAGAACATCCTCTTGGAGTCTTATATATAATCGTCATTCAGAGTTAGAAGCGTAAGCAAAACATTCTATTCTCTCTAGCAAAAGCAAAGCATTCTACTTGCATTCTTAGCTCATAGTTCTTAGTCTTGAGTTCGGTTCTCGTTTCGTCCGATTCACGGGGCTCGACTTGTTTGTGGTGCTACTACGATGAGGCGAAAGTCGTTACCTTTGGGGACGAGCCAATCGTGAGCACTACCGGGGCGTTTCTCGTCTTGCGGGCGAAGTTGACTTGAGCGACTTATTGATAAGTTCTTGTTATCTTGACATCTCATTTGTAATAGTTATTATTAATCATTTCATTGTAATTTTGCACGATATTGTAACCAATATTCAACTACAATCGCAAGACGAGAAATTCGCCCAACTCTCTGCTGAGTTACACGATCGTGCAAATTGAAGATGTCGACCAATCCAATGGCGCCCGCCACCACTCAATCCGTTGGAGCGAGTAGTTCCACCATGGCTCGATCTTGAACCCCGCATTCCGTGGCTCAACAACCGCCAATTTTCACCGCGTCGACTTCAAACGCTGGGCGCATAAGATGATGTTTTACATCACCACAATGGGGCTTGCTAGCTTCCTGCGTGAAGACGGGCCGCCTATTCCTTCCGAGGAAGAAGCGGACGTGAAGTGCGTATAAATCGACACTTGGTATCATTCGATTATACGTGTTTCGAATATGGTGTTAAATGGGCTTGGTAATAGCCTATTTAATGTATTTCTGGTCGAGGATCCGCCAAAGAGTTATGGGAGGCACTTAACCAAAAGTATCTGGTTGAGGAGGCTAGCACGAAGAAGTTCGTGGTTACCGTGCTCACCGAGTTCAAGATTGTGGATTCAAACCGATCATGCCTCAGTACACGAGTTTGAAGCTCGTTGCACGATGTTCACGCCGAAGGTATGCCTCTGCTCGAACAATATTCCATTGCAATTTTAATTGACAAATTGCGGAAGGATGGAAAGGGTTCGATCTTACCTTAAGCACAAGCGAAAGGAGATGACCATGAAAGCATGGTTGCTCGACTCCAAGTTGAAGCTCGAGTTAAGGAGGCGAGTTGAAGGCTAAAAGTCCGATGGAGGCTAAGCGCAACCGGTGAGGAGGACCTTGAGCGCGCCTCGTCCAGATGAACAAAGCAAAGAAGTAGCCGCAAACCAGTTTTTCGGAACGTGCTACAACCGTGATAAGCTCGGGCACATGGCTAAAGACCGCCGAAGCCTAAGAGAAAGACAAAGCGAGGCGTCAACAATGTTGAGAAGGACTTGACACTGGGACAAAGATGACTTTGTTGCCATGATAACCGAGGTAAACCAAGTCACAAATCCTACCCCTACTTCTTGGTTTCTTGACACGGTGCTCTTGTTCACATTTGTGTCAATCGAGACTTGTTCTACACCTACAAAGAGGTTGAAGGCAGTGTGACCGAGGCAAGTGATCATACTTCCAAGGTGCTTGGAGTTGGTACCGTTGTACTTCAACTTACCTCGGTGTGGAAATAACTCGAAGGATGTCTTGCATGCTCCTTCGATCCATAAGAATCTCATCTCTCGCGTCGAGTTGACTAGAGCCAAATTTGATATAGATTTTCGTGGAGAATATGTAATAGTTAGAAAGTTTGGAAAGACTCTCGGCAAGGGTTATGTCTCCAAGATCTTTTCAAACTCGGTGTTAGAACTTGTAAGCCTCTAAAGCGATTGCAAAATTAATGAGAATGCTTCTACTTACTTACTTGCTTGAGTGTTACGATTTATGGCATTGTAGACTTGGTCATGTTAATGTTAATGCTATAAAGAAACTCGCTAACATGAACTTGTTAAAATAGAAGTATCTAAAACACAAGATAAATGTGAAATCGTGTTGAAGCAAAATGACCAAATTGCCTTTCAAATCCGTTGAAAGAAGCTCAAAACCTCTAGAATTAATTCACACGATGTTTGTGATTTAAAGTTTGTACAAACTAGAGGTGGTAAAAGTATTTTATTACTTTTATTGACGATTGCACAAGATATTGTTATCTTTATTTATTAAGAAGTAAAGATGAAGCAATTGATGCATTTCAAACTTCAAGAATGAAGTGAAAATCAACTTAATTGCAAAATTAAGGTTGTAAGAAGTGATCGAGGTGGAGAATATGTTGCTCCGTTTGTGAATTATGCAACGAAAGTGGTATAATCCATCAAACGATCGCTCCTTATTCGCCTCAATCAAATGGTGTAGTGAGCATAAAATCGAACTCTTAAGGAGATGATGAATGCGTTATTAATAAGTTCTGGATTACCCCGAATATGTGGGGTTTCTTCAAACCAACTATATCTTGAATAAGATTCCTATCAAAGGAAGGATGTAACTCCTATGAACTTTGGAAAGGAAGGAAACCTTCATATAAATACTTCAAAGTGTGGGGTGTTTAGCTAAGGTTGAAATACCGTTGCAAAACAAGTTACAATTGGACCTAAAGCGGTAGATTGTATCTTTATTGGTTATGCACTTAATAGTAGTGCTTATAGATTTGTTGTGCACAAATCGATATACCGATGTTCATGTGGAACAACAATTGAATCGAGGAACGCTATATTCTTTGAGAATATCTATCCTAATAAGGATAAGAATAGTTCGATTCAAGTAAAAGAATTGAGGAAGATTCTACCAATTCTCATCTTGTTGAAGAAAGTGAACCCTCAAGTTCTAAGCAAGTTTTTATGGCCTCGCTAATAGAAAGCGACATAGGTCTACACACAAGATGTGCAACCTAGGCGTGGTAATCGTGTAAGAAAAGCTAAAATTTATGGACCGGATTATGTCGTTTTATTGTTAAATGATGAACCGGTTACCGTAAAGAAGCTTTATCGGCCCGGATGCGGATCATGGAGAGAAGCAATAGACATTGAGATAGAGTCTATTATGTTGAATCATACTTGGGTGTTAGTAGATCTTCCACTGGTTGTAAAGCTTTAGGATGCAAGTGGATCCTAAAGAAGAAATCAAGTCGATGGCACTATTGATAAATATAAGGCCGGACTTGTAGTTCGAGGGTTTAGACAAAAGTGGGTATGACTTCTTGATACCTACCGCGCGTGACTAAACATACTTCTATTAAACATTGCTTCGCTATTCTTTGCTTTGCAAAATCTTGAGATTCATCAAATGGATGTAAAACAGCGTTTACGTATGGAGAGTTAGAAGATGAGATCTATATGAAACAACCGGAAGGTTTTGTAGTACCGGCAAGAGCACAAGGTATGCAAACTTCAAAAGTCTTTGTATGGACTTAAGCGCGCCACCAATGGCATATGAAATTTGACGAGTTATGTTGTCAAATGGTTTCAAAATCAACGAGAGTGACAAGTGTGTCTATGTAAAGAATTCGAATAACGATTTTGTTATTGTTTGTCTTTATGTAGATGACATGTTGATAATGGGAAGTAACTCGTGTGATTGGAGAAACAAAAGAATGCTAAGTAAGAACTTGACATGAAAGATATGGGTTTATGGATGTAATTCTTGGAATTAAAATTCTTAGAGCATAAATGGAATTGCTTCACACAATCCCACTATGTGAGAAAGTGTTGAAGAAATTGATGCAATGGATAAGCTATTTCCAAGACTCCTTGGGACTCGAGTGTTCATTTGACTCCAAATAGGGTGAACCATAAGTCAAGATGAATATGCTAAGATTATTGGGAGTTTGATGTATCTCACAAACCGTACCCGACCGATTTAGCTTGCTCGTGAACAAATTGAGTAGTTTCACGACTAATCCAGTAGAGAACATTGGAAAGCACTTGAACGCGTGTTGGGTTACTTAAAGTTTACCCAATTATGCGATTCATTATTCTAGTGAGCCATTGTGCTTGAAGGGTATAGTGATGCTAATTGGATATCTGCCTCAATCGACTCATTTTCCACAAGTGGATACGTGTTCACTATTGGAGGTGGGTATCTCTTGGAAGTCCAAGAAATCTTGATAGCAAGGTCTACCATGGAATCAATTCATAGCTTTAGATAAGGTTTGGTGAAGAAGCCGAATGGCTTAGAAATTTCCTCGAGGATATTCCATGTCGCGAGTCCCGTGCATACGTGTTGATTCACCGTGATAGTCAATCTGCAATAGGAAGGGCACAAAATATATATTACAACGTGAGTCTCGACATATTCGTCGACGACACAATACCGTGAGACATTTGATCACGAGTGGGGTTATCACTATTGATTATGTAAAATCAATAGATAATCTAGCGGATCCGTGACAAAAAGCGTGTCGAGATCAAATGTTTAAACCGTTAGAGGAATGGGTGTTAAATCCACATCTTAAAGATGATTATAGCGGAAACCCAACCATGATGATTGGATTGTCCGAGAACATGGTTGAAAAGGACAACGAAGTTATAAAAATCCGTGTGATAAACACTCGGACATACGCCTATTCTCCGAGAAACGTTGAGTGTTTGTAAGTCCGCAAGTGGTGAGGTTAAGTTTTAACTTTAATGACTCTTGGATACCTCGAGGAGGTCAAGTATAGCGAATACTTGGTTGTAATAGTCACCTATGCAAGTGTGAAGTGGGGCCGCTTCAAGTGGTACACTTGTGAATCGAAAGGGTGTTCGAGGCCATAATGGACACAAACGTAAAGCGGATGGAAATGAGATGATATTGTGTCAATATTATTGTCTCGAGATACACCATGGAGGACTAGTTCAAGGTGAAATAACCACTATGCCGCGGTATGCTCGATAATTTCGACTATGGAAGGTTCAAGGCCACAAGCTACCTTTCCAAATGCAATATCGTCTCTTGAGGACCGAACTGCGTTTGCATTTATATGGCATTTCCACTCATGTGGGGATTGTTGGAAGTTAATGGGTTGTGAGTGGGAATTGCTAGTAATGAGGTTCATGGCCTTTGGCCTTCATTTCAACTCTTGATGTTAAGAGTTAATGGAATATTGATGTTTGTCATCAATTGTGACCTTAGAACATCCCTCTTGAGTCTATATATAGTGCATCATTCTAGAGTTAGAAGCATAAGCAAAACATTCTATTCTCTCTAGCAAAGCAAAGCATTCTACTTGCATTCTTAGCTCATAGTTCTTAGTCTTGAGTTCGGTTCTCGTTTCGTCGGTTCACGGGGCTCGACTTGTTTGTGGTGCTACTACGATCGAGGCGAAAGTCGTTTACCTTTGGGGAGCGAGCCAATCGTGAGCACTACCGAGGCGTTTCTCGTCTTGCGGGCGAGAAGTTCAACTTGGGCGACTTATTGATAAGTTCTTGTTATCTTGACATCTCATTTGTAATAGTTATTATTAATCATTTCATTGTAATTTTGCACGATATTGTAACCAATATTCAACTACAAGGTTGAATAGAGATTGATCCTCAACTTCGTCTTTAGGTGGTGGAGGCGGCAGAGGATAGTAGACCGCGGCGGCGGCGGATGCGATGGTGAGATTCTTGCTATTGGGTTCTAGCAGTGTTTTTCTTGGAGCTAGTGATGTGGAATCGGAGCTTCTTTTGGTTGTGTAGTTAGTAAAGGAGGGAGTTATAGTCATAGGGAGTGGGAGCGGGAGTGGGGAGGTGGCGGCGGCGCCGGAGGCGACAGTGGAGGTGGTGGATGGGGGCGGTGAAAGTGAAGATGACCGCGAGGGGTAGGCGAGAGGAGGATGGCGCAGAGGAGGAGAGAGGGGTGGGGGCAGCATGGTTTCTAGAAGATGGGGTGGGGGTATGAGGGGTTTTGGGGTTTTCTTATATGTAAACTAAATAATAAGAAATAAATGATACTTAGGAGCAGCCGAAATGAGTTTGTAAACAAAAAAAAATTAATGGAAAAAACCCCTATTTTCAAAGTAATGATTATTGTTTTAGGGTAGATTTGGCTTTTGGGATTTTGTGTTTAGCATGGTACTTCATGTTTATGTAAGTGCACGTTAATATTTTCTAATTCAAGAAAGATTTTAAATGGATAGATAAGCTTTTATTGGCATTGAAATTTTAATATTTTATGTTAGGATAATGATATTTAATAAAAATGAGTTTCCAAGTTGTATCGCTATTTGTGGTGTGTAGAGAGTCTAGAGACAAATGGAGTTCATGCAGAAAATGATGGCAAAGTGAAACATTTAAATTGTGTGGGGTCACGAGCAAGTATGGATATAGTTCCTTCTTTTGTGGGCTTTGTTTTATGGATAGCTTAAATCCTGAAGAAAAGCAAATTTATCGCCTAAATTAAGTACTAAAGCATATTAAAAATACCATGATATTTTATTTTTAAATGTTTTGATAATGGAAGCTCGTTGCCGCTATTCAATAAATTGAGGCTTCACTATAAATAAAGTTATTGAACTGGCAAAGTTATCGGATCATATCAACTCCGTTTCGAAATACAGCCGTACCCCTAATGTTCTAGAGCTCGGTTCAACCCGTAAAATAATTTATAGTGCAATTTTATTGGTTCAGGCCGGGCCGATTAAGCTGAAAATTTATTAAAGCTTATTTTTTTAGTCTAGCTCGGTAAAAAATAAAATCGGGTCTGGTTTATTTACTCTAAGTATGATGTGTTTGATAGGATTCGAACATGATACATTTGATTATCGAATGAATCCAATCATGCTTCCTACGATCTAATTGGAGGGCACATGTTTGAGTATAAAGAGTATTGATAAATCTAGTGTATGTAAGTAGACGAGATTTATGTAAAGTAGTAGAGAACACAAGAATTTTTACGTGGTTCGATCAAGAATGAGATCTACGTCCACGGAGGTGATGATCCTCAATATTTTCACTATAAACGGATTATAATGAGTGTATCTAAAAAGCTCTAGTATTTGATAAGTTGCTAACCCTTTTAACGTCGACCTAACCTCTATTTATACATGATTGTGGATCTCGTACTGGATCCCTTGATTGGTGGGATCACGATCCTTCCATAACTGACCACAATCTCCGTCATAACTGACCACGATCTCCGCCATAACTGACCACGATCTTTGCCTTTGACTTCGTCTTGATTAGGGTTTAGAGGCTGGGCTTTAGAAGCTTAACCGCGTGGGGCCGTCATCGGTCAAGCCCACTCGTTTGGGCTGCCGGTGGGCACGGCGGTTGGGCCATATCCATCATAGCCACAAATAGTCGAGGAACAACTATGCCGGGTGAGGTGAAGATCGTATTTTACCGGTGGTTGATGCTCGGTGAGGTTGTTGTCGAATGTCTTTGTCTTTTTGACGTTAGGCTAGATCGACGATCCAGGTCTGAATCGAGTTTGACGGTTTGTCGGCTGGGCGTGCACCGCTTGTCGAGGACCGAATCGAGTCGTCTGTCGTGAGACGAGATGTCTGCGCAGGGAATGTTGAGGTCCGACACGGATAGCGATGTTCGTCCGGAGTAATACCGAGATCCGATCGGATAGAGATACCCTACGGATGATCTGGGGACCGATCCGGATAGAGATATCCATCCGGATGATGCCGAGGTCCATCCGGATGAAATATCATACGGATGATCTGAGGTCCGAGTTGGATCGTCGACCGGATAGCGGCGTCGCTTGGAAGGGCGACTCAGGTCCGGAGTCGAGTGATGAGGTCCAACTCGAGACGTCTGACGTTGGGTGGCGACGTCGCTTGCAAAATCTGACGCCGAGGTCCGTCGAATGATGATTGCACGATTAGACCGGTGTGTTAGCGTGTCTTTGATCACGTCACTTGATCCAGACGGTTGGTGGGCGCTCGAAATACGTGCGCGCGTCTACTCTACATCAAATTGCAATCAACCACGTGGGAAGTTGAAACGGCAATTTGGGCGCCCATTCGTACTATAAATAGGCCTAATGAAGAAAACTGCTCACTTCTTCTCCCGTCGTTCGAGCAGCAAAAGAAGACCACTGATTTTCGGGTTCTCGAAATCTATTCCCAATTCATCGAAGCAATAACCCGTCACTAAAAAGTAAGTATGACTTTCTTCCATATCCGGTTACGCTTTCGTTCTTCTTCCTTGATAGCGAGGTGAGATTAGGGACTACATGTGCCATAATTTTGCGGGTAAATCCTTGGGCATTAGCGCTAGGGTTCCGTCGATTTCTCACTTGGGATGGTTATAAGGTCGGGGCGTTAGATCGTCTCCGCCGTTGCAAGTAATTAGTGTAGGGAGGATTGCCATCCGCCGGAGGCACGGTGGTGCTGCTGGGATCCATGACCGAGCTTTGGCTCCTCCCAAAGGTTTATGACAGTGTATGTAGATGCCCTGAGGGCCGGTCTTAGATTTCCTTTAGCCCCCATATTTTTGTACATTCAGGAATATTTCCAAATTCCCATATGCCAATTTACCCCAAACTCCATTAGGTCGGTAGTTGGGATGGGGCTTTCTTGTTACGGCATAGCCGAGGAGTTTTCCTTTGAGGTTTTGATACGTTTTTTTAGTGTCAAGAGTACGGGAGGTGTGTACTATTTTTCGCCTCGGCAGCCATTTAGGATAGCTGCCCCCTCAAAAGTGCCGCAGTGGCAAAATAAGTACTTCTTTGCGGGCTGATGGGCACCCGAGCTACGAGTGGGGGTTGGGTAGAATGAAGGATCTGAAAGTGAAACCCCTCGGCTACGTAGAGGACCAGCTCAACATGCTCGGTGAAGTCTCCGTAGGGTTCACCGAGGACGACCTGAATAAGGCCGGACTGAGCATACACAGGTCAAAGGCCCCAGGGTCGGGGTCGGAGCTGGGTGAGGGCACCCTCTTCTTCTTACTCCTTATATGTCCGATCTCGCTGTGTTAACAATTTTCTTACATTTGTGCGGTGGAAGCTGCGACACGGAAAGGGCCCCATTATCGCCGAGCAAGGCGCCTCCAAGAAAAAGCGGGCGGGCCGACCTGCCAGCCTCCCGTGGTGGTTGACGACCTCGGTCAGTGATGGCGGCGCCTCGGCCGGGTCGAGTCCGCCTCGGAGAAAAATATTCCGGCCCACATTGCGTATGAGGTGCGGCCTCTAGCTTCCGTATCCTCCCAAGGTATAAATCTCTTCCATACTTGTTTTATCTGCGCCTTGATGCGTCGACTTGACTTGCGTTGTTTTCGGAAGCGAGCTCGGTGATTGGGGATCCGCAGCGTCTTCTGGTACATCACCGAGCTTCGCTTCGGTGTGGCGCCGAGCGGGAACTTCTTCGCTGCGGGTAGATGCGACGCCTGTGTGGCGGTGCGGCGAAGCGATGTCGCGAGTTCTTTGCCGGCCGCCTCAAGAAGAAAGCTGGGCGCTGGAGGTCGCTCGGGGAGCTCGAGGCGGCGAGGGCGGCTAGGGCGAAGAAGGAGCTCGCCGACGAGAGAAGTGCCATCTTGGCGGTCGGGGCGATGTTGAGGGCCTTCGCCAAGAAGCTCGTCGAGTCGGAGAGCTTCGCTGCATTTTCGACCGCCGCCGTGCTCGGGGCGCGGCCGTGTCACCACCACAGGAGGAGGCCGCCATGCCCGACTTCGACAGTCGTCGCATGGGTGGGTCGAGGTCACTCCCGGGAGATGAATAAGGCGTGCGCTCGGGTGATCTCGGGTAGGGTCCTTCCGTCTTGGGAAGCTTTGGCGGCCTCCACTTCCTTCCGACGGCCGAGGCCATTGCTCGGTCTGAGGAGGATGAAGATCTGAGCTTGAGAGCTTATCGCCGAGTCTTGGGCTGGCCGGGGAGGAAGAGCCGAGCTCCGAGCTCCTTCTAAAGGGGCAACAGCGGCAGCAGCAGCAGTAAGAAGGTCGCAGTGAGGTCGATGAGCCCAAGAAAGAGCACGAGGTCGGTGGACCTTCCAGCAATAGTTTGACTTGCCGCGGTCGATAGGATCCCGAGCATAAAGTTTCCACTTTTGTGGATAATAATAAATACAACTTTTGAAATGTGTGTTGTCCTTTATTTTTAGCACTCTACTCTCAATACCTCGGACTCGATCATGATTTGTTGACCAAGCTAAAAGAGGCCCGAGGTGCCTTGGGAGAAGGACGAAGAGGTCTTTGTTTTGGAGAGCCGATCCGTCGGTGACCCGCACTTTGTGACATGGACATCACCTCGGCGTCGTCGCGGGTGAAGATGAAATTGCAAGAGGTGAGCGAGAGATGGCCCGCCTCCGGTGAGAATGAGACTCTAAAGTTAAGGATCATACATCTCGAGGTCCGGGGCGGACTTATCTGCCGGCGTGATTCGAGGGCATTTAATTGATGTGAGTAGCAAATCGGTGACGGAGAGAAGTCGGCTCGGATCTTGAAGGAACATCTTGAATATGAAGAGGTGATCGCGATCCGTGGAGTAACCATATCGAGGCCGATGATCGAGTGCGAGCTTGCTCACCGAAGGCATGGTGCTAAGGGGCGAAGGGCCCGATAGCAAAGATTTTAAAGATTGCCTCGACTCCATTGTGAAATGCGTCCGGATGTACGAGCTCGTCCTCAGCGATGCATGCCACCGTCCCACAGTGAGTCCGCATGGCCCAACCGTTGAAATGCCCGACGTGGGAGGCGGCTATGGTGACCATGCCGAAGTGCTCCGGTTGCTAGGTCCGGTCACGATGGGAGCAACCAGGGGTCGGTCGTCGGCGGTCTGGCGCCGAGGACCTCAGTCGGCAAGGGAGGCGGAAGGTCGGGGCGGGTCGCACTCGCCGTGCAACAAGCTCGAGGGCCGCAGTTCGACCTCGGTTAAAGTGCCCCTGCAGTCGGGGTTTCGAGTGCCCCTTCGTGTCGGGACCCATCTGCGCGGGTTAAAGTACAATTTGGAGTAGGCCGTGGTGGAGCCGATCTCGTCGACTGCGTGGAAGGCACCGAGTTCATCCCGGGTGTTCATCGCCGACCCGGGGATTTTGTCTCGAACTGGTGCAGCTTCAGTAAGACTTGGCGAGGTGGAACTCCGAAGCCAGAGTGAGTTGTATATAGCTTAGGACTTGGCGTATAGTAGTGAATGTATTTAGGCTTTGTATCAAGTGTATATTTTCCCTAGAGAGGACAAATATAGCTTAGGACTTGGTTTTAGTAAATATATTCATCTGATTCTGAAGTGTATATCTTCCCAAATAAAGGGGTATAAATTGACGAGATCCGATCTGGACGTCGTTTGCATGTAGATGTTCAATTTAATGAGTTATATGTATGCCTTGCATGTAGACGTTCAATTTAATGAGTAATCTGTATGTCTTGCACTTAGACGTTCAAGTTCATGAGTTGTCTGTATGTGCCATCTTCGCAAGGGCATCCCCTTTTGAAGGTTAATTGTGGTGTATCCGAATGGATGTTCACATAGATATAAGGCGAGGCGAAGTGAAATACTCATTAGAAAAGCAATGTTTCATTGAATAAGTAAACAACATCGCACTTCAAAGCGATAAGAGGCTAACATGATGCCGATCCAAATCAAAGCTATGTAAAATACCTCCTCAAATGAGTGATATGCGGTTCTGGGAATAAGTGCACGGATAGGTGAGCAAGCTTATAGGCCCTTTGCGAGGTCCTCGTGAGCAGTATGGACCTTCCCATATCGGATCTAGCTTGTTAAGACGCTCGGCTCTCGGCTTCATTATTTCGTAGGGCGAGGTCGCCTACTTGGAGTCTGGAGGCTTTTACCTCTTGTTGTAGTACCGCGCGACCGGCACTTGTATTGGCTTTATTTATAAAGCGAGCTCACGCTTCTCCTCCAGTATCAAGGTTGACCCGTGGGTCCTCCTCCGTTCTTTGTCTTTGGTCGAGTGAAGCGTCACGCTGGCTCGGTGCGCCAATCTCGGTGGTATGACACCTCGGTCCCATAGACTAAGTGAGAGGGGTTTCTCCGTGCAAGTCCGGGTGTTGTCTGTGGGACCAGAGGACTTGAGGAGATTCTCGACCCGATCACCTTTAGCTCGATCTAACCTCTTTTCAATCCTTGTACGATCATGCGGTTCGTCACCTCGGTGCGACCATTCACCTGCGGGTATGCGACCGAGGTGAAATATTGCTTGATCTGGAATTCTTCACACCATTCTTTGAAGTTTTTGTCGATGAACTGGGTGCCGTTGTCAGAGATCAAAACATGTGGTATGCCGGCGGCAAACTAAGTTTTTCACACGGTGCGGATCCTACGCTCGTGAGGCTCGAAAGTGGCTCCGCTCGACCCATTTTGTGAAGTAGTCTATAGCTACGACTAAGTATCGGCTGACACGGTGCCCTGGTCGAATGGACCAGCGATGTCAATTCCCACCGCATGAAAGGCCACGAACTTTGTAGCTACCGAGATCGGTGCGGGGTAGCTTCTTGCGTGGGTGGGCGGCACCCGGACACCTCTTGACGAGCTCGGCCGAGTCTTGGATGAGGTGGGCCAATAGTATCCCGACCTCGCGTCTTCTTTGAGGCGCTCGCGATCGATGTGACTTCCACAAGACCCATGTGAATCTCGTTAAGTCGTGATCTGCTTCTTCAGCCCAGGCATCTCGGGAGAGGTTGAAGATAGGACTTCCTATAGAGAGTACCATCATGTATGAGGTATTTTGGGATTTGACCATCATCTTTTTGGCTTCTAGCCGATCCCGAGTAGTGTTCCTTCTTCCAGGTAAGCCTTTATAGGAGACATCCAGATCGGCTCCATCTCGGTGATGATACCGACGTGGGACTCATGATGCTACGGAATGAACTTCCTCCACCGGAGGTTTTGTTGATGATGAAGCCAACTTCTGCGGATGTCGGCTCGGTATTCTCCCTTGTGGGATACGATAAGTTGCGAGATATCCGAATGAGGTTAGCATCTCGCTGCCTTCTCAAGGTATTGCTTCATTCGATCCTCCTTGGCCGTGTTGCCGGGACACGGTTTACTACGATCCGGGAATCTCCAAAGATTTGGATCTTTCCACTTTTAATTCCCTTGCGGTAGCGATCCACGAGATCGCTGCTTCGTCTCCACCTCGTCATTTGTGGTGGGAAGATAAACCAAAGTGAATAGGTCACTTCTTGTTTGTCGGGCGAGGCAAGATGCTGCTCCGTTACCGTTTTGCACGAAGCTCCATCCACGTACATCCGCCAACAGCCTTCGTGTATGTCGAGATCGGGTTCCTCCTTTGTGGGAGCGGGGTCGGAGTGACCTCTTTGGGGTTGACCTCGGTAACCGACCTCTGTCGGAAAATCGGCTAGGACTTGCCGCTTTATGGCGGTGCAGGCGAGTATAAAATATCGTGCTCACCGAGCTCCAGGTGCCCACTGCTATACGCCCGATGATTTCGGTTTGACAAGACTTGTCTCGGAGGTAAGTGAGTCGATGACAGAATTGAATGGGCTTGGAAATAAGGTCGGAGGCGTCGCTTGGCGTTCGCGATTATGACGCTAGTTTCTCGGTGGTGTACCTTGTCTCGGCCCTTTGAGAGCTAGGTGATGAAGTAGATAGGAAGTTGTTTACCGACCTCATCTCGCGCCAAGATCAAGACCGATTGCCTCGTCTGAGGCGGTATAAAGAAAGGAGCTCGCCTTCTTCTCAGGCGAGCATGTGGGCGGTCGGCGAGGTATGTTTTCGGTGGGTGAAGGCGACATGATGTTCTTCCTTCCAAGCAAAGTCCGGGCTCTTCTCAAGATTTTGAAGAAGGAAGTTGCTTCTCGGCGACCCGAGATAGGAATCTCATCGAGGCGACGGACATCCGGTGAGTTGTGGATCTCACGGATGGTTTTGTACTGCATGTCGAGTACCGTTTGACCTTAGTGGGATTAGCCTTCAAGCCTTCTTGAGAAACCCAAGATCGAAATTTCCCGCTTTCACCATGAATGTGCACTTTTGGGGTTGAGCTTGAGGTTTGCCGATTTGAGGAGTTGGAGGATCGCTTTGAGGTCGTCGGCGTAACTACATTTTTGGCTTTTGACCACGATGTTGTCGGCGTAGACCTCGACGATCTTCCCAATATGATCTTTGAATATGGCGTCCACCATCCTTTGATAGGTAGCTCAAGCGTTTTCGGGCGAATGGCATTTTTCAGATGCTGTGAAGACACAAAGTCGATGATGAACGCCGTCTTTGGAGCATCCTCCGGCTCATCGGGACTTGGTGGTACCCTTTGTATAGATCCGAAATCAAGATCTCATGGCCCACCGCCTCCACCTTCTTGTCAATATCGGGAGGGTAGCAATCTTTTGGGCGGTGTTTGTTGAGGTCGGTATAATCACACATGCGCCACGCCTACTCCAGGCTTCGGACCACAACCTGGATTAGCCATCCAGGTCGGGTATTTGACCTCGAACAGGATCTTGGCCTCCCGGAGTTGAGTCACCTCGTCTCTTATGACCTGGCTGCGCTCTGCCGCGAAACTTCTCTTCTTCTGCCGAACTGGTTTGGTAGCCGGGTCGATGTTGAGGCGATGAGTGATGAGCTCGGGTGACACTCCGATCATGTCGAGTGGGGACCACACGAACATGTGCTTGTATTCCCTCAGAAGTTGTTTGACATACTGTCGAATATCAGTTGGACCCTGGGTGCCGACCTTGACGACTTTGGAGGGGTCGTCGTCGCATAGTTGAAGGTTCTCAATCGAGTCGTCCGGGGTGTCGACCGAGGGTTCACGTAATTGCTACGCTTTGAGGTAAGGCCACATCTTGGGTTGAGACTCGTAGGCATTCTTTGGCTGCCGTTTGGTCACCCTGGATGCTTAGCACTCCCACCGGGGTGGGTATCTTGATGGTGAGCTGGTACACCGAGCAGACGGCTTTGGTGGTGTATAGCCAGTCTCTTCCTAGAATGATGTTGTACGGAGAAGGAGCTCGGACCAAGAAAAATTGAATAGCCTTGGTGACCGACCTGGGAGCACGGCCTACGGTAACCGGAAGGGTAATGACGCCCTCGGGTTGGACCGCTTCCTGAGTGAAGCTCCGCAGTTGGGATGGTTCGGGATGTATTTGAATCCCACGACCTCGAGTTTATCGAGCAGCTCGGAAGATGATCTTGACGGAAGCACCGATGTCGATGTAGACCCAGTGGGCGTTCTTGTTGCCCACCACGGCTTGCATGGTGATGGCATCTTGGTGGGGCATGATCTTGGGCACCGGGTCGTCTTTGGAGAACACAATGTTCTCACCGTCCCGTAGTCGCTTATTTTTCGGCCCTCGTGGACCGCCTCCGAGCTTCATTTTCAACGACGACCTCGTCGTTCCTATGGGCAACCGAGAATGGCGTAGACCTGCTCCATCGTGATTGGGACCTTCGCCCTCGTCGTCTTCGTGTTGGGTCGTCGCCGAGGTCGGCCCGCAGCTGTTGCCACCTCCATTCTTTCCTCTCGCTTGCTGTTCCCGGCCCAGTCGGCCGAGGTATTTCTTAAGCGCTCTCCTTTGACGAGCTCGTCGATCTGCGAGCCCAAGTTTACGCAATCTTGTTATTGTGACCATACCCTTGGTGATAGTCACAATCTTCTCCGTCGACCTCTTATTGGATCCTCCTTTCATAGGAGGGAGTTTCGGGAAGAGCTCAGCGTGGAGCTCAAATATGTCTGCCCTCGATTTGAGCAGATGAGGCGCGTTGCCGCCAGGGTTTTGTCGAGGTCCTAGCCTGGACTCGATCGGGCCCTTCTTGATCCTCTCAAAGGCACTTCGGTGATCAGCGCCTCGACCTCGGTCATCTGGTTTCTTTCTTTCAACCCTCTGCTCATCCCAGATCTCTCTTTTCTTCCGATCTGACTCGTCTCCTTTGACGTAGTTGTCGACCAGGGTCCAGAGGCGACTAGCCGTCTTCGGCTTTTCCCGGTGATCTCCTTATTCAGTGCGCAGTCTGATCCCGTTCTTGAACGCATTGATGATGTAGAGATCGTTACTCTCATCAATTTTAAGAGATTCCTTGATGAACCTCGAGATGAAGTTCGACATCGCCTCGTCCGTCCTTGGCGGATGGTGGCGGTCGGACGAAGTTGCCGAGGTGGCATCTTCCGTAAAGCGCCACTTAAACCGATCCATGAGATCCCGAAAGCGGTGTATGCTATTACGGCGGGCGGGTGAACCAACGTCGGGCGTTGGAGATCGGACTCGGGGAAGATTTTGCATATATGAAAATCTTTCATTCCTTGATTCTCCATATTAGTGGTGTAGGCGAAAAGGAAGTCGGAGGGGTCCCCAAGACCATCGTAGGCAACGATGTTGGGTGCCCTGTATCGTTGGGGCAAGGTCGTGTCCAGAATTTCTCCGGAGAAAGGAGATGATTCTCCGCATCGATCGAACCCCGGAGATCGTTGTCATCTCTCTCGGAGGGTGGGAGACCGTAGCGGCGCTCATCGCTTCTTTGAGGGAGTTCGTCTCCGCCTCCTCTCTTCCGTCCCTCCGGCTCTGCAGGCGGCATGCCGAGGTGGTGAGCGACTTCGCGGGCGATGCGGGGGCGAATGGTTGCGACCATCCCGGCGAGGTGATTGACTTGAGCAATGGGAGATGTGCGTGTTCCCGGCTATTGTGTCGAGGTGAGCGATGATCACCGGAGGGGCGAACGACCGGGCGCCCGTAACCACCAGTTCGGGTACTCTTGAGGTGCCCGCTCCATTTGTCCTCTGATTGAGAAAACTCTGGAATTGGTCGAGATTTGCGTTGAGAAACTCGGACACTGCACGGCCGAGGACCTCATGAGATCGGTGAACCGCCTATTCACTGGTATTGAGGTCGGCATCTTCCTCTTCGTTAGGGCGGCGATCGTGAGGGTGTATGGGAATGCTCTCCATGTAACCCTCAGGTGTGTTGCAGCTGGTGGCGTCCGCAATCCCTTCCAGCGGTCTGCGTGACCACTGATCACCCTCGGCCGCGGTCGTTGCCCGGCTCACGGCGTGACTAGCGTTTGCACGAGTTCTTGCCATTGAGTTGTAGAAAAACAAAGTTTTTTGTTCGAAGTTTCCCACAGACGGCGCCAATGATAAATCTAATGTATGTAAGTAGACGAGATTTATGTAAAGCAGTAGAGAACACAAGGGTTTTTACGTGGTTCGATCAAGAATGAGATCTACGTCCACGGAGGTGATGATCCTCAATACTTTCACTATAAACGGATTACAATGAGTGTATCTAAAAAGCTTTAGTATTCAATAAGTTGCTAACCCTTTTACCGTCGACCTAACCTCTATTTATACATGATTGTGGATCTCGTACTGGATCTCTTGATTGGTGGGATCACGATCCTTCCATTACTGACCACAATCTCCGCCATAACTGACCATGATCTCCGCCATAACTGACCACGATCTCTGCCTTTGACTTCGTCTTGATTAGGGTTTAGAGGCTGGGCTTTAGGCTTAATCGCGTGGGGCCGTCATCAGGTCAGGCCCAGCTCATTTGGGCCTGCCAATGGGCCTGAGCGGTTGGGCCATATCCCATCAAGTATTTATATGATTGGTTGATATTTCAAAACTAACGAAGTCCAATATTATTTATTGTTTGGACTCGAAATGTAATTGATCCACAATCACACGGAGCTAAGATGTTATTTAGACATGCCCTTATAAATTGACTAAACCGCTTTTAATTGAATCCATTTTTTTTTTTAATTTATGGATTTTAATATTTGGATTATAGTATAACCTCTATAAATTAATACAGTTGGGACCGGAAAAAATATTAATTTTAAAGAGATATTAATTAATCGATAAATTAATAATTTATTAATTTAAAGAGATATTCTATATTCATTTAATTTAAATTAATTACATTAGAATTCATGAATTTAAATTCAATTATATAGAGATATTAATGAGTATTAAATGTTAGGAACTTGAATCATCTTATTTAATGTTTAAAATTCATACGTATGTTCAATAAGAACTTGAATCATCTAATTATTTAATGTTTAAGATTCATATTATTGAATTAATGTTTAAGATTCATACGTATGTTCAATAAGAACTTGAATCATCTAATTATTTAATGTTTAAGATTCATATGTATGTTAAATAATAAATACTTATAAAAGAATTACTATATATATAGCAAAAAAATTGTAAAAACATACCAAAAAATACAATGACGTCTCATTTAAAATGTGTTGAAAAAAAATATGACCGATCAAATACGACAAGAGAGATCATCTCACCATCACCCAAAAAGACTTGCAACATTGGCTCGATCAGAATTTTCATTTGAAAATTAGTCAATATATTATTTCAAACACTCTCAAGAAGCAATAGTACCGGCGAAAATCCTTCATAATTTATTTCTGCAGTCAAGGAACGCCACACCAGAGATTTTTAGTACCGTGAGAAAAGTGAGAGATGAGATTCATTTTGATTTGAATTTCAATATAAAACAATCAACACTAGAATCATATTTTACTAAGTTGTCTTAGTTATCTTTGTAATTTTATGAGCTAATTAATTTATGATGTTGATGAGACCTTTGTATTATATAGGGGTCTTAAAAAATGATTATCTTATTAATTTATCGAAATTATTAATTTACGCTTGGGGCCCAAGTCGTGACCGGAGAAAAATATTATTTTAGAGAGGTTATTAATTTATCGAGTATTAATTTATAGATGTTATATTGTAATTAACCCTTTAGATAACATTTATGGAAATTATATGGAAAGTCTATACAGAGAAATTAACCAATTAATAGATATCAAATTATTCACAAAATTATCCACCTAAATAATCCATGCATGTATCAAGAATCCAAGATGCTCCAAATCATCCACTTAAATATACGCTTAAATCATCCACTTAAATGTACGCTTCGTCATGATTATTTTCTTGCCAAACTATAATAGAATAACTTTCTTTATATTGTTGATTCATGTTGGAAATGGTCACAGATTTATACCTTTACTTCTTTTATTTCTCAGCCAGGACTTTTCTCGTACACTTGGTGGACATTCTGGTGCGGCAGCCACTCCTGCAATTCACCGGTATCTGTTTAGTGGTTGCTGTGCAGCACAACTTCTATTCTTACAATTCGAACAAGAATGTCCAAAATGTTCTTACAACTTTTGAAATGTTTGCGAACGTCATAGAATTATTAACGAATTATTCTAGTGCTCCCAGTATTTGGAATCTTTGCAAAAAGAGGACAAAATAACTTAAGAAACAACCACAATTTACATAATATATAAAATATCCGTCACCGTAATATGCTACTTAGTTAATCCTATTAAATAGAGTGAAGCAGAAAAGAAAAGTGGATCAATTGCCATCACTCTTTTCATCATATACGCAAAATCTCCATAGCATCCATTTTTCTCTATGTTGGCAGAATGCAGAATAGAGACACTGTTTAGGGAGGTTAATACACATAAGCTAACGAAGGAATAAAAAAATATACATGTAATCAACAAATTATTTTATAATACTTTATAATTATTGAAATTATCTAAATTCATCAAAAAATTAGTTTGAAAAGATATGGAAAAGATATTTGAATTCAAAAAGTCAACTATAACAAAAATAGGTGTAAGGGTATATGAGTCTATTAATAATTTTAATTAATATATTAAATAATTAATTTATATAAATAATATATATCTACATGAATATCCCTCTATGTTTTAAGATATATGTCTAAATAGCGTTACCCATTTTAAAATTAGAATACCTAAGAATACTAACAAATTTGCACAATCTAGATTATATATTTTTGTGGTAATTACATTCCACTCGTTTTATTAAGACAACTGCCCTAGTTTGATCGACCATATATTGTGCATTTACACTGCTATTATAGTGGGGATGGAGTTTCAGATAGTGTTTCCCTCCTATTTTTTCTTAGTTTGATAAGTAAACATAGAGGGACCATTAAAGTTGATGTTCTGCGTTATGCTTTATTGCATTTGGAAGGCAAAAAAGTAGCTTTTGAGAGAATTGATAGCATTTCGTTATCCTCAATTTTTACTTATAGGAGTGATTTAAAATCATGCTTCTGTTTCTTGTTCTTTTTGTGCTGATAGAAGTGGATAAAATCATGCATTTGTTTCTTGTTACACAAAATCACTTGAACAATCATTGCTCAATTTACCTTGGGGACGAGCGCGTGATTAGTCTTAATCGTTCCGCTTGTTGTTCTCGGAGGGTCTGAACGACCCTTTTTGAAACTTGTTAATATTTTGTCAGAATATCCAGATCAAAACATCTCGCATCAAAACTGTCCCATGACTGATCAGTTTAGAATATCCAGATCAAAACATCTCGCACCAAAATTGCCCCAAGAATAGCCTTTCAACATGGCTTTGAAATGGGCAAAAAGTGCAGATCAACAGATCTTACGATACCCTAAACATGCTTGATACATATTTTCAACCAACCTCCATAGCTACGACTTTAATCATCGTATTGTTAATCTTACTTCATATGATTTCAAGTTCCATAACAGAGATAATTATATAGCTTAGATATAATTTATCACATAAGGATTTAGCCTATAAGGCTATCCATAACAGTAAATAAAATATAAAATTTAAATACAAAAGAAGAGTAAAGAAAACTTACAATAATTTTCCAAGCTTTATTTATTCTTCAGAAATATTTTTACAATACCACTCTTTCTCACTGTTATATTTCTACACTCTAATATTGTAGGCACTCTTCGCACACCCTCCCTTAACAACAAACACTGAGCCCATATTTATATACACATGGGGAGAAAACCGTCAAATGAAAAAAAATCCATCTAAAGTGGCAAAATTATTGTCATTACACTATACTAGTGGAGTAAATAGTAAGTCAAACAATAGTACTCCACGTATTATTGGAACAAATAGTAAGGCCATAGTGCTTGCACATATTATTGGGACATTGTCCCCTACATTATCAGATATGATAAAGTGATGTCATTTTTTGTTGTGTTGCTGTATTTTCATTAGTTCAGCTGTTTTCTTCACTTTATTTCATCAGTGCTGAGCTTATCTTTCATTTAGGCTATATCAAAGTCAAATCTTCTAGAGATTATCTCTAGTTGTCTTCCTCTAAACTGGGCTCTCCATCTGTCTGCTCTTGTTGTGGCTTTTTTTCTTGAAATTTCATATTTTGTAGCATTCTTTTCATATTTTTGTAGGGTCTTTTATTGATCCTTCTTTTGATCATTCCACCAGGATGATTTGCACAGATATTTCTGTTGGCATCATATCCTGCACAGAATCTTCTACAATTTTCAATTGGATATTCCATCCATTTTTCTTCACCTTCATAAAGATGTTCTTCAGTAATATGATTCAGCAAAAATAATTCTGATGTTTGCTGATGAAGCCTGCTTTGGAGTCTTTTATTTTCCCCAAAATGATTACAGATATAACAATTTTCTCCTGGCTTTGATCGGCATTCCTTCAAAGCTAAAAATCCATATTGGAAATTATGCATCCTTAAACTCCACAGATGAAGATGAAGATACTTCTTTCTTTTTGATGATATTATCCACCAATGTATCTTTAACTGCATTAAAAATATCATCCATAGATACTTCATTAGGATCTTGAGACTCCATGAATTCCATTGATGAATCAGAATAATGAGACATTGTCTCTTCTCCTAATTTAGACATTAAATCTTTCTTAACTTCATCCATATATTGAGATATTATCTCTTCTTTGAAAAATCTCGACTTCATTTTCATCTTCCTAGTGATATAATCAAAGGAGATGGTGATAATTTTGACTGAGCATGACTCCTTTCTTCATAAATTTTAATTTTTTTTTCTATAAGAAGAAATGTATCAATACCAAAATCTTTTGGTTTCGGTTTTCTTTTATCATTTTATCCTGAATTTTGAGTAAAATGCTCTTTTATACATGGAATCAAATCTTACGATAACCAAAGATTGGAGACCACTTCCATATCCAAGGAATTGAAAATTTTATAAAAATAACATAGAAGATATGACTTACAGTACATTTATTTTTTCCGGTATTCCGTAATCCTAAGTGAAATATTCACCCATTTTCAAAAAAAATTTCATTCTTCTGGTAAAATATTTATTGATGTCCCAAATTTTTGCCACCATTTAGGAAACCATATAGAATTTCATGGTTATAAACCTCTGCACAAATTTTTATGAACTAAGAATGTTTTCTCTTGTCGTTCTCATATAAGATAACCTTTTTGAAAGAATCCATATAATTCCAATAATTATACTTCACTGAAGTTTTTGTATTAGGATATATGTATTCTTTTTGCCTTAATGGAGATATTCCCCATTCTTCAATAGATATAATCTTCTTGATTATGATTTTACTGAAGTTATAAACTTCTTCATTTTTCCCACTATGGAAATGAACTATTTCACATCCATTATTTATGAGAATATTCTCATAATAAAGTCGAGACTTATATGCTCTTCCTGCATATGAAGCATTCTCCATATACCATTCCATTAATATCCATGGATTATTCTGCCATTTCAAATCATTTTCTTCCAAAAGTATTATAACATTTTGGGTTTTATTCATAATATATGCATTATTTTCTTCATCATTCTCATTTCCAACTATATTTGAAAATGATGGTTGTGTATTTTCCGTGATGAAGAATTTTCTTTTCTTTTGTTTCTTGTATTCAAGAAACTCTTGATATTCCTTATCTTCGATAAATTTGAAGCTATAAGCTTCCTATTTCCATGTTGAACCGAATATCGGTTGTTTTCCTCTGCCACCTCTTCTTCTATAAGAGGAAGTTCTCACCTCTGAATACATATCCGAAAAATTCATTGTATATATTCTCGAGTTAAAAATCGGAAGACTATTTTCTTGTCCTTTTTATAAATAATTTCAAAATCAAATGGAGCTAAATGAGCTTGCCACCTTGCAAACATTTGTTTAGAAACATCATGTTTAAAATCTTTATTAAACATAAATTTAGCGGATCTACAACTGTTTTAATACTAAATTTTGATTATATAAATCATCTTGAAATTTTAACACACATTTAACAATAGCAAGAATTTCTTTATCTACAGTTGCATAATTCTTTTGTGCATTATTCCATTTTCCTGAATGAAATCTAACAAGATATTCTTGTTTATTTTCGTGATTTACACTGCTTAAGAATTTCTCCGTATCCTATATCTGAAACATCTGTTTCAATTATTTTTTTCCAATTTGGGTTGCTTAACATTAAACAATGAAGAGTTTTAATTTTTTCTTTTATTTTTTAACAGCATTTGTATGTTTTTCTGTCCATGGCACTGGTAATTTTTTAAGTCTATCATATAAAATAGCTGTATCTATAACAAGATCTTTATAATATGGAGAAATATAATTTAAACTTCCAAACAATCTTTGTAATTGAGTTTTATCAATTTCAGGAAATTTATTCCCAAATTCAATACTTCTATTAATAGGAATTATATTTCCTTTTTTCAATATTATGTCCTAAAATCAAATATTAGTTTGGAATAAAGACATTTTAGATTTAGATATAACTAAACCATTTTTATAACAATATCTTTAAATATTCTTAAATGTTTAAAATGCATTTCTATATCTTTAGAATAAACTAAAATATCATCTATATAAACAATAATAAACTCACTATAAGGAGTAAATATATCATTCATTATTTTCGAAATTGAAGGTGCATTTTAAGACCAAAAGGCATAACATTCCATTCATAATGTCCTATAGGAACATTAAAAGCGAGTTTATATCTATCAGATTTATTTATTTGTATTTGCTAATATCCCGATTTTAAATCAAATTTAAAAAATATAACAGAATCATATAATCTATCTAATAAATCTTTTTTATTTGGAATAAGATGTCTAATCCATTTTAATACTCTATTAAGTGGTTTATAATTAAATATCAATCTTGGTACTCCTCTTTCATGTTCACTATGTTTGTTAACATAAAAAGCAGTGCATGACCAAGGAGACTGTGAAAGACTTATTAATCCCTTTGAATTAATGATTCAATTTCTTTTACATAATTCTAATATTCGAATTCATTTGACAAGGTCTAGCTTTTGTCGAAATTTTCTTTTCATCAAAATCTTCTTCATAAGGAAGAGAAACAATATGTTTCTTTCTATCCCAAAATGCATTAGGATGATCATTACAAATTTCAATAGAAATTTGATTTATTAATAATTTTATCTTATCCTGTAATTTAGGATTTTGAAGTTTTCTTCTATTGTAATTATATTCAATTCTTATTTTAAAAACTTAATTGTTTTTCTTTTGAACTAATATTATCATATACTTCATGCAAAACTTTTGTAATAGGATCGGTGATAAATTTTAAAACTATATTATTTCCTTTAAAAGTTCCTATAATCCTTTCTTTATCAACTTTTATTAAAGGATAATTTTTTGTTAAAAAAGGTGTTCCGAGTATAACCTGGTTAGTAATATCCTGGATCTTTTATTAATTATAGTAATTCTAAAAAATTATTATTTTTTAAAACATTTAATTCTAAATCTTGAAATTGTGAAAGAATTTTATAAAATTCTTTTCCTTCATTATCTTCTGCTATTTTCTTTGGACAAGATTGTGTAAGAATACAAGGTTCACATTCAGATTCAGATTCAGTTATTAAAGAATCATTTTCTATATTATCAATTTCTTGATCTGATTCTGTATAGCTAGAGTAAGAATATTCTTCAGAATCTGAACTTTCATCAGAATTTAATAATATTTTTGAAATAGTTTCTTTCATATCTTTATCTATGTCAAGATTATTAATCTTTTTCTTAGTCCAACAATTATTTGCATAATGACCATATTTTTCACATTTTCTGCATATTACGGATTTTCTTTTATTCCAATTCTTTTCCCATTTTTTATTATTTCTTTCATCTTTTCTTATTTTTTTTTGTTCAATTTTTTTCTTAGAAAATCTTTTCTTTTTCTTGGGATATTCTTTGTAACTCTTCATTTTATTTTTACTAGATGATGTTCTAGTTGGCATAGGAATTTTATTCATAGCAAATTGATCACAAAATTATCCTAATTGTTTCTTTTCTTCCAAATTTTGGCGTTTCATTTGTTGATTTAGCTTTATTTCATTGCATAAAGCTAATCCTTCTTGGATACATATTCCTATTAATTTACCATAAGTATAATTTTGGTAAGGAATTTCATTTAAATCTTTCTCAAGATTCTTCTTATTCTTTCAACAAATAAGCTAGGAAGACCATCTATAAATTTTGACTTCCAATGAGAACTATTACATTCGGTAATTCAAGACTGCTTGAAAGTATCTTTATACCATCTAAAATCTGTAAGTGTTTTACACCTAAGATTTTGTAACAAGGTTCTAATATTTTCACTATTATCTCGATATCTTCCGTAAAATGTTCTACAATATTTACTATTAGTGTATAAACCGCATTTTCTTTTATTTCATTTCCTTCCTGCTTAACAATATTTAAAATATCATCTTTTCATTTTGTGAGATAATGATCCCATCATCCTTTTAATTGTCCTGTAAATCGCTATTATCATTTTAGCAATTTCTATCTCTATTTCCATTATTTTTACATATAGTAGAATACATTAATATTCTATGCATTGTGTTATGTATTTGTTGATGTACAAACCCATCTATATTCCATTCATAAATATGATGTCCACTATAACTGTTTGATATTATATCATTTGATTCTTCTATTAGAACATCTACAGGTGTTGGTCTTGGATAATAATATTTTCCTGTAGTGGGTTTATCAGCCCATTTTGATAATTTATTAATTTGATTATCATAGACTTTTTTATAGTCAGAATTCTCTATTAATTCTTCTCTTATCTTTTTATCTAAGGTACTGATTTTTAGCCCTTTAAATTTTTCTTCAAGAAATACTTCTAATTCTTTCATTGATTTTAATTTAATTTTTTTATTTCAGGTGGAGGCTGAATAGTTGGAGTAGCAATTTCTACATTCTTTTCTTCAATAATTTCACTTTTTACTAACTTATTATCATTTATAATCTTTATTATTTGTTCTACTCTATCATATAATGATGTAATTTGTTCACCCAAAATATTTAAGTATAAATTTGTATAATTATTTTGTTCTAGTATTGTATTTATTTGTTGACAAGTTACATGAAGAGTATTATCTTCTAATAATCTTCAAACTGTAATATTACGATCCTTCATTTGTTTGTATTACTTCTACTAGATTATTTTGTACTACAGATTAAGGTGTAACTGCTCTTTCTATAGTCCAATTTTACGAAAAGTTATTTCTTCCCATTTTATTTTTCTTCTTGTAGTAATATTAGATTTACTAAAATTAGTTTCTATTAGAATTGTTTCATTTAAAGGTTTATCAACCCTTTTACATTGTGGATTTAATGTAAATAATGGTTTATAATAAATTCTATAACATATAGCTATTACTTGGTTCTGATTTATAATTATAACCATGGGTTTTAACATTTAATGTTAAAGGATCTAAGATATTAACATCGATAATGAAAGTTGTAAATTTGGATAAACATCAAAATAGACTGGACCACGTGCCAAACCTGTTTGTATTATTCCATTAAAGATTGTTTCCAATTTAAATTCCTTCCATCTCTTAAAGCTGCTATAAAGCTTTCTGGTAATCCTTCTAATGTTAAAGGCTTAAAGGCAATTTGTACTAATCCTATATGAATAAATTTATGAGAATGTCTATAAGGCATTAAATCACTATCTTGAAGCAATTTTAAAGTCAATTCTTCACCATGTAAAACAATTGTTTCTTCCGTAGTCTTAACAATTTGTTTTAATCCAATTTTTTCAAAAGTACCAAGTTTATATATCATGCTTGGTTCAACTTTAGGTATTGTCCATTTATTCAATAATTCTAGATTTTCAGGTATATCATATTCTTCTTTCATACTGTTTTTAACAATATTTTTTCTTCTTGCTAAATTCATGTGAATTCAGATATGTGATAAATTATATCTAAGCTATATAATTATCTCTGTTATGGAACTTGAAATCATATGAAGTAAGATTAACAATACGATGATTATTATTGATATTATTATTATTATTATTAATTAGTATTAATAATATTCCTAAATATTAATACTAATTATTATTATTATTATTATTATTATTACGATAATAATAACATAAATTATAAAATCATAATTATTTTATTTGTTTTATTTCATTCCTATTCGTTCATTCCTCAGATATACCAAATACATAGAATCACATATTTCATTCTATTCCATTCCTATCATCATTCCATTCCAAAGTTCATTCCATTCCTATCCAATTTCATTCCTGCGTACCAGCCGTCACCTTAAAGTATTTCGTTTTTTTGTGTAAAGTCTTAACAACATTGCTTATGAGAAGGAAGTTTCTTGCTTTCTGAGTTTGTAGGTCCCTACATTCCTTGAGTGCATCATTCTTTTGTTCTAGTGACCTCCATTTTTATCGATGTCTACTGAACAAATCATCACATCTATTTAGTGCATCAATATACTGACCCTTTATTGCTTTCTTGATTGTGCAGTATATGACATATGTTTATTGTATACATGATTTACAATGTGCTTCTTTCAAAAGGACGAGGGAGAAGATGTCGATGTAGTTAGGGTAGAAAGTGGAGACGACGTGGAAGAGGACGAGGCGGGAGAGATCAAGCAGCTGTAGTTGAACTCAATCTGCAGCCTTTGATGGAGGCAGAAGTAAGAGATGGCGCCCTTCTTCTCTTCTTCCTCTAGCTCCTTCAACGGTATGGCTGCAAGAAATCTTTTAATGAATTCTCTGCAACATTCTTTCCCGCTGCATATTACCTCATCCTGTTCGATTTCATCCATGTTTTCATTCTCCGATGTTTTAGCCGCTGCCGGTTTCTGTTTCCGCATCACAGCCTTGTCATCAAACCTTATTATGTAAGCTTGATTGCATCCCTCATAGAGTCTCTCTCCCAACGTGTCGATGATGTAATAAGCGTTTGCCTCGACTTTCAGTACGAAGAAATGGTCATTCCAACTCACTATGTACACTTTTGGTGCAGTGTAGATGCTACTGATCTCATCCCATATGTCATCGAATGACATGGCCCCCTTCAGCGAGTCGAATGCCTCGGCCCCAAAGAACCCAACGAATGACTCGTTGTGGGAGATCGACAAGGGGCAGATGTCAGCCCTCAGGACGGTCTCGAGATCGAAGTGCTTGTTGGGGAAGTCCTTGACGTTGGCAGCGTCTTCGCACAGCTTTCGCCACTCCGAGGAGCCTTGCATTATGAGGGATTCGAACTCCGACCGACCCGGCATGGCATTGGTGTTGGAGTGCAGCCAGTGGGATATCACCGTGACCAGCGCCGTGCAGGCGCTCGCCCCGCCGCCTTGTCGCTCCGTTGGTCGAACGAGGCGAAGAAAAATGGAGCCTTGAGCTTTGCTCCCCCATCTCTGCTGATCAACTCCTTGTCTTCCCATAGACAATCTGTCTTGTCTTGGTACGCTGTTTCTGAACTCGATTTTGTGGGATCATCTTTCTGTAATAAGATGCAAGTTCAATTTAAGGAAATGAAACCACAAAAAATTGATTTGTTAATTTCTTTTTATAAGTTTATTAATATCGAATCGAGCTCAGAGTTTAATATTTTTTTTAACGCACAGTTTGTATAAAAGTCAATAATCTCGCATAGAAAAGGTCAAACTGGACAATGCGGCTGTAATCATTACAAATTATGTAATAACAAGTGAAACAAGGTCAGACAAGAACTGTGTGATGCTAAATTATTCAATACTTGCCAAGTCATATCCTAAATATATTAACGCAAATATACACATCATAACCTTTGATTTAACACACATAATCCATTTGAATGTCAACAACTCCCAACATTTAAAAAATCATAAACTAAAGCAAGAAGTATTTACCTGCAATGAACGGTCGTTGACCGAGTCCGCTGAAGAAACGTTTGCTGATTGAATCCGAGCATCGATCTTGCTCTCATCGCCGCAGTTTTCGATTTCTACTTCAAGTTTCTCCTCTTTAGTCTTGGCGCGTTTGAAACTAAATCGCCTACTCTTCCAAGTAAACCATCGCTCCTTCTTGTCTGGCTCGAGCGCGGTGGCCGGGGCCCTCGACTTGGCCTGGGTTGCTGCATCGGACAAGCCTGACTCATCCGACTCGTCCAGACACACCTCTTCTAGGCTCAACGATCTCCTCCTCGCTTTCGCATTGTTTTTATAAACATCGGTAAATGGGTATTTTACATCGATAGATTTTGTCCTTTTTGTCCAACCGGTGATCGTTGAATTTTGAGATTCTCTTATTTCAACAATGTTGAACAACACCTAAAAATGGATTTTCATATTATAGATTAATCTAGATTTGCTTAACAAAATGATAATATTACATTAATTGCAGATTTTTAAAAAATAACATCTAGATGAATAAACAATAATTAGTCAAAGATGAATACTTAATGTAACAAGAGAACGCAGCTAATCTCAACTAGCTAGGAAATAACTCCATTATTAGATAATCCCTCCGTTTTCAAACTAGGACGTAGTACTCATTATCAACATGTAACAAAATCTAGATTAAGCTCTCCTAATCAACGAGACACATTCCGTAATTCACCTTCATGGATTTTTATTATAAGAGTAACGGGACCTTTTGAATAATTGCACTTTCATGCTATCGTATCATCTCATTAATTGCCTAATATTCTAAACTGTAGAACCACTGCTCACAATCAATTCAAACAAAGACTAGTTAACTGCTCCACCCAACTAATTTCATTTTCTTAAGCATTGAAATTAACCGGTCTAATCAAACAATAATTTTATTTGATTTTACTTCAAAAAATTATTAATTAAATATCATAATTAATTTCATCAACCCAAACTTTCTATATCTTGCTCCAAAAGAGGAATCTTTTCTGCTCGTGAACTACCACATCCTCCACACCAATCCTATGAAAATATGAGGGTAAATCTCATGTTCACAGGCAACACAAATTTCAAGTTTGACTCATTTCTACTATTAACATAAAATTCTTCACCAAATTGTTAGTTAAATCAATGAAAATGATCGTTACATCCAAATTAACTCTTTATATATAACATAACTCGACCAATAAAAAAAACATAAATGAAAAAAGGACTCAAATTTACCGTGAGGGTAGCGTCTCTAGCAATTCCATCAATCTGCAGATTAAGATGAAGCTTCTCTTCAATGGAAGAACTCTCCATTTTCCAAACAATTTCCGATATATTTATCGAAACTCCACCGATCACCGCCATTTTCCCTTTCGAATCCATCTTCTCCCCCTGTTCAACGGTTCCACACGAAATCGTTGATTTTTTTATTTAATTAATAGTCTCCACATCACACAGAAGAGAAAAAAAATACTTACACATAGAACATATTTTTTTGAGAAAAACTTACACATAATACATTGAAGGCAATCTCCCACGGTCCGAATTTCTTATCGCAACGATCAGAAATGATCGATAAAGAACACGTGTTCTCGAACCACAACTCCTCGTCCCATTCCACGATTCCGCAATTTTTCTTCATAATTTTTTGGCTCGATTGCTCGATTTTTTTCCTCGGCTGAAATGGTGGCATCAACGGGAAAAACTTCGGCTCGCCTTTCCATACAATTTTGATCGCCACAAATTTATGTGCCCCGTCGGAGCCTCCGTCTTCCGCCAATACCTCGAGCCTCATTAGCCTCACCGCCACCGCAAACTTCCTCGCCGGCGGCCACGGCGACCACTTCCTCATCTTCACCGCCATCTCCGACAATTCTTTCTCTCTCTAAAAAAAAAAATGAGAAGTTACAGAAAAAATTTGAATGATTTGTTTGATTGAAATATTCTTTCTATTCTTTTTTTATGGAATTGAGGGAAACAGAAACGTTTTATTTATTTAAGGAAATGGGGATTTTACGAAGAAAATAGAGCGGAGCAACCGTGTACAAATTTGAAGGAGACGATGAAGCCAATGAGGAGGCGCCACGTCGGAAGTCGTACATCGGGAGGAACAGCAGATGACGTGGCAGTCGGATGTCGAGTTCCAGTTGTACTTTTATTTGGCGCAGAGTTTGTCGGGATCGTTACGCAGCCAATGACGTGAGGACAAGTTGGATGAGGAAGGAATTTCCGCACGTGATGTAGCCGTGGATTAGGGAAATGGTAAAGATAGATACGCGTATTCTTTTGGAGGAAAAACAGTAGAGATACGTATTTTTTGGAGGAAAGATTTGGGGTTTCTTATAACGTGTGATAAATGGAAAATGATTTTTTTTCTGGAAACTTTCTAACAAAGGTATGGTATCAAAATTGAAATTTTCAATGTCCTATATATTTTGATTTCTATAACATGGATCTTTTGAGGTAGATTCCGTGTAATATGCTCAAATTCATTTTATCTTATTTATGTTTTCCTTTGTTAGTCTCTTTTAACACATGTGTGTATATTATTTAATTATTATTTATATTATTTCGTGAAATAAATGAAAGAATTTGTAGTTGTTTGAACTCATGAGTTACATGCTCCACGACTAAGCTTAGTTAATAATTTTTTTCTATTCTTTATATAGATATAATCGAATTTAAATATAATTTTAATCAACATACATCATTCAAGATTGCAAATTTCTCTTATGGCCAAAAGGCGCCTAAACATCAAATATATATGGCAAAACACATCCTTAAGTTCGTGTATTTTACTTTTTTGTTTTATTAGATCCTTGTATAATTTTCCCATTTTAATAAGTCTTCATACTCTTATTTTTATATTTCATTTGATCCTAAATCCGTTAACTTTTCGGTTATCTCATAATATTATCATAGTCAATGACATGTACCAGTATGGAGCCAGTGTCTCTTCGGTCGGCATAAAACAAGGTATGACAATAGAACACCAACACTCATGTTTCACTAGATGGTTGAAACATGAAACAATTTTTAGTTTTGCACATTTTATTACAGGGACCTAAGGATGAGCTTTTTTTGCCAATATATATTCATATACATTTATCTCAGCATTATACTATAGTTTTGCACATTTTATTAAATATATTACTTAAATAAATAAGCAAATTAGTTGGGGGAGGGGAACATACGACAAATCTGCATCATATTAAAACTGGGTTGTTTCTGTAAAAATCAAAGCAATACCTAAAATGGCCCATCAAGAAATGGGCTATATCACTGCATGCTTTAGTGGTCCAGCAACCAATTAATCTTTTAAGGAGCCTGTAATAACTAATTATTGGAGCTATAAGGACAAAATAGTAAATTAACAAATAATTTAAATATTTTATAAACAAGGAGCCTGTAATAAATAATTATGTGTAAAATCACCCTTAATAATTTTGATGCAAACATTTATTGTGAAAATTAATAAGAATATAACAAAATAGTTAGACGCATTAGCCGTTCTCAGCTGAGTAGCCTACTGAAAAATGAGGTGCACAACTGCCGCCGCCGTCGATCCGACGCTGCTCACTTCAGCAGCCTCCATTTCCGCCGGCAGAGAGCTCAAGCTCTCGATGAAAAACTCGCCGGTAGTCAACTTCAGGAAAAGGCTCACTGTATCCTGTGCTGCCGCTTCTCCACCTTCTCATTTTGGGAGGCGAGCGCTAATGTATATGGCAGCGACCTCGTTTCTGGTGCCCTTCCCCAGTTCGTCGTCTGCTACTAAGTAAGCTTGATTAATGTCGTTCAGTTTATCTCCTTACTCGGCAAGGAATATTAATGTTATTTTAGGTATATGTTTTGTTCATTTTGATTACAGTTAGATGGTCAAACTTTGCAACAAGCTGATTATAATTTTTGAATTTCTTTACCAGCTGATTAGGAATTGTAAAAAGTTAATCTTGTGGATTCTTATTGTACATTATTGAAAAAATGAATTTATTGGTACTTTGAGAGTTGATGAAATCATTCGAATTGTTTCAGCTGTGTATATATACAAATCTAGTTACAATAATGATCTTTTAACAGAAAACACACACGCACACAAAATTTTAGTTTGTGAGATCGTTGATTGATGTTAAGGTTTTCAGAGATCCTTGATTGATGCTAAGGTTTTGAATTTAGTGAAAGTTCCCTGTTGCAAGAAGAGATCAGGAAGGTTTTAACCAAGGCTAAGGCTCCTGGTTTTCTTCGTTTAGTTTTTCACGATGCTGGAACTTTCGACGAGGGTGACAAAACAGGTATATGTTAAGTACTTCATCATTTTCTTCTTCAAGGATATACATTTTACATGAGGATGAAGAGAATTTTTGGGACAAAGACAATGTATGATGTCTAAGTGTGTGTGGGAGATCTCATATGTGGTGATAGTATATTAGTGAAATACTATCTCGCAGTTGAAATACAATTCATACTTGAAAATTTTGATTTGCATCGCGAGTCATGTATAGATCATGTAATTTATTACTACTATGTCAATAATGGGCCATGTTGGTTCCTCTAACTGTGGGAATTTATGATGTGTTTTGATTTTCTAGCTAATCAACTCGCATTATTTTAGGTGGTATGAATGGATCAATAGTGTATGAACTTGGCAGACCTGAAAATGCAGGTCTTCAAAAGACACTTAAGGCAAGCTCCCCATGTACTTCTTATCTCTAACCTCTTTGGCTTCAACTATTTTACGACAGCTTTTTTCTCTGTCGAATTTTAGATTCTTGCTGTCTTCAATGTCATCCATTATTGTTAAACTTTGCACAAATTTTAGCCAGCTAACTCTTGAATGGATGCATTGTGTTTAGATTCTGGAGAAAGCAAAAGTTCAAATGGAACCAGTGCAACCAGGTACTTTTGGCGTAAGGAATCTTAAGTGTTTGCTTGCTCTAGCAGTATATCATGTGCCAAACTAACTCATTCTTATTTGTGTTTGCTAGTATCCTGGGCAGATCTGATAGCTATGGCCGGAGCAGAGGCTGTTTTGATATGTGGAGGTCCGGAGATCCCTGTTCGAGTGGGAAGAATAGATGCAACGTAAATGGCTTATATCTTGAGACTCTAGCATGTAGTTGCTTCTCTTTTCCAATTCTGTTAGTCTATTGAGTTTCCATTCTCTTTCCAAGAATATATTGGAATTTCTAGAAACATGAGATAATTAGGAGTAGGGTGCATTTGTTCAAACTGTGGAAACCCCAATTGGGCAACTCTATGTGCAGTCGTGATAAGCACCAGAGACAGACGCCACTAAAGTCTCCAGATCAAGGATATTGTATCTCACGAAACTAGGCCTTTGTAGACCAGGCCACTTTTTGTAACATAAATGTTCAAAACTATCATATGATAGCTACTAATCGCTCAGAAGTTGTATCTAGTTGTTACTGCAAGTGTGAGGAAAACTAATTCATAGAAGTTCAACTGTCGTCTCTCAGGGTGCCTGATCCCGAAGGGAAGCTTCCGGAAGAATCTCTTGATGCAAAGGCCCTGAAGCAAAGTTTTCGAAAGAAAGGCTTCTCGTGAGTTTTAATATCTGAATTACAGATTCTCCTTTTTTGTGTACATCTTTTATCGCTCCTTCCTTCCTCGACTGGGCAAGCATTTACATTTTACCTCTTTTGACATATTCTTTTCTATTATATTAATGCAGCAATGTTGAAAATTGTTTGTTCTCCTTTGATATTGCTCTTTATGTCTTCTTGTTTAAAGAACACATATAGCCAGTTCATAAATAGGTGGCTTGTCATTAAAGCTGAAATTCACAAAACATTCAGCTTACTTATTGACAGCATCACTCCAGATAATGGAAGTGGATTTTTAACATGTCTTATAATTGTAACTTAAGTCTTTAACAAAGAAGATCAAACTAATATTAAGTTTAAATCTATGGCTTAATTCTTTAAGCAACATTGTATAGGAATAGGATATTGTTTTTCATTTTTGTTCCATTGGAGTGTGATACCCATGTTCATAGCTTCTGTAAGTGTTGAAATATTTGTTCATATTTCTTCAATAGAGCCCAAGAACTCGTCGCTCTATCTGGAGCCCATACTTTAGGGAGCAAAGGATTTGGAAGTCCAGTAGTATTTGACAATTCTTACTTCAAAATTCTTCAAAAGAAGTCATGGTCATCAGGTAATTAATCATGGATTTCCTTTACCGTCTTGCTTTTCAAGTAAAGTATTCTTTCCCCTTAAGTCATAATTATCATTTGTTTTCTCATACACGTAGACGGCATGTCCAGCATGATTGGCCTTCCCTCAGACAAGGCACTAGCTGAAGATGATGAATGCAACAGGTATGCCATTTTCTTACTCTCTCTAGCCCTTGCGCGTATCTGTGTTTGCACGATGAATACAAAGCACAAAAACTGGTACCTTCTGATTCTATGACATGACACGTAACGATAGCGGCTCATAATGGCATTTGGGATGGCGACATAGGTGTAGATTCAAAGCTGTGAAACACCGTCATTAATGCTATGTGTGTCGATGGTGCTAATGTTTTAATCTCTTCTATAATCTTGCTCTCTTTCTTTTGATTTAAACAGGTGGATTTCAAAGTATGCAGAGGATCAAAACCTATTTTTTGAAGATTTCAAGAAAGTCTATACCAAACTAGTGAATACTGGTGCAAAATGGAAATCTGCATGAGCTGAGAAAAGCACTGGTTTGTTACATGTAAGCTCTGGTCATTTAGAGCTAATATTTGATCTCCTTGTTCGTAAGAGTTGTATTCTAGTGAAGCATTATGAACTTGCAGTAGATGCCGGGTACTAGCAGATAAGTAGAAACTTGACACATTCTCACTTTAATCTGTAATGAAACTTGCATGGTTTAGATGAGCATGAGCAGACCCCCACCCTCAGAAATAGGTTGAAATATCATCTCGAGAGGACCCTTATTCCCCTATCTGTCTGGACAGTTGCATTTAAGTCTAATGTTTTTTTCTAAATGAATTTGGACGTTGATGACCCTCTGGCTCTCCTGTATATCTCTTGATGTTTTGGACCACTAGAGAGAGAGAGAGGTGGTTTTCCTTCCTGATGTGGTGAAGCTGCTGTGAATTACTAGAGAATTTAACTCTATGTTGAGTCAATTCGGATATGAATGCTACCACACAATAATCATCAGTGACAGTGGCATACACGTGAAGACAAGTATTGTCTATTATTAAATGTGCATCTATTTTTTCTTTCTAATATGTGATGTTTGTATTAAGCAACATCACCCATTTACACGATTAATTTTCGGCATGGTCGTATAAATGAAGGTGGTATTTTATCTTTTTTCATGGAGGATATATTTAGCACCTAATTTTTTAAATGGAGCAATTGTCTTTTTTTACACAGCTAAGCTGCTAAATTAATGTTGATTTAAATAGAAGAGGTGCGCTCGAACTATTTCGCATGATGAATTGATAACAAGTTTTAAATATAAATAATTATCAATGCTTCAATAATGTCATCTTTTGTCCGCAAAGAAACAATATTTTTTATTTTTTTTAATAATATTTTCAAATAAGCAGTGAATGAAGGTAGGCCTCATCATGTTGATATAAGCAAGTGTTTTTTCTTCCCTTTCAAAATTAATGAGGGCAAATAATACTCTTGCAAATTTTGAAATCTAATTTTAAAGTCTCGTTCCATCTCATCCCCTTTCACACAGACTAGCATCACTTGTCTGTGTCTTTAAGATTATTCCACAGACATCTTGATATGTGTTTTGGATCATTAAATCCACCACTTTGATTGAAAAATACATTTTTTTAGAAGACATTTGCATTTATCTTAAAACCAAAGTTCATGATTTCTTCAAATTAATATTGACAAAAAGCATTATCACTTATTCACTTTTGAGCGTCACGCCACTACCCTTTCAATCGATTACTAAATTAATTTAAATGGTTTCGAGTTCCTTTTAGATCTTCTGAATATATGTATAACATTTTTAATTAACGATAAATAAATTTGCTTAACAATTAACCAACTTTTATTGTTATTGCCACAAAGAAGACAATTACACAAATTTTAAGTGGTTTACGCAAGTTGAATTCATGAGTGGATCTTCACGCCATGCCATTGCCATCAAAAGTCAAAACCGCACCATTTAATTGATGACCTGGCACAATCTAGTCTCGTTAGGGATATCATTTTTTAAAGACAAAATGGAAAGAAAATTGTGTAAAGTTTTACTACTCCTCTCTGTCCACCAAAATTGTTCATTGATTTTGGTAGTATGAGTTTTAATAAATTATAATGAATGTAAAGTAAGTGAATATAAAAGATATATCATGGGTATAATAAATGAATATATTAATGGATATTGAGTGTAAAATATGGGTCATATGTGATTTTTTTTGTAAATAAGTAGATATGTTTAGGATAAAAATGTAAAGTTGATGTTTACAAAAAAGAAAAATGAATATTTTTAATGGATGGACCAAAACAGAATTAAATGCACGAATTTAGTGGATAGATGAATGATGAAGTACTATTTTTATGATATCTTCAATTACTCGTCATTTCATCTTTAAAGTTCATAATCGTATTTTTTATCTAATTATTTCCGTTAATCTTTAACTATTTCATATCTTTCATGCCCTTCATGCACCTTTAATTACTGATTATTTCACCAACTAAATCGAACACCTTTTTTTTTTTTTCTTTTCTTTTTGGCTTGATTGATTTTCCTTTGGCGGAAGCAGAGTGGATTTGATTCATATCTCATACGCTATTCATACGCTCATAGCGACAGCACACACACATTTTCCTCTCTTGTGCTCCTGTTTTTTCGAGAGTGTGTGCAAATAAAAAATCTTATTTAATTTCAAGAAACAACAAAAAGGAAAAGAGTATAAGGAGAAAACATAACTATAATTATTGCCCGAAAACAAGAAAAAGAAATTTAAAAAATTTGCAAGATCATCACTCCAAACTTCAGACTACCAACTGACAAAACCAGGCGAAACCCATTTCAGAATCAGTCAGATCTTTCTACCTTCCAATGATTTAATCCATTTCTGATTGTTTTTTCCTTCAAATGTTTTGAAAGGTGAGTGCTTCATGTAATGGTCACTTATATGAAGGTAAATGTGTGAAAAATATGTGCTTTTGTTTGGATGTGATAATGTGTTTTTGTGTGTAGTGGAAACGGGTTTCTGAAATCGACCTCTTTTAATGGTGTCGGATCTTTTTGTTGGTGTGGGACTTTGGAGATCTGGGTTTGTGGCTAAATTCTTATTTTTTGTTTTTCGAGTTTTTGTTTTGTTTTGTTTTAATTTGAAGTGCTTATTTGTAGCTCAGGTGCTGCTTCTGGTTAATTTAATGTGTTGCTACTGGCATGGATTTGTTTGTTGAAAAAGGGCCCTTTTGTTGTTGCTACAAGAGATTAAAGAGATTGGGAATGTTGAATTTTTGAATTTAGATTCCTCAGCTTTCATGTGTTCATATGAGGATGGAATCTTGATTTATATTCGTTAAGTGATGTTAAAGATGGGGGATTAGAATGTTGAGCTTTTGAGTTTAGATTCCTCAGTTTTCTTATGTTGCTTTGGTAAAGATGGAATCTTGATTTCGTATCATTTAGTGTTCTATGCTGCATTGATTGCTCGTTTGGTTGTAGAAGGTAGGTTTGTTGTGACTTGTCAGGTAGAATCAATGCCGTTGATTTGGATTTCAAGAAATGGATAAACTTGTTCTGCTGTTGTAGTTTAAAGGAACCGTTTTGATGGAGGATTTGCACATTGTTTCCAAGATTTGTAGATGTGAATTACAACATTTTGTTAGGTTGAATGGAAGAGATGGACGCTGAAAGTGCCATTCCGGTGTCTGGAAATGGGGATGGATTTGAAAACGTCGTTTCTCAACAGCTCCCCCTCTCTGTAAATGGGACTCCCAGTGGCAGCCTGGAAGTTGAGGAAGACGCTGTCGCTATCGAAGAGTCTGCTTTACCTCCAAAATGCCATTCAACAGGCAACCCCGTGGTAGGAGTTTCATAACGTGTTATTTAGTTGTTATGCATGATCGATCTTTTTCTAGGACGTGCTATAACAACTAGTATACTTGTAGGAACTTGAAGTTAAAGAGACTGGCGTCTTGAAGAACTCGAAACCACTAAAGATCGGGAAAGCATCGAGCCCCAGAAATGCTGCAGCAGCAGTTCCAGGAAAGAGCAAAAACTCAAAAGAGGGGAGCAAACCTTGCGTTGCTTCAAATGGTAGCGATGCTTCAGAATCGAGCCAGAGACAGACTTTTGCTGTCAAAACAAAAAGTAAATCGTCTAATGAGAATCAAGGCTCTCGCAACTTAAAAGCAACACATGCCCAAGATAGCTCTAAGGTAAAAACAAGAAATGTATGCATTGTACATATTATGTTCCAACATCATGGCTATTCTTTCGGTCTTCTTACAATAGTTCTTTTCTGATGTCAAGGAGCAACACGGGCTTCCCTATGCAACATCATCTTCCACGAGCGGAGAACAGGCTGAAGAACATCTGTATGCTCTTTTACACTGGCAAATTTGATGGATATTTCCTTTTAAGAAAAAATGCAATAATCTTTCTAGCAAGAAAGTTCTGCCTGAAGTTAAATCTTCTACACTTCCATTTCAAACGCATCATTCCTTTTACTCCCACAGCGTCTATGAACTTTGGTTTCTTGCTATAGGGAGAAGACAAAGCTAAAGGCCCTTAGGAAAAGCCCTTCAAGCAAAACTGAAGAAATCTCACAGTCATCATCGTATCCTTTTGTATGTCTTAGCATCCTTCTCTTGATACTGAAGGGTGAATGTACATGTGTATAATTCTCTTTATTGTGACATAATGGTCATGTTTAGTTTATCCTTAAGTAGTTTGTAGAAGTCCTTCTGCTGGAGATGCCAGGGTCCACAGATCGGGTGCTCTACCAACCTACGGGTTCAGTTTTAAATGTGATGAAAGGGCTGAGAAAAGAAGAGAGGTTAGTCTTTCCTCCCACCATCTGCGCCGACTGATTGCTAAATCTCGCGTGTGATATGGAAGCAATGGCTTTTCCTTCATCTTGTTCAAACAGTTTTATTCGAAACTTGAGGAAAAGATTCAGGCAAAGGAAGCAGAAAAGAACAATCTGCAGGTGAAGAGTAAGGTAGTCCCTTGTACCATCATATCATTGTTCTACAGTTTTAAGTCGTGGAGTTTGGCAACGAGATCGGATTTACCGTTTTCCGTTAAATAGGAATCCCAAGACGCTGAGATCAAAATGCTGAGAAAAACTTTGGGATTCAAAGCCATGCCAATGCCAAGCTTCTATCAAGAACCTCCACCTCCAAAGGTTGAACTAAAGAAGGTAACTTCTTAATTATAATGCATGCTACACTACAGTTTTTTCTTTTGCTTTGGCCAAATTTTCGTTTAGAATATAGCATTGTTAATCAGGCGCTCTGGTTAGTCATTTCTGGTGCATAATCATGCTTTTAGGATCGTTGTTGCTAATCCTTGAATCGACTTTATCCTGTGTCTTTATCCCTTAGAACTAATCCCGTGCACGTTAATGGATTGAAAATTTTTTGAACTTATTTGATCACGTAATCCTTCAAATACTTAAATATAATCTATCACCTCAAGTAAATGCCCCCTTACTAGTTCTCTATCTAGGATCATTCGTGCTAGAACTTAATCGTGAACTCTTGTGTGAGGCACCTAACTTCTTGTCAGCATCATTCCTTGATGTAGATACCTACTACCAGACCCAAATCTCCAAAGCTTGGTCGGAAGAAGACCTCACCTGGTGCTGAATCCAAAGAAAATGGTGAGTTGGGTGCTCTCCCAGCTAGGTTAAGTTTGGACGAGAAGCTCATGCAAAAAAACCTCGCCAAAGCACCAAGCGACAACCACGTCACGAAGCCGCTGAGGAAGTCTCTTCCCAAGTTGTCATCTGAGGACCCCATGTCATCCAAAGAGAAAAAGCGGCCCACATCTCTCAAGAAGATGACAGCCAAAGAAACGGGAGATTCTGCAATGGCGTCTGAGACACACAAACACAAGGCTGCGAGCATTGTTGAGGAACCCGTCGTGGTGCAAGAAGCCATTGCAGTGTGAGCCATGAAACGGGTAGCAGCATCTTCCTCAAACTCTTGAGAGATGTCGCATAAAAACTGAGGTTTTTCATCGAACGACGACATATTTGTTAAGGTTGGAAGTGTCTTTGTTGTTCATAGTCAGCAATCAAGTTCTTACTTTGTTTAATTGTGCTGCTTTTTCAAGCTTGCTGAGTGGTTAACTTGCACCTAATTTATGACTAAATATGTGTTCAAAGTGGAAATTTTGGTGGAATTTGGCTGTTTGATGTCTTATTTTTCTGCTGCTGTTGGCTTGTTATACTTCACTATTGTGTTTTTGTTACTCTATTTTGCTTCAATGCCTACAAAGTAGCAGAACTGTTTTTTTGATGGATTAATATTATAATCCAAACCCATATCAATTTTGATGGTATTTGAGTATATATATAAATTAGAATATTGACCCATTTTTATGTATTTTGACTGGTAAGACGATCTCAAATGAGATTATCATTTTACATATTTTGATTCTTAAGTCGATCTCATAAAGGAGGGTGTCTTTACATATTTTGATACATAAACTATCTCATAAGGCTACTGTTAGAATAACACTTTGAACACGTACATATTTTAATTGGTATTTGATTATATTTGAATCTGAATACCCGTGTAAGATATTGTGATTCATCCCAAACATACGAAAAAAGCATATATAATCCACAAGGGGTTTTTATTACCAAAACATAGAAACACAAATAAAGTGAGATTTGAAGGGATTACACAACAAGGTTACAAAGTGGCAGTTCACAACAAGAGAAACCTGCAAAACTAGGGCTTGGAAAAACTAAAAAACAACCCCTTCAACACCTAAAGAAGGAGATCGTCATGGCAGACTAAAAACGACATCGCTGCCACGGCCAAAGCCCACAAAAACAGGAACGACAAAGCGCCGCCGCCACATGCAACCGAGAAACAACAACACAAAGACGCGATAAACCCTAGCCGGATCCACAGCTGCAAGCTTCCACTGGAAACCTAAAATAGTAGTCAAAGGATCCAGCACCCGACATCCAAATTCTCAGCAACCAAGGCCACAAAACGGATGCCTCTTCCATCTCTAGGAAAAGACAAACTTACAAACAGCAAAGAGAAGCTGCAAAAAAGCGTGGCCGTTGTTTACTGGAAAAAAGCAGACGCCGGTCTGGACCCATCGAAGACGTCAGCTGATGGACCCAAAAACTTCTAATACCTTCGCTAAATAGAAATACTTAAACCAAGTAACCCGATCTCTTGATTTTCTGCTTCTTAACAAAGTATGTAACACCTCCATAGCTGCTCCAGAAGCAGATCAACAGAAACTGAGCTAATTCCATGGCAGAGCTGAATATTCAGTCCCACAAGATTCTTGCCCACCATTTTTAAGAACGGCAGGCTCTCGTCTGACACCAACGAGCAGCCCGCAAGGGAGAGCACCTGCAAGCTCAACTGCTCGGCCCTAGCCAACAGGGCAATGCCGGAATCTGTCACCCTGCAGCCGGAGACATCAAGTTCACAAAGAACAGAGCAGTTTGTTGCGATTGACATCAAACTCTCATCACTGATCATTCTGCAGCTTTCAAGATTCAGAATCTTGAGAGTTCCCCCATGAAGGTTAGCAATCTCGGCAACCACATTGTCGGTTAGGTTTACACATCCATTCAGATTAACTTTCGCCAGACCAGCCTCCGGCCTCTGCACTAGAGGCAGGAGACCAGCATCAGTTACTCCTTGAAGGCCACGCAGATCCACGTGGGAAAGTTTAGGGCACAACCGACCCAACATGCTCAAGCCAGAATCACCGAACCCCGGGCAGTTATGGATAGCCAATGATCGTAGAGAATTGCAGAGCGAATTCAACGGGAATCCAAAGTTCGTATCTTTAAGCCCTAAACAGTTGGACAAAGCAAGAGCCTTCAATTTTCCCCCACAGCTAGCAAGGATGCCAAATACTCCACATTGAGTGATCCTGTGAGTCTCGTCGAGCTTAAAACTCTCAAGCGACGAAGCAGTTTTGGCAAATGACACGACTCCATTATCGGATACAAGAGCACATTTTCGGAGGACAAACGCCTTCAAATCCGGACTGCCTTTACCAATAGCTTCAAGACCCACATCAGTAACACCTTGGCAAGACGTAATCGATAAAGATCTCAGCTTTTGCAAACCTTGACCCTTACCCATGACCCAGAAGCCTCTCTCATGGACATTGTGGAGGCCACCGAGTGCAAGATCCGTCATCGCACTCCCGTAGTGCCCGATTACTGCAAGAGACACATCGCTGATATTGAGTTCCTGAAGATTAGCCTTGGTTACAACGTGGCCAGCTGAAGAAAACAGACCAGCAATTCCTGGATCACCAACAAGGACGCAGGTTTTAAGCGTGATGCTCTCTAGGTTCGGGCAGTGGCGGCCCAAAGCTTTCAAGCTCTCGTCACCAATGTTTGAGCAAGATTCTATTGTAACTGATCTCAGATTGGGGCAGTTCATTGCAACTGCAATCATGGCCTTATCAGTGATAGCCGGGCAATGGGAGAGGTCTAGCTTCTCGAGAGAACGACAACCAGTTGCAATTGCAGAGAGTCCTTCATCACCAACGGAGGATAAATTCCACAGAGAAAAAACTCTCAAAGAAGGGCAACCACGTGACACAGCCTTCAGGCCAAGGTCTGTCAACCTACGAGTGGAAGAGTTTCCTCGGATGGATAGCTTTCCCAAACCTCCACGGCTTGCAGTTCCAACAGCAACGGCAGCCAATCTCACATCTGTGGCCTTCTTTCCTTCCAAGCATCTGGAGAGGTAACCCTGAGGGTCGACATCTACATACTCCTCGTCATTGATTCCATTCAGATCACTGGATTCAACCTTCTTTTTAGGCTTATCAGACTCATCAGCCTTCTTACAATCAGATACGATCTCAGGCTCCAGGGATTGAGCAGTAGAAATCATCTCATCTGTGCAGATGCTGCTCAAAAGCATGAGCCAACGTTTGGATACAGAGGCGCAGGTACTCCTCTCTTTGCCTCCAGGAAGACGTCTGAAAATCTCAAACAGGCACTCATCTGGAAGGACTTCAATAGAAGGCTGCTTCTTCGGATCTTCACTGACAACAAAGGGAGCACTGATACGAGATCTCTTGCGTGGAGGAAAATACACATCGACATGACTCCCAAGAGATAAAAAGGGGCTCGATCCCTTGGGATTTTGGAATATAAACCCCCCAGGGCAGAATTCATTTTCACCTGAAAACATAGATGTAGGCAACCCAAGTCAGAAAATATTGGCATTAACTCGAGGTCTTCATCATACATCACAGTGATCAAAACTGTGAATCTCACATCTCAACCAAAATTTTAGCAGTTTTAATAAAACAAGCACATAGTAATATTTCAGTCAACCATAGGAGATTACTCAAGTACAGTTTGCAGTTCCATCTCAAGACTTACGTACAAGAGACAAATTTAGGATTTTTTTTTCTTTATATGGATGAGCTCCATACATAAATACACCCCCAAAACACCAGTCTTTCTGATAAAAAACAAACATAATTAGACTACAAAACTAAAGTATATAATATGATACACAAAAATTCATCAATATCTGTGAAAGAAATTCAACTTAGTACATGGACTAAATATGTTCGTATGTCTAACAAAATAGGGAGAATCAACAAAACAGGACCAAACAAAAACCAACGAGATAAGCTAAAGCAAGGACTCATTTTTTTCGTTATAACAACTTAATAAGAGACTAAAGCAAAGACTAAACACAAAAAAGCAGCAAAGAATCACAAACCTAAGAATTTTATCAAAACCCATAAAAGTTGAGAATCCATACCGCTGAAATCAAAGACTTTAGACATGGGAATGTTGTGAAAGCCCCAAGGAAGTCAAATTGAAGCCGTGGAAGCCCAAAAACGACCAGATCAATCGACAAAAAGGATATTAACAGAGCCCCGATCAACACTGAATGCATCAGAGGAAAAATCAAAGGGAAACGATCGTCAAGAAACCCTATTCATAGGGCAAAAAGGGGCAGCAGGAAGGAGATAAGAGATTGGTGGATGGATATTACAAAATAGGAAAATGCAAATGCATATATTAATGTATTGTGTATTTGTACATGAACAGAGTAAGTGTGTGGGTGTGGTGTAATATCTTACGCATATCTTAGGTGGGGCCCCACCCTGTCTCTTCTTTAACAGATAAAGAAAACTGCAACTAGGAGAGAGACAGAGAGCGGGGGGAACACATACAATGAACCAAACTACTCGCTATGTTCAATGTTTCTTCTGTTCATTCATTCATTATTTTTTGTTTCTTCGAGATGTACCAAATCCAACGAAATACAACAACTTTCTTTATTTTATTGTTTTTATTTATTTATTCACAAAACCTCAGTTACATTTGTATCGGCCGTCAAAATTATCATATGTTGTTATTAATATATGAATTATATTAAAGACAGGTATCATTTATTTTTTATCTAATAATTATACAAATTTCATTTACATTAAATAATAACATATTTGTATTAAAGAAAGTATCAATATCCGTACATATAGATATCCGCAAATGAGATTATCTCTTTATCGTTTGTTGTATTACACAAAAAATGATATCATTTATTTTGCCTAATATTTTAGTATTAAATAAATCTATTTTTTATTTTTGAATTCGACCGGATCAATATTACGATATTGAACACTCGCATTGCCAATCTGAAATTCGGGAAGAATTTATTATTATTTTATATATATATATATATAAATATAAATCTTATATCATTATTTTATACAGTACAAAACTAAAATAAATGGTTTTAAAATATTAAATATTAATTTTATATATACTTGCATATTTACACCACTAATTTCTTTTAACTCAGTCTGCTCACACCTTTCTAGATATTATTTATTTCATTATTCATACCACAGTTCAATTTTTTAGTTTATGGAAAGATACATTTGATGCATTGAAGTAGAGAATTTTGAGTGAAGCAAATTTGGAGGTGGAAAAATAATATAATTGAAGAATTAAAGTAGGCAATGAATACATGGAAAATAAAAGGAAATAAATGAGAAAAGGGATGGTCCAAACGAGGAACGTAACCACAACATCACAACATTCAAAAGAATAATATAGAGAGCTTTTGGTTTGGGAAAAAACACGTGGATTCCTCTTTCTTCTCTATTAATTTTTCCAATTTGCACTGATACCCTCCAATTCTAACGTTATTGTAGTTTTTGATACTCGCCAGTTGGCAAATTAATTAAGACAATAAACCAAGGGGCGCATGCACGTATACCCAGATCTTTATGAGATATGCATATATATCCAATGGGATAAAAACATGCAAAATTAGGTAGATTTATATTGTATGAACAAATATACCCTCATAATCTGACTTTGTTTTCTGTGTAAAATAACGAGCGGATTAAAAAATGGAAATCTGCCAGTTGGAGCTCGGTCGGATTCCGATCGGAACGACCAGAATCCGATCGGAGTGATCGGATTCAATGTCGTTTTTTGCAGACGATCGGATTCCGTCGTGTGCATTGAATCCGAGAGATACACACCGATCGGATCCGATCGGTTTTTTTTTTTAATTATTTCGCCTCAATAAGTGCTTTGAATTTTCTCTCAAATTATTGTAGCATTCAATTCATTCACGTGGAACTGATATAATAGGTCTGAATTTAGTACAATAATAGGTTTGATTTTACTGTTGTTACAGTAAAATTGTACAATAATGAGTCTGAATTCATTGTAGCTACAGTAATTTCACGTGAATGCTACATCATTTGTTGTTGTTTACCTTCTATAAAATTTACGAATTCATTCATTCATTCACATCTCATAACTTCATTTTCCAAAATTTTCAATTGAAGTTGAAGCAGCGTATTTGAAGGAAAACCACGGAGAATTCAATCATTTTCCAATATCAAAGGTAATTCGCCAGCAATCCCAAAGAATAATATACTATATTTACATGTACGTATATTTTGATTGTGAATTTTGTTTTAATATTTTTATTTATTCTTTCTTTATGTAGATGGACAATTGGAAATTCATTCTTGTGAATTATGGTGGAGAGTTTGATAGTGATTGTGCGTATATTGGCGGGTGTCAACAAATTGCCCAAATTCGGATCGTTTTCTTTGCGACCTCATATATTATATCAATCACGTATTGCGGCCGATGAATTGAGCACGGATTATCAATTATTTTATTTATCCACATCTCGATATGGTCGGATAATAAAATCATTGTTAACCGATGATGAACTGTTTGCTCGATTGTGCATGTACGAAGAATATCCACGCGTTTATGTAGTTCACAACACTACAAATATTGCGAGTGGATCAAACCCGGGAGAGCCCAATCATTTGCAAGAAGAATATTTACAAGATGTTCCAAGTATGCTTTCTGGTGATTGGTTTTCTGAATCCCAAAGGCACGCTACGGAGACAACAAGGCCAACAACTCCTATTCAGAATGATGATGTTGATGGAGAAGACGACGAAGAAGAAGAAGAATATGTACACGAGACCAAGATCTCGAAGAGACCGACTCGGATGCCTCAACGACCATCCCGAACAATCAATTTTAAATAATACGTTTATTGATTTTGCAGGATGGATTCGAAGAGAATGAGGACTTCCCAAACTATTATCTTTGATTAATCCAAGCACCTATCCAGAAGATGTCAACCCACCCGATGCTTTGAAGAACTAACTAACGGTTAGTTCGGTCATTCACTCAACGCTGCAACCTCACTTGTTGCTAGTGAAATGGACCCGACAAGGGACGGAGAATTGAGTAGTAATTCATATTACTATAGCAAAGATGACCTCTATCTTGTTGTTGGTGTGTGGCATATGGAGCAGGGGGCGGAATACGTTGTTGGTCGTTCAGATACAACACGACTGACATTTAAATGCAAGCACTCTGAGAGGTGTAATTTTGAGTTACGAGCTGCCCAACGAGGTAATATTTGGAAAGTTTATAAGTTTATATCTGAACACAAATGCCACCGTGATTTGGGTTGTGTTGGACCATTGAAGGTTCATTCAAAGATAGTTGCAGTAGTATTATGCTCGAAAATGCGCTGTGGTGAAATCATGAAGCTAAATCAATTATGGTGAGTTGAAACATGATTTTGGTATCCGCATCGGTTATGATGTGGCGTTATGAGCCCGACATACAGCGATTGAGTTGATATACGATCGGCATGATCGGTCATTCCAAATGCTGCCGAGTTATCTGCAGATGTTGACACGCATTTAATCCGGTACATTTATCGATTATGAGGTCGATGGTGATGGTCGATTCCGCATCTGCTCGTTGCTCTCGCTGCATCTATTGCCCTTCTATTTTTGTTTGAGACCGTGATCGTTGTAGATGGTACTCACCTCGAGGAAAGAATAAGAGAATTTTATTTGTTGCGATGTGAAGGATGCCAATGAGCAAGTGTTCCGTTGGCGTATGGTGTTGGGCGATTGAGAATGATGAATCTTGGTCATGGTTTATCTCACGCATCCAACGAGTATTTGGAAATCTTGGAAAACTCTTAATTGTCTCGGACGCACACGTGTCCATAGCTAACGCCATCGAGAGTATTTCCACAAGCTCATCACGCCTTATGCTTCTACCACTTCGAACAAGATCAAACAGTTTAGTGGCGATCTGTGGTGGAAATGTTCCAAGAAGTTATGCATGCACGAGCCCGCACAATACCAACGTGCTATATCTCTGCTATCGAAGCATAAATGATAAAGCATACCACAAACCGCTCCGTAGGACCGAAAAATGGGCCCGTTCAAAGTCCCCGTGAGCCGTTTAGCTTCTTAACATCAAATGCAGCAGAGTCATTTAACTCTCGATTATTATGGGCGGCGTCTTCCAATATGCTCAATGTTGGAGGCAATCGGACTTGTAATTGAGCGGTGGTTCAACGATAGACGAGCGGCGATGTAGGTGGACAACTATCTCACCGAGGAAGCGGTGAAAAAGCTTCGATGGCGGTGTCCAAAAGTCGTCGTTACTCTACGACGAGGTCTACAAATGCAAAATATAGGGTGCAGTCTGGCGTTAGGAACTTCCTGGTCGATCTTCAACTCAAATCGTGTGATTGTCGAGAATTTAACCAAGACGGGATGCCGTGTTCACACGCAATTGCTGCCATTAAGTAAGTTTTAATACTAATACTACACGTCGTTTTATTTTTCATGTAACTCATACTAATACTTTTCATTGACAAGTGGTAGAGAATCCATCCACAATTACGTCGAATCATACTACCGACCAACACTTTAATTGAGACATACGGTGGTGCGATGAATCATGTCCTCAATACAATGAGTGGCTGGTTCCAAATGAGGTAGTTCAAGCGAATGTATTGCCTCCTATTGTGACAAGACAGGCTGGACGACCTAGAACAAGTCGGATTCCATCCGGTGGTGAAAGGTCTACAAGAAGAGTGCCTACAAACGATATGGGAGAATCGTCTAGCGAGAGCGCCGAGCACCAAAGAAATGCAATCATTGTAGGAACCGGGACATACACGAAGGAAATGTCCAAATCGAATAGATGAAGGCATAAGCGATTAATTAAAGTTGTTGTATTTTTTAATATTTGAAATATTGTATTCGCACCTTTATTGTTATTCTTCTTTATATCATTCAATTTTATACATTGTGTTGTGCTATAATAATAATAATAATAATAATAATAATAATAATAATAATAATAATAATAATAATAATAATAATAATAATAATAATAATAATAATAATAATAATCAAAACACTATTATATATACATTAAATTTTATACAAAGAAAGTATGTTATTAGCCAAAAAGATTATATGTACATATTTAAATTTACAAATATTAATAAAACTGAAATTTAAGATATTACACATTTAAATTCAAACGTTTTCTAACTGTTTTCACACAACTCAAAATAGAAGTAGCTATAATTTTCCTATATGCTGATATATGAGTGGCCCCCCAATTAATACTCGGCGATCCGGATATCGCACGTCCAACGTACATGCATGCATATGGACCACAAGCGACGCTGTCTTTCTGGGCGAACTGGTTATCAGGTGACGGGATAGATAATTCAAGTGGCACGTTTTTTTTCGATATGCCCGTATCGTTGAAGCTCCAATAATCAGCTTCATCCAGGATGAATGCAAATAAATGCAATAGGGGAGCCATCTGCTCGGCGCGGTGTCTTTTGGCATGATCTTCTAATCTCCAATATATCGAATCATATAGATCAAGCGTCCAGTCAAGCACTTTGATAACAACGACTACGTAGTGTGCATCTATAAGGCACGGTATAATCACCTATATAACACAATTATTACAAAATAATTTAAATTATTCAAATTAAATATATTAAAATTTAAATATATAACATGATATTGAATTACAAAAATCACCTGTTGCATGCTGGACCAATCGATCATAGTGGATATTCCCGTCGTGCCCCTGATCAGGGAAATAATACTCTCGGGGGCCCTCCAACCGCTTGAACAAGCTTTCCAACCAACTTGAAGGATTCGCTGTTGAGACATTCAAATAAATTAATCGGACATTGAATTGAGCAAAGCAATAAATAAATGAATGTAAATTATTAGGAAATCAATACTTACATAGAAGGAGGTGTCCAATATAATCGTGTTTGCATTTTTCATGGTGGACAATACAAGATCGCCTTGATCGGTCTCACTCTACAAATCATGAACGGATCAATCGCTCACAATAAGAACAATTGAATGTATAAGTATTAATCAATTAATTCAACTAAAATAAATTACGAATACTTAGAAATTCAAAGTACTTACGTCTATAGATAATAAGCTGGTCGGCTTAAGAATATCCATGAAAAATGCCCGATTAAGAATTCCACCACTCTAGGAAATCATCACCGTACGTGGAGGGATGGCTTCAAGGAAGAGCTTGAAGTTCGACACTAACGTCGATGAAACTCACGCGGTTTGCCGAGAACAACATATGGAGATGATAGGGCCATCGATGGGAATCGGCGTCGGCCGCTCTTCATAGTACACAACACGGGTGTCACCACAAGATGCTGCCCCGTCTCCATCGTCATCCCCGATGTCATGCCTTCATCATTCGATGTGATCCTGCATCGGGCATCCCTAAAGTCATCCACCGGTGTCCATAATCGGACATTCACGTAGTAGTGGTCGTGCGGGACTTGAAGGTCATCCCAATCGACACAATCTGCGTAGAAAATATCATTTGACTTAGAAATATTTAAATAAACACAAAATATTTAAATTATTTAATTAAATTGAACTTACTTGTCCACAATCACTAAAATATCAAACATTTCAATGAATGAGCACGAAGGTGGTGGCGATAAGAAGAAGGAGGTGGCTCACGATAGTATGCGGGAGATGGTCTGGCGATAGGAGGCGGAGGTGGTGGCTCTCGATAGTAGCGAAGGTGGCTGGCGATAGGAGGCGGAGGTGGCTCACGATAGTAGCGAGGAGGTGACTGATAGGAGTCGGGATGTGGTGGCGATAGGAAGTATGAGGTGGCTCTCGATATGCACGGGTGGCTCACGATAGGAAGCACGAGGTGGTTCTTGATAGGATGGCATGGCCTTAGTCCTACCAAACTCGTGCGTAATGTCGGTGGCGGCGTCTGCATGTCGCCATCGGTGATTCCGTGCCTCATCAATCGATTATCGTGCCACGGGATGAGTATGATGATCGGATGGAGAATGGGTCGGTGTACGTCGCGAACGAAGATGATCGACGCACCAACCAACTCCTTAAACCAACCCTTCAACCGTGCGTCATCCGTACCTCAACCTCCTCAAGGTGCTTCCTCGATAGCTCGGTCACCCTCTAAGCATGCCTCTCTGTTAGGTCCTCTAGGCCGCGATCACTAGGTCGTGGGTGATCGCTGCTCGAGGAAGAAGTCGGAGGAGGGACTCGTTTCTGTTTCTCTGTTTGACGAGATGTGGACGGTGCTCTCCGATCGGAGCCCTCAATATCATGTGCGCTGTGATGTGACTCCTCAACGGGATCCCGTCTCGTACTACGTCTCGCACGCGAACGTGAAGTACCCTCGGAGGCACGAGAATTCCCATCATCGTCACCACTAATGACTCGTGCTCGTGGGGGAAATTGTTCGCCATCCCTCAACGGATTTTGGGGCTCCATATAGGGCACACCAAACGCCTCGTCGTGTCCGAGTGATATCCAGTACCATGTGTCCATTTCTTCTTCCGAAGCCAGTATGATCTGAATATTCATATAGTGCTATATACAATTCAAATAAACAAGACTTAATCAAAATTTAAATAATAAATTATAACACAAATTTTAGGATATGCAAAAAGTAGTACCTGAGATTCAAATAAAATCGATAAATCATCGACTGAGGACTTGCTCTTGAATCTCCATCTCAAGCATCTAGGGTAGACATACTGGTCTACATATTTCCCAACAGCCCCACCCAGACCAGGGATGATCTCGAGCGACCAAACAACCAATGCCCAAGTGGTCCATAAAATGGTATTTCTTCTTCGTTGAATTTGATATAAGTAGTAGCGCATACAACGATACGAATATGCACCCACGGAAATCTAGAGAATAAATCCAAATCATCGACCAATGCCCGCACCCACGACTCCACGGTACTCTGGGATCTACGGATAATAGCATCCCGTATAACATAATAATATGTGCGGCACGGAGGTATAAACTACCATCCGCATCATCTATATGCACGCTCCTATCGAAAAACGCCTACTAAGTCCGCAATAGATATATGGTCGAACGCGTAAAGCTCTAAACACTCGAACACGTTGCAACCGGTGCTCTCTACTAAGATTGAAAGACGAGCTTCCAAAACTTAAACCGGTGACTAGTGCATAGTCATGAACAGTAAAACAAATGCTCCGTCCGTTCATATAAAACCATACTAGACCATCATTCGTCATAATCTGATGGGAAATCACGTGGTGCAAAGCCATGATATTTTTGCACCAGCTTCCGTTAAGTAAATGATCGAAGCATCCACTAGCAAACCTATCCAGTAACTCTTCACCACCAATCTCCAATAATCTAGTCTTAATGATATCTAAATAATTGATCCTATAATATGTGCTAATTTGGACCACAACATTAATCATCTCGGGTCTCACATAATCAACATCACCCTAACAATAAAAACAATAAAGTGTATAAATATCATAAAAATAAAACATATAATAAAGCATAATAACTTTAGCATATTAAATACATAATTAAATATGATAAGCATAACTAAATGATAAGCATAACTAAATACATAAAGCATAATAACTTTAACATATTAAATACATAATTAAATATGATAAGCATACATATTAAATACATAATTAAATATGATAAGCATAACTAAATGATAAACATAACTAAATACATAAAGCATAATAACTTTAGCATATTAAATACATAATTAAATATGATAAGCATAACTAAATGATAAACATAACTAAATATATAAAGTATAATAACTTTAGCATATTAAATACATAATTAAATATGATAAGCATAACTAAACTAACTGATAAGCATAACTAACTAAATCATAATAACCACGTTAATAAGCACGACCGCATAATAAGCACGTTTATTTTTATAAAGGCCCCATAATAAGCACTTTAATAAGCACGCATGATAAGCACGTTAATAACTATGATAAGCACGTTAATCGCATAATAAGCACGTTAATAACTATGATAAGCACGTAAACCATAATAAAGCATAATAAGCACGGCCTGAAACAAGAATCCGATCGGTGTTCAGGGGAATCCGACCGATCGGATCGATCGGTTTCCTTGAACACCGATCGGATTCCGACGAGGAGAAGAGAGCGACGTACCTGAGAAGCCATGGTGCGATCCGAGAGAGGAATCCGATCGATCCGAGAGGTGGAGAGAGCGATCCGAGAGGAGGAGAGAGCGTTCCGAGATGAAGAAAGCAAGCAATCTTAGAGGAGATGAAAACACGAGAGGAAGAGTGCGACGAGAGAGTGAGGGAGTGCGATCGGAGAGGGTGAGAGTGAAAATCCGAGTGAGGAGGACGTGCAGATATATAATGCGCAAGAATCCGATCGGATCCGATCGGTGATGAACAATCCGATCGAATCCGATCGCCGATCGGATTCAATGCTCGATCAAGATTCCGTGTCGACGTCGTTTTTGCGCTTTTTCGACTTTAAGTCAACTCGATCTCGACTTTAGTCATTCATCCGATCAGATAATGTTTTTTTCAAGGATATTTTGGGTATTACTTTCTGATTTTGCATGTTTTTATAACGTTTGGGTATATATTCATGTTGCTTACGAGATTTGTGTAGTTTGGTCTATTGACACATAAACCAAATTAGACTATGCACAAACTACGTAGTACGGTCATGTGGGCAAAACTTAATAATGCAATCCTAATTAAAATAAGTGCTCTTGAGATGGTTTAATAGTGCCATAAATCCAGGCATAATTCAACAAATATTTCTAATTGTGTTCTAATTAACATCCGGCCACCTAAACAATTAAATAATGCATGGCTTCTGCCAACTCACTCATCAAATATAATTAGAGAAAACTACATATTGTACGTCACACATAGTTCAATTTACTATTACATGTAAAACTTTGGTGGAAAATGAATATTCTCCATATAATGCACGTTATTAGGCATGTTATTACAACTCATCTCCCATGTTGCAAAACATATATTTTCTGCTAATCAACTCAGCAGAGGCTGCTAATCCTAATTAACTACCAAATTGTTATATTTTTATATAATTTAATTTATAATCAGTGTTATTTGACTGTCAGTAAGTAGACCGTCTATCTCTTTAAATCCTTTCTTTAATCAGTGGGTCTCAATAATAAAATCAATTAATTAGCTAGAGGTGAGTTGGATGTATTTTCGTTATGTAATGGTAATTACTAATGTGCAATAGTTCATTGTTGGCTATGTGTCGGAATTAATGTCTTAAGTCATTTCAAATTTTCCAATAATCCTTTTATTTAAATAATTTAAATACAGTTATTTATTTTATAGTTCAACTGTAGGGAGAAATTGGCTTCGAGAAGAGATGCTTAAATTAATAAAATTGCAATATATATATTGATGACCCAGCTAGATACGAATTGGTGTATGATTGGGTTAGGAGAATACATCAGTTAAGCGACGCAGACTAACTGACTACTGATGCAATAACTGGTCGGATGACTTTCGCCGATCATCATTGGCAATATTGCAGATCAATTCAGATAAGACAGTTAGCAAACCTATTGACTACTAAGATAGTTGGTCAATTGAATTGATAACTGATGCATGTGCGGAATGTGGTGGTTACCGTATTTGTCTCACTGAAAACCTTAAACTGATTTAAAACATTTAGCTAAATATTGTTTAGTCAATTTTTATTTAAATATTTCCAATATCGAACTGATACTGATAGAGAGTTTCAAAATTATGTTGTGTTGTTATGTGCTGATGATGACAGTTCCATAGCATGTGATATAAATGACAAAACTGAAAGTAAATAACACGTTGGTTTTTTCGTGGTTTGATTGATTTCTGCAACTACGGATTGATTGCTCAGTCAATCCACTAACCTATGATTGAGTATTGTTTATAAGTACAAGAGTAAACCTAGATACTGAGTTTATCTTATAGTATCCCGTCTCACTTAGCGTTCCTCCTACGCTTCTAGGTAGGGATGTCAATGGGTGAGTTTTACCCGAACCAGAACCAATAAATAAGTAATGATTCTGGTTCTGGATCCGACCCATTATACACTGAATCCGGACCGAACCAGGACCATCAACTATGGATCTTAAGCGGTGCGGATCTAAGCGGATATGGAACCAGAATCGGACAAGAACAGAACTAAAATCGAAACCGTTGTTTTATAATTTAATGTGTTATGAGTGATTTTGAATCGATATGGATAAAACTAACTCATTTACAAGCCTATTTAAACT